>VZQC01012138.1:238592-287467 GCA_009823505.1 Rhizomys pruinosus
GGCTCCAAGTGTTCCTAACAGGTCCGGACCTGGAGTCCAGACACACCGCCCTTCTACGGCTGATTCAGCCACCCGAGCGAGCCAGACCCAAGCTCAGGTCTGCTTCCGGCTGCGAGGGGGGAAGGGCGTCCCGGCGGGCTGAGGACCCGAACCTAGGCCCCGCCAGCCACCTGGCCCTCCGCCACTGACCAGAAATCAGTTGTCCAAAACCACAAAAGTCACTCTGCCCTAAGCCTTTACCTGGCTAGAGCCATGTCGGAAGGCTCCAAGTGTTCCTAACAGGTCCGGACACATGGGAGTGAGATTGTTGAGTCATTGTTTAGTATATTAAATTGTTACCTGTTTTTCCAAAGCACTTGCCATCTTACAGCAGTGTCTGTTTTGTTTCCTCCAAATATTTGCTGACAATTGGGAGTATCACTCAATTTTGTTGTCATTTTAGTAAAAGTTTATCAATTTTATTGAGTTTACAAAGAACATGCTTTTATGTCCTTTTGCTTTTTTGTTGTTTATTGATTTTTCTACTTCACTAATTTCTGTTTTTAATCTGTATATTTTTTAACCTACCTTAAGTTCAATCTTCTACAAGCCTAATGTGAAATCTTAGTGTCTTGACTCTTGGCTTGCTTCTCTATCTTAGCTTTTATTTCATCATTAAATCCTTGTCTCTTGCTACAAGTACTGCTTGACTTATTCATCACCCATTTTCCCCTTTATTTTCATTTTATTAAATAAAAATGTTTTTCTACCCTGAATTTATTTGAGAATTGTCATACAATTTTCTTTTTCTTTTTTTAAAAAATTTTATTTATTTTTGTATGTGTATGAATGTACTGTCTGTATGTAGGTCTGTGCACCCGTGTTGTGCAATGCCGTGGAGGTCAGAGGAGTTCTCAGAGTCCCCTGGAACTGGAGTTCTCCTGGAACTGGAGTTACAGATGGTTCTCAGCCGCCTTGTGGGTGCTGGGGATCGAACCTGGGTCCTCTGCAAGAGCAGTCGGTGCTCTTAACCACTAGGCTATCTCTCCAGTCCCACAATTTTCTTTTCTAATGGATTTTTTACTCATTGTTGTCACACAGTATTCTCTGAATTATTATAATCCTTCTAGTGAACTGATATTTGTCTTATTCCCATGGCATCTTGGTATATTTCAGATATACTAGAAATAAAACTGTATATTGCTGTCATGGGGTATATATTTTACGAGTGCCAGTTTGGCATATTTGCTGATAATGTTATTCAAGAATTCTGTTGTGGTTTTTCTGACTGATTATTCTTTCAACAACTGAGGGAAATGTTGAATTTTCTGTTTATAATTGTGGAATTATTTCTCCTTTCAGTTCTGCTTGTTTTCTAGATTTTGAAGTCTGTTATTAGGTGCACACACATGGAGAATTGATCCTTCTTTGATCAGCTGACTCCTTAACCACAATGTTTCTTCTTATCATTTCCCTTGTTTAGAAGTTTTCTTGGTTTGACAATATCATATTAATATTAGAAGCACTACACTCTCCTGATTATAGTTTGCTTATCTTTCCCATCTTTTCCCCTGAAATCTATGTTTTTCTATTTTAAGTAGGTTTTGGGTAGACAAAACTCATGCAGTTGAGTCTTGCTGTTTGATCAAATTTAACATTTTCTTCATTCTAATTGGTGTCTTTAAACTTCTATTAATGTTGTTATTGAAATATTTGCGTGTCAGTCCAACATCTTTCTGGTTCTACATTTGTTCCATCTGCTCTTCTTCCCTTTTGCTTTCCTTTATGCCATATTTTGTTTTGAATATTTAAGAATATTTAATATTCTCCACTATTAGCTTTTTAGCTATAACCTTTTATTTTTTAAGATCTTGTTCCAGGACAGCCTTAGAATTAAAGGACAGAATTCATTAGTAATACCCTAAGGCAACCAACGTATGTAATGAACTAACTTCTTTTTTAATTGTCTAGTATGGAGGTGGTCATCTTTTTGCTCTTTGGAAAATGGATGAAACAGTGTTCTGAGCTCTCTGTTTCAAATGAGAATACTACTAGGTTGATTGTAGATGCTCTTTAAGTCTTAGGGGATAGTATATCTTCACTCATTGAGTCATTGAGTCCTCATTCCAGCATCTCTGGTAATTCGGGGTGGCCTCTTTTCTGTTCATTGACTGGCATTTCCCTAAAGAGTCATTTTGCAGTTTCTCTTTCTTGTGATTTTTTTATCCAAGCAGAACGTTATGCATATTCCATGGTTGAGTGACTGGGTTTCTTTTCCTCTTCCTTACTTCTTTTCTAGTTCTTGTGTAAGTTACCTGCCGATCATCCTTATGCTTCCAAGTATGTCCAAGAAGATGGAAAGAGGCTAATGTCAGCCTGTCCTCCCTGCTCTGAGGGGCTCAATGAAGACTCTCCACTCTCATTTTGGAGCTCACATTTCCAACACTGTAGAAGCTCTGGGAGCTGTTAGCTTACAGCATCCTAGTTATTCTGGGCTTAGGTTGTGAAGTTTTACCCCATGTACATATGTTTCAGAGTTTAGTGGAGTCTAGGAATTTGCTAGAGGATCCGGTCAAAAATTTTAAAGTCACCTTTGACCTCTAACCTTCTCTTCCATACCCCTCAGTTCCTCAGGAAATCCTGTCAGTTCCTGTGGTCCGGCGTCTTGTTTCCACTTCCGTTGCCCCTATAAGTGTTATTTTGTACCTGAAATGTTGCAGCTCCCTAACTTTCATAAACCTTTACACAGTTTCTTCCCCAGTTTAATGCTGGTAGAGCAGGTAACATGAAATTGCCAAAATATAAATCGGATCACATGAATGCTGTGTTCTCAACTGGACTATCCATCTCCTTTAGAGTAAAAGCCCATTCCTTAGGACAGCGCACAAACCCCCAGCAAACCAACCCCAGTTATTCTTCCTCCTGTCATATACTGCATCCGGGTACATGATGTACTTGTTGCTTCTCAGTTGTACCAGAAATGTGCCCACTTCAGGGCCTTGGTATTTTCCCTTCCCCTTCCTCTTTGCCTTCTTCTTGCCTCTCCCCTTCCTTCCCTTTTCCTCCTCTTTGTTTCTCTGTCTCCCTCCCTCCCTCCCTCCCTCCCTCCCTCCCTCCCTTCTTTCTGCTTTAAGGTTCACATTGTTTCCTCTCAGTGGAACTATAAGCACAGCCGCATACACATGGCAAGAGAGGTCACAGATCTTAGAGATAAACCTACTTCTGTCATAGCCCTGGACCAACACCATTTCTCCCAGGCTCAGCAGTTTGTATTCATAGTCACCTTCTTTACCCCATCCTTCTCAGCAGCCTATTTAAAATGGGGCTTTTCTTTCCTCCTAGCCATTCTCCCTTTTCTGAATTTTATTGTGGGCACTTATCATTTGTGTTTTCTGTCTTTTGTTGCTTTTCCTTTATCCTGCCTAGAATGTGGAGTTGCTGGGACAGCTCCATGGCCTAACACGTGATTAAGCATATAGTAAGTATTCAGGGAGTAGGTCGTAACTAATATTTGGAGTCCATTTTCTTAGTCACCTGGTACTGATGCCTTTCAGATTCATTATTTCTTTTATTTATTTGCCCTTTATGCTGTTGTATAAAAACTGCCAGGTCCTTGATTTATTGTGGCCCTTTCTCTAGACTTCCCACATGCCATTCTCTTGTTAAATATTCTTTCTCTCTCTCTTTCTCTCTCTCTTTTTCTCTCTCTGAAGGCAGGTTACATAATACATATGACTTACCTAGAGCTTTCTTTTGTATTGTGACATTTTCCTGGCCTTGAAAACTGATTATTTGGCTCAGAGTTAGAAGTCCCCAAATAGACACGGGTATATATTTTTTGTGGTGGGTTATTTCTACCGAGAACTAATTTTGTCACTTGTGGTTCCTTTCAAAAGATTTCATTCTCAGATGGCAACATTAATTTAAGTTCCAGGGTAACTCATTATAGTCGCTAGGAACCACTTGGGAAGTGTTAAAAATGAGTTCACTTCAGCTGCAAACATTTGAATTCATATAATCAGTATTTATCCTTTGCCACCTCCTTATAAATGGTGGTTTTATGTATAGGTCAACCCAAAGAAGCCAGTTTTATCTACATGAGGCCGAACTGTGGCTCTAATAACACTGTATGTACATTGTTTATAATTTATTGGAGAATTTCATGAGTACTTACATCATTTCCACCCCTTCTCTCACCTCCAGCTCTTCCTATGCCCACTATTATTCCCTCTCAAGTTCACTGTCTCTTCTTTGATTATTATTACAAATGCACATACATATATGTATGGGTTTATTATTATTGCTACAGACACACACATACACACCTATATAATATGTTATAT
This sequence comes from Rhizomys pruinosus, assembly GCA_009823505.1. Taxonomy (NCBI): domain Eukaryota; kingdom Metazoa; phylum Chordata; class Mammalia; order Rodentia; family Spalacidae; genus Rhizomys; species Rhizomys pruinosus. The sequence continues at coordinate 242,915 of VZQC01012138.1, forward strand.
AATATATATTATATAATATATATTATATAATATATATTATATCTATTATATATTATATTTATATTTATATTATATAATATATAATAGATATAATATATATTATATATATATCTGCGTCTATTTGGGGACTTCTAACTCCAAGCCAAATAATCAGTTTTCAAGGCCAGGAAAATGTCACAATATGAAAGAAAGCTCTAGGTAAGCCATACATATTATGTAACCTGCCTTCAGAGAGAGAGAGAGAGAGAGAGAGAGAGAGAGAGAGAGAGAGAATATTTAACAAGAGAGTGGCTTGTGGAAAGTATATAATCTACAGAGTCTGTTTCATGGTACTTGTGTGCATATGTGTTTAGGGGGACTCACTGAAACTTAGATAACCTATCATGGAAATTGACCCTAGAGAAAACTTTTTTCCTTCCTCAGAGATGGCATCTTCCACCAGGCATAGTGGCACACACCTTTATAACACTCAGCAAGTGGATCTCTGTGAGATTGAGGCCAGCCTGTTCTAAATAGCAAGTTCCAGGCTAGCTAGGACTACAGGGAGACCCAGTTTCAGAGAGAGAGAGAGAGAGAGAGAGAGAGAGAGAGAGAGAGAGAGAGAGAGAGAGAGAGAGAGAGAATGAGAATGAATCTTCAACAAATGGTACTGGGGAAACTGATTGTCCACAGGTAGAAGAATGAAATTAGACCCACATCTGTCACTCTGCACAAAAAGTAACTCCAAATGGATCAAAGACTTCAATGTGAAACACTGAAACTGCTAGAAGAAAACCCAGCAATACATTATGCAATACAGATTGCAGAACTTGCTAAATAATTTGTTTTTGTATGAGGAATTGTTTGAAATTGCACTGAAAGCTATCTGGGTGAACTTTGAAAGAACTGATGCAGATTCTCTCTCTCTCTCTCTCTCTCTCTCTCTCTCTCTCTCTCTCTCTCTCTCTCCCCTTTAAAAAAATATTTTGCAGAGGTTCCCTGTGTTTTTTGAGCATTATTGAGCTAGGGTCTTGTGAAGCCCACACTGGACGTGAACTTGCTTTGTAGGTGAGAATGACCTTGACCTTCTGGTGCTCCTGCATCCACTTCCAAGTGCTGGGATTATAGGTATCCACTACCACACTTTTTTTTTTTTTAATTTATTTATTATTTTTATGTGTATGAGTGTACTGTCTGCATGAAGGTTGGTGCACCCGTGTCGTGCAACGCCGCAGAGGTCAGAAGAGGGTCTCGGATTCCCCTGGAACTGGAGTTCTCCTGGAACTGGAGTCACAGACGGCTCTCAGCCGCCATGTGGGTGCTGGGGATCGAACCCGGGTCCTCTGCAAGAGCAGTCGGTGCTCTTAACCGCTAGGCTATCTCTCCAGCCCTTACCACTGCCACACTTTGTATCGAGAATCAAATCCAGGATCTCCTGGATGTTAAGCAAGCAGTCTACTGAGCTACATCCCCAGCCCCCAAACAAGGCTTTTGCTGAACATTTCTATTACACTATTTATTCATTGCGGGTGCACATGTGTGCTGAGGTGCGAATGTAGAAGTCAACAAGTCACAGGACAACTTACAATTCTTTGCTTCCACCATGTGGATCATAGAAGCTGAATATTTTAGACGTGTCATCAAGTGCCTTTACCTGCTTTGCCATCCCACCAACCCCTTCAAATAGTTTTTAAGTATAACTTGTGGCATGTTAAAATCACATTTAGTTGGAAGCATTGGATAAAATATAGAAAGTGATGTCGATTAATGTTCTGTATTGGAATTGAAAGTTTAAAAGTATAAGTAGCTATGTTTGGATTGAATTTTATTGCTTATTCAAGCTTCTTTCATCTCAAGCTGTGGCCTGTCTTACTAGCTCATATACAGTGTTTACTTTTTTTGTGCCTTTGTCTCCTAGAAGCTAAAGTATTAAACTTGGCTGGTTTAGAATTAAAAAAATAGTGATCTTATTAACGTAAGGACAGAGAGTTTGCCCTAGAATGGCAAGGAACCATTCTGTATGGTCATTGTTTCCTTAGCTGGGGGACCTCCCAATAGGGTTGAGGAGAGCTGGGTTCAGAACACTGAACAACAACACAGCTGGTCTGGAACACTGGGGTAAGATGACCTGTGTTGCTGCATCAAGATGCTGTAACGATGGTCCCTTCAAAGTGCACTGTGCCCTTTAGAAAAAGAAGAGACCAGTATTTTCCAGGAAGCTTGGCAAACCTCCACATCTTACTGTGTCATCCATAGTATGACATTAGACTATGTGATGGCTAGCCTGATTCAACAACATTGCAGAGGATTTGGTGCTGAGTTTCTCTTTTTATCTGTGCATGTTTCAGCCTCTCCCGTTATTCGGCCATCTGCATTCTGTAACGTTCTCTGTTTCTCCTTCAAGAAAGTAGGGGGAAGGAAAACTATTAATTTATTTCAGAGATGCTTATCTTTAGGCAGTACGAGATTTCTTACTTTTCCCTTGGTGCTACGGAGAGTTTATTATCTATTATATTAAATTTATTTTTATTTTTGCTGTGTCTGTTCATGTGTGGAGTGCTTGTGTTTTTCATGTTTGCATATGGATGGGTGCCTGTATGTGATGTGGGTGGGCTATGGAAAAATCATGAAATCAAAGCCAAAGTTAGGTGAGGAGAGGGAGTTTATTTCCTGCTAGTGGCTAGCTCGTTAGCGTGGGCTGAACCCCAGTGATCTTTCCATAATGGATTCAGAGGCTTGACTAAGTCTTTGGGGTCTTTTATACTCCTGTGACAAATGCAAGCTACAGTAATGCAACATCCTGGTATATAGACAACTTGGTTTAGAGATAACATGCAAACAAAGGTTATAGGAATGCTTCATCCTTGTTTTCAGACAACATAGGGATCACAAAGCTACAGGAATATTCAAGGTCTTCTAGTAGCCAACCTATTTCCCTATTTCCACAATTTTCCCTACTCTTCAATGACATAATCCCTTATGTTTATTCGAGAGGGACCCTGTGATACTTTTGATGAATCACCGGAAGCCATTGTTAAAAATTGGATGATTTTTAACAAATTTATTGAGCATATTTATTATGCATGACCCTACCTGGAGGATTAATAGAATCAAGACTATGGTCCTGTTAAGTGGGACCAGCCAGGGTCCCCAGATCTTCCAGCTACTCTTCCAGAAAGACCCATTTTCTTTTGGCCTTTATTTTTCCCAACCAGCTGCCTGGCATTTTATTATGCAGGATTAACAGCAGCTTTACATTTTTAAACTGTGCTGGATTGACTTGCCTAAAAACAACACAGATACCTTCTTCTCTGATGGCTCTTGAATTTCTGGTTTCTAAGTTTACTGGCAGATCAAGGAAGTCTACAGCTCTTCAGCTGAGTAAGAAACTGGCTCTTTGGGAAAGGTCCTGACCCTAAACTTCTGAGCCAATTTCTAGCTCCTATTTTATCACATCACCCAATGAAGAGGTCATCCCAATTGACAAGAGGGAATCAGGGTTCTGACCACTCTGACTTCTGCCATGATGTAAAGGGGCACAGGGTATGGCAATTGGGGTACCCATGCTCTGTGGGTCTATCTAAAGGACCCCCAAAAGTTATAGCCATAGAGAAAACAAATTCACTGACTTGTGCCTGTGAAGAAGTGAAGGCAAGAATAGTTAGGCATGTGTTCTAGGCAGGGAACCAGGAGAAGTAATAACAGGGTGAACTTAAATGTCCAACTTAAAAGTGCATTAGAATTTCTCGATGAGGGGTTCCAACACATCCATTTATTGTGTTTTTCCTTATTTTCATTTGGCCATGATGGCTGGACTCAGGATTTACTTTCCAGCCATTTTGATAGTCACAGTATGAATTTCTTCTTAAGTAGCTTCTAAACAGAAAGAGGAAATTTCATTATTTAACCTCATTTGACAACAGTAGTGAACTTGTCCTCTTTGGCTGCAGGTGGCACTGCATTGTTGAACAAGGCCAAGATCTGAAGTTTTATATCTGCTAAACAATATCTCATATGAATTTAAGCCTAATGTCTGGGAAGCACACTCTCTCAGTCATTAAAAGAAATACACTGAGTATTTATCTTCTGGTTATACTTTCCTTTTGGGTGTTTAAGTCCACAACAGTTAGCCCAGATTAACCAAGTTTTGTTTTCTCAAGGTCCCCAGGGGTCACTCGGGTTTTGGGAGCACGTGGTTCCTTCTGGCCTTCCTTTTAGAAGTTCCACCTATGTCAGAACAAAGTCAGGTCTCGCTGGACCAGGCTTCCCTTTGAAGCATGCGGAGACTTTCCTCTGTGTTGACTTTCCTCTTTATAGACTGGACACTGATTTATAGTCCTTCTGATGTCTCTGTGTCCTCTCTGATGGAGAAGACAGGTGACTTACAGTTAAACAGGACATTTCAAGAGATGCCCCCATGTATAATTCCTTGGGGCTTAGCTGACCTCAAAGGAATTTAAGTTGTCCCTTAAATCCCTTGGCCAAATTGGTATGGGCATTAAGTATTGTTGTTAATCATCCAAAAAAGCTAAGTTTCACCAGTGTGATACTTTTAATTACTATATAATATTTAGATAGGGCTTGAACAAAAGCCTAAGCAGTCTTGCATAAATCTTGACTGGAAGAGACATTTAACATCATAGGATAAGCAGGCAAAGGCCATGAGAGAGATTTAAATAATTTCAGGCCTATCTTAAATGTAAACCATTTACTACAAATAGGAACAGTCTCTTTTCTAGCTTCTCTTGAGCCAAATTATCTTGTTATGTCAAAAGAAATATCAAAATTAACACTTCTGCAATACATAGAAACATAAAGCACATCTTTCAGTAGTCAGAGATAACCCACTCCTTTTCTATGTCCAATTAATCCAAATCCATAATAGGGAGTCCAGTACAAATCAGGAGTGGACTGAAGATTAACAATAATTCTGTATATTTATAATCCTGTTTAGTCCTTTAGTAAACTAGCTTAAGTGTTTATATTAATTTTATTCTGGAAATATTTAGACATTTTAATTCAATACAGAAATCTTATCCTTTTGCTAAACTAAAGTTTAAAACTTAAAGGTTAAAACCCTTTATTTCCTTTAGACCATGAGACATAATAACATTTTTGCCCTTAGTTGTAAATATTTATTAACTAATATTTATTCCCATGTATATATATTGAACATTTATCTTAAATATACTATTATAAAGTATAAACTTTGAAATGTCCTTGAAAGCCTTGGAGTCGGTTCTAACTGACCAATTATCTCCAGTTGTTCAGAGGTGTTTTACCTAGGCTTGACAAAGATGGATCTCTACAAACCTGGCAAACTGTTCACTCTAAAGAGGCCCTACCTAGTGGTCAAATGTTTCTACATATAAAATGTATATAAATGCAGAAATAAATTGCACCTGAAGCAGAAGTAATCACTCCTTAAAATTAACTAATATTCCTAAAGACCAGGAACCATATTGTAATTTAATGGTCTTAGCTTACATGATGACTTATTTATAAATCAATTTTATATCAAGTAAATCATTATTAATCTTAATAATTGCTCCTTTAGCATTAAGTATGACTCAATACATTTAAACAGTCCCACAAAATAATATGGTTAGACACAATGTCATGACAAGCAGTTTCAAAAACCAAAACATAGACACCTTGATGAAAATTCTAATCAGTTTAGTGTTTGTACTGAACAGAGCCACATACGTTGCTACTAAACATGAAGACTTTAACTTAAATAAAGCATTTTCAGAAATGTCACTTACATTTTAATATAGTAAATATACCTGACTGGTTTTCCAATTTAGCAAGAGATAGAAAATGGAATTATACATCCCATTTACACTCAAAGGTAATCAGAACCAAAAGTTACTGGGAGATCAAAACAAGTTAATGATTAAAAGTTTTCCTTACAGACAATTCCTTTAAAGCACTGAGTAAAGAATAGGATGGGGCTGGAGAGATGGCCTAGTGGTTAAGAGCACCGACCGCTCTTACAGAGGACCCGGGTTTGATCCCCAGCACCCACATGGAGGCCGAGAACCATCTGAAACTCCAATTCCAGGAGAACTCTAGTTCTAGGGGAATCCGACACCCTCTTCTGACCTCTGCAGCATTGCACGACATGGGTACACAGACCTGCATGCAGACAGTACATTCATACACATACAGAAAAAAAAAAAAATTAAAAAAAAAATAGGATGACAAGAAGTATTTAGTCTTTAAAAAAATTTTTTTTATTTTATTTATTTCCATATGTGTATGAATGTATTGTCTGCATGCAAGTCTGTGCACCCATGACGTGCAATGCCGCGGAGGTCAGAAGAGGGTGTCGGACTCCCCTGGAACTGGAGTTCTCCTGGATTTGGAGTTTCAGATGGCTCTCGGCCGCCATGTGGTTGCTGGGGATCGAACCTGGGTCCTCTGCAAGAGCAGCTGGCACTCTTAACCGCTAGGCCATCTCTCCAGCCCAGTATTTAGTCTTAATTGAGGTAGGCCAGACCATAAGGTGGTCTAGATATATTCCATTTGGTTTCATTTTATTCAGAAATCCAATTTATTTCTGACCTTAAAATAAACCTCCATCTTGCTGAGATTTAAGGTGTGCTGGGATTAAGGATCTGGGCCACCACACCCACCTGGTTTGGGTAATTCTCAGGACTGGCCCCAGGCCCCAGGAATTCATCAGGGCCTGTTCATAAGCAAAAAGTCTTAAGGTGTGGTGAGATTAGCTAACTTCTGCTCTTTATAAGATGTTAATATGTTAATCAAATACCTCTGCTCTGGAAAATGCTTATTTAAGACTGGTTAAATATTGCCTTTGTAAAAGAGACCACACACACACACACACACACACACACACACACACACACACACAGACATATCCCCAAACCCCAAGGTTGCACAGCTGCTCCCATTCAAGCAGAACACAGGCCCAGGGAGGTCCCTTTGCTTCCTATGAGGAGGAAGGTGATAGAAACAGACTCACAGACACAAAAATCACTGCAGAAATGCAACAAAGCCTCATAGCTGTCCCCAGGCAGCCCTCTCCTACCCCTTGGAGGCAAAAGACCAGGCTGACCCAGGTCATCCTGGAAATCAACTCCATGAGATGCCATGCAGCACCCCAACTGATCCAGGTGCCAGACCCCAAATGGGTTCGTAGCTAGAGAAAAGGAAGCACAGCTGCCCTGTAAGCACCCCAGGAACTCAGGAATTCCCACAGATCTGAAGACCTCCACCCAAGCCAGACCAAGATCTGCTGATGAGAATTTTACTAATAGGTAGCAAAAGGCACTCTATTTATTTCTGGTCCTTTGAGATAGGCTCTCTCTGTAGCAGCTGGCTGAGAACTGTCCAGACAGATCAGGTGGACTGATCTTGGGCTCACAGGGACCTGCCTGCTTCTGCCTTCCAAGAGCTAGGATTAAAGGCCTGGTGGGATTAAAGGTATGTGCCACCACACCTGGCTCAAAAGACGATTTAAAGCAGACCTAAGCATGAGGGTTAAAATAAAATAGTAGCTCTAAGGCAAGATATGGAAGCTAGCAGAGTCTCCCAGGAAGAGATAGCCCAACCAGCAGCCAAACAGAGTAGGTCTGCAGGAAACAGGATTCAGGACAAAGCCAGAAAGATGAGATAACACAGACCAGTCCCACAGTTCATCCCCAGCTCAGAAGGCAAGTTAACATATCAAATCAAGGATGAATCCAGCCAGAGTTAGGCTCTCTCAAACCTGTTCTCAGGTCCTCAAGGGTCTCAAAGCAATACAAATCAGACTGAACATCCAAAGCAAAATACTTCCAAAGCAAGCAAAGAAGAGATACCTCAAAAACAATCATCTTGAAAGTAAAAGAAACCAAAAGTCATCTTAATGATGATATCCTTAAACAACTGACTCAGATACTGTTTTCTATGAACAACTAGCACTCAAAACTTGTGAAGCCTTTAATAGACTTAGAGATAATAAATTTAAACACGTGTAGGGTACCCAAATTTGAGGCCTCTGAATGTATTTTCGGGGCTGGAGAGATGGCCTAGCGGTTAAGAGTGCCGACCGCTCTTACAGAGGACCCGGGTTCGATCCCCAGCACCCACATGGCGGCCAAGAACCATCTGAAACTCCAGTTCCAGGGGAATCTGACACCCTCTTCTGACCTCCGTGGCATTGCACGACATGGGTGCACAAACTTGCATGCAGACAGTACATTGATACACATACATAAATAAATAAATGCCGGGTGTGGTGGTGCATGCCTTTAATCCTAGCACTTGAGAGGCAGAGGCATGCAGATCTCTGTGAGTTTGAGGCTAGCCTGGTCTACAGAGTGAGTTCCAGGATAGCTGGAGCTACAGGGAGACCCTGTCTCAAAAAGACCAAAAATAAATAAATAAACAAATAAATTTAAACATGTGTAGGGTACCCAAATTTGAGGCCTCTGAATGTATTTTTTTTAACACTTTTTTATTGATGCTTTGTGCATTTCATACATCGTTTTCCAATTCAGTTCAGGCATATTTCCCTTTCCCTTCACCACCACCCCCACCCAACCGAGATCATGCATTCTGCCATAACTGTCTGTATATTATCCTCCTCATTTTTTTTGTCTTTTTAGATAAGTGATTAATCATGAGTACAAGCATACCTTCATGTAAAAACCAATTATGCCAGGCTGTGTGTGCCCAACTCCTCACCGCCAACCTTCCAGCGGAGAAGTGAGGGGTTGTATATTCAATTCAGGTTGATCAATATGAGTGGTCCAGACACATTATGCTCGTAGGTTCACCATCACCGAGCAACGAGCCCTTACATTTACCATGCCCATTACGAGATTTATTCCTAGGCCTTAGAAAAGGGCACAGGTGGATGAGAAAGCAAAACAGCCACTCTCTCGGAGCTTGTTGTTTGGACTCTGTCAATATCTGGACTGTTTCCTTTATGAGGCTTGACAGTTTGTCACAGGAATCAACTTTCATCCTATATGAATAAGCACAAGATTATATATATAGTGTATGTAAAACAGCTATTAAATTAGTTAAGTGGTAGGGTTAACTTGTTGTGATAGAACCCCACATATGTTTATGATTGAATGTTGAAATCATAGAATTTACATTTTATTTCTGTTAAATTACGGGACAGACCTCTTACTCTGTGGCTATATACAACATCTCTTACACTGTAGAGATGTAAGCTTGTGGCATCAGCATGGGTTATTCCTCACAGAGAGAGCCAATGGTGCAATTAGAGTTTGGGAAATATAAAGGATGTCGTGCTGCTCTGCTGCTAGCAAAGTACTTTCCGCGAGTGAGTTGTAGCTGGTGTTTACAGTGGAGTTGCTCTGACTCAGGAGACCCGTATTTATCTTTATTGGCTTAAGTGGCTTGGTACACTCTCTGGTGTTCAGAGGCATCTGTACATCCTTGCATTGTGGTCTCAACAATCTTCCTCATGTAACATCAGTCTTCAGCCGCAGGGCCTTATAGCCTCTCTCTTCGCGGTGATCCTGAACAGTCTTAGAGGCAAGGAGCCTTTCCCTTTTGTGGGGGCCTTAGATTCCCTGGCCAAACATCTCCCTGGTCGAATAATCCATTACTGATGTCCAGAGCTCTGTACTGATATATTTTGCTAAGTGCATAGTTTACGGACTTTAGTATTATATTTGTTCTGAATAGCGAATAATCTTTTTCACAGTTCTTATGTCTATTAGTCAATTAAAGAAGGCAAGTTTTACCAGTTATATAAGAGATTACCTCTATAAATAGTGTCTCCAATTCCAGTTGGAGAGCGGCCTCATCATCATCCTATTTCTCCTTGTTCTGGGGGGGGAGGCAAGAAAGTCTCTCCTATCAAAACCTTTGCGGGCCCCTAGAATGTAAGTTTCATTCGGACTCATTATAAAATAGTTGTTACCATGAGTATCCACCAAGGGGTTCGATGTTTATGCAATCTGAGGCTTTTCTTCTTTCGATGTTCAGACGGGTCAACCTTTCAGTGGCCACTTTTTGGTACATTCTGCTCAATGCTAAGTTGTGTCTTTTCTTTTCAGCCGTTAAGTGTGACATTTTGTCCTGTTGGAACACACAAATCTTTTCCATAGTTCGTTTTAAGATTTGATTGCAAGGTTTTTGACGAGAAGGTTCATGTCTTATCTAACCCCCCCCCCTTTTTTTTTTAACCCATGAGGTTCCAGAAGACAGTTGTATTATACATAAATATAGGGTGGAATCAAGGCTCAGTTTTCATCAAATTTACCATGTTGTTTTGGGTGACTATATATTGCTTAACTTGGGGAGCAAACTTAATTTTATGTTAAATCGTCTTAAAGAGAATGCTACAAGGTGTTAATGTACAACAGAGAAACTATAGAGCACATTTGTATGTGCCAATCCCAGAGTTATTGGTCTACAAATTTTATGTAAAAACAAATGTGGACAACAACAACTTTATATTTCCAATTAACTCCGATGCATTACTATTTTTATCATAGTCTGTAAACACTGTTGTTTAGTATACACATATTACTTTTAGTAAGTCCTGAAGACACCATGATTCCTGTAGACAGTGTCTAGGCAATACTGGGTACTTTTGAACTCACGTCAATTAATCTGCCTTATCGAATATACACTGTTGTCCCTCTTCCCACCCCTCCCCCCTTCCCCAATTCACCATTCGGTCCGTTCTTGTTTGCAGTCTTTCTGTTGTTGTTCTTTTACTATGCATCCCTCTCCATGGAGAAATATTTATATTGGGTTATTGGTACTAGATCCACTATGAGGGGACACCATTTGTCGTTGTTTTTCTGGGACTGTGTTACTTCACTTAACATAATTCTTCTAGCTCATCCATTTACCTGCGCAAAGTTCATGATGTGTCCCTCTTACCGCTGCATAGAACTCCGTTGTGTACATGTAACACATTTTCTCTATTTCCACTCGTCAGTTGAGGGGCACCGGGCTGGTTCCAGCTTTTTGCTATTGTGACCAGACGCTGCAATACACATAGCTGTGCATGTATCTTTGCCCTAAGATGTGGTCTTGTGGGTATATACCCAGGAGTGGATGACTGGGTCAAATGGAAGGCTCGTTTGGAGTCTTCTTCTAAGGGTTCTTCCCCACTGCTTTCCATAGGGGCCTGTACCAAGTTTACTTCCCACCAGCAATGGATGCAGAAAAAAAGTGTTCCCCTTTCCCCACAAACCTCTCACGCACGTGGCATCATTGTGTTTCTTGATCCTAGCCAGTTTATTGGCGTAAGGTGATATCTCAAAAGTGGTTTTTAATTTGGCATTTCCTTAATATCAGAGATGCTGAACACTTCTTAAGATGTTTCTCGGCCATCTCTATTTCCTCCTGTGTGAAGTCTCTATTCAGATCTTTGCTCCATCTTTTGAGTGTTTCATTTGTTTTCTTTCTTCTTTGTTTTTTGAGTAGCTTGTATACTCTGGAGATTAATGCTTTGTCAGATGTGTCTGCAGTGAAGGTTTCCTCCCACTCTGTGGGTTTTCTCTTCACTTCCTTTATTGTTTCTTTTGATGTACAGAAGCTTTTGAGTTTAAGGAGATCCCATTTGTCAATTGTTGATCTTATTTCTTGTGCAGCTGCTGTCTGATTTAGGAGGTCTTTTCCTACACCTATGTCTTGTAGTCTGCTGCCAACTTTTTCTTCTATTGCCTTCAGAGTTTGGGGTTTCACGTTGATGTCTTCAATCCATCTGGAGTTTACTTTTGTACAGGGCAAGAGGTAGGGGTTTAATTTCATTCTTCTACAAGTGGTGATCCAGTTTTGCCAACACCACTTGCTGAAGATGCTGTCTTTCCTCCATTGTGTCTTCTTGGCCCCCTTGTCAAATACGAGATGGCTGAAATTGTATGTGCTCAAGTTTGGATCTTCAGTTTTGTTCCATTGGTCAACAGGTCTGTTTTTGTGCCAGTACCAGGCTGTTTTTATGACTATAGCCATGTAGTATAGTTTGAAGTCTGGTATAGAGATTCCCCTCTGTGTTGCTCTTTTCACTCAGGGATGTTTTGGCTATTTGGGGTCTTTTGTTTTTCCAAATGAAATTAAGGACTTTTTTTTCCCCAAACCTGTGAATTGGGATTGCATTGAATCTATACAAGAGTTTGGGTATAATAGACATTTTTACAATGTTAATTTTCCCAATCCATGAGCATGGGAGGTTTTTCCAACTTCTGATGTCTTCTTCAATTTCCTTCTTCAAGGGTTTAAAATTTTTGTTGTAGAGATCTTTGGTGTCTTTAGTTAGGTTTGTTCCTAGCTATTATATTGTTTTTGAGGCTATTGTGAGTGGGAAGGTCTCCTTGAATTCCTTCTTCAATTGCTTGTTGTCAGTGTAAAGAAAGGCTACTGATTTTTCTAGGTTAATTTTGTATCCTGCCACTTTACTGAAGCTGTTAATCATTTCTAGGAGCTTTTTGGTGGAATTTTTAGCATCCCTTAAGTAAACCATCATATTGTCAGCAAAAAGGGATACCTTGACTTCCTCTTTTCCAGTGTTCAAGGTAACCAACCTATTTACCTATTTCCACTATACATGCATGTGTGTGTGTGTGCGAATGTGTGCAAAAGCCCATGTTGATGTCAAGAGTCTTCTTCTTCACCTTGTTCATTGAGCCAGGGTCTCACAGTTGAACCCAGAGGTCACCTGTGTAGCTGGTCCATCCAGCCAACTTGCTCTGAGAATCTCCTGATCTGCCTCCTCCATCCTGGTACAGTACCCACCTTCATTTAAGTAGGTTCCAGGGATACCAGCTTCAGTCCCTGCACTGTGGTTTATCCACCAAGCCTAGCACAAGTTTTAATCATTTCTGATGTTGGATGATTGAAATGCCTCCAATATACTTCCTCGTGTAGAGCATGTTTGAAATCTCATCCAATAAAAAAATTTAACACACTATAAGCACAAAATGACACTGAATAAAACTATAGGGACCAGATCTGGGTTATTAGGTTTTGAGAAAGTATGTTCATAGCACAGAGAAAATGAATGCCTAATCAATTTTGAACTCCTAGGTATCTAGTAATGCTAGTTCAGTTCTGTTCACATATTTGGGATCTTTGCCAATTCAATTCACAACAGGAGGCAAATGCAAAGTCATTTCTTTTCCATTTTGGAATTTATTTTTCTTCTTGAGGTTATAAAGGTCTGTCTCATAGATTTTAGTTCCCATCAGCTGGTTACTAAACCAGAGCATCTTAAATAGTATTCTGAGAACAATTGATTTTTGCCCTTGACATGTCTGGGGCATCTGCAATTCAGGGCTAGGCATCCAGTCTTCAGTTCTCAGCCTTGCTTTTAGTCTTCATGTCCTGTACAGATATGGACTGTAGAAATGCTTGGGTTGGACTCAACTGTATGATAACTCTAACCTGCGATCACCCTCTATTAAAGAACTATTTGCTTAATCAGAGTTATACACCTCAGAGCAAGCCAGATGCTAATCTGTTGAGTTACACGTACTTATTGGATTCCTACACTAGCAGAGAGAAAGACAGAGAGAAAGAGAGAGAGAGAGAGAGAGAGAGAGAGAGAGAGAGAGAGACAAGTCACAGAAACACAGAGAGATTCAGAGAGAATGTTTACATAATTTTTCTTATCATCTGTTCCCTGTAAAATTTATTCTGTTTCTTCACCAACTCTAATATTGAAAATTAATGAGTAGCTATCAAATGTCTGACTCAAGTTGGGTCGCAGGGCCAAAGAGGCAAATGTATGTGATGCTGTTGTTGTTCCACTGTTCTCAGTTCTCATTTTATCTTGATGCCAAATTTGCCACAGGTGACCCCTGCCTTGTAGCAACTTTTTTCAAGTCTTTCTCTGGCCCAAGCTCATTCTATCTTTCTAAAAATTCACCAATTGATGGTATCTCTGCTGAAATATAGATGCCTCTCTTATATATTTAGCACGACTGAATGCAGTGTGAGCTACCTACATTATGCTTACATCTGCATAGAAAAAAATAGAAAAGCGGCCTGACACTGAGTTCATTTTGAAGGCTGAGAGTGGACTCAAACTCTGAGAACCATCTGTTCCTTAAGATGCCTCATGGGACTTTGATCTTAGACAAGCTTCACTCATAGTATTTTCAGCATGGATTGGGAAGTTGAAGCTAGGATCCACTGTTAGTTGAGGCTGTTGCCCTTTGATCTCTCAGTCCAGAATATCTCTCACACATAATATCAAGAAGACTTCTCAGTCTAATTGCTTTCAGGGAGAATACATTGTTTTCAGTGCTTTGTTGTGTTAAAGAGGCACATTGAAATTCATTCACTGTCTTGGATGGGGAGTAAAATGGGGTCACAAGAGGAACACATGGCTTAGTAGGCTTGTTTACATCATGTATAGTAACCTTTCCGGTTGGGTTGCAAGGTTAAGTAAAAAGCCTTTAGGCCAGATTGTGTTCCAGTTGTAAAATTCATTCCAACAGCTGACTGTCCTGCTATGCTCTCTGTCAGAGAGGCAGAGACCAAAAAACAGGTAGATAGATAAGAATGCAGAAGGAATAGAGAGTTCTGCTGGTCACTCTTTCACAGGGACTGGGGAAATTAGCATGGCACACAGAGTTGGGTTTGCATTTTATTTTACCACTCCTCTCCTGCATAATAGGACATTCAGTCGTTCATTCATTGAATAAAAAATTAGCACACATCTGTTTTGTGACAGCAACTCTGGAAGGCACTGCTTCAGCAAGCACCAAGCCAGCAAAGACAGAGTGTGGGGAGTCTAGACCATCTGGGCAGGGATAAGGAGTAGCTTGGGCCAGACAATCAAAGCCCAAGTCCTGATAGGAAACCTTGCTTGTGTCTTAGCAAAGGCTGTGTGCTTCAAAATTTGGGACAGGGAAGGGTGTGGCCACCCTCTTTGGAAGCACTAAAAATTAGCTTTGTCAAGTTACTCTACACTTCAGAAAAAAATTGCCATTTGTTAGTTTATATTCCAATGCATTTCTATCAAAATGTGTTGTCTCAGGCACAGTTATGTATTCTGTGTCTTTGTTTTTATATTTATAAATGAAAACAGATGACTACTCTTAATTCAGGAGTTCTTTGTTACTTTTTGCTCAATAAATACAATTGTTTAGGATTTGGTAATTTTGAACCAATATTTATCACATAATTTCTTTTATTTTCAGGTATGAGATTTTAATGTATTCATTTGATTTTATTTTTTTGGTAATTTTTTATTGAATTTTTGTGTACTTCATACAGAACATCTTAATTATCTTTATTCCCCCTTCCCCATTGGTACCTTCCCAGAATGCATGGATTCTGTCATTTGCATTAAGGTCTATGGAGTCAAGTTAGTGTCTCAAGATGTCCTTTATTGCAAGTTCATCCACTGAGGTCTAGTCAGCCTATGTATAGTCCCTCTTTTTAAGAAGATCAACTCTTCCAGCAGTAATCAGGTACCAATATTTCTTTGGCTAAGATTGGGGTCTGCTGCCTATTGCCACAGTTCTGTGCCGAATTTTTGTCTGCTTGAGTTTTCATGGGTCTTGTGCATGCTGACACCATTGCTGTAGGTTCATATGGGCAAGGTCTCAGGAGCTTGTAGGACTCTATTTCCATATGGTCATGCACCTCCTCCCTGGCTATTACAATTTTTCTGTCCCCTCTTCTGCAATGGTTCCTGCAAGGGTGGATGGAATTTAACATAGAGTCCTGTCTGAGGACCCAACCTCTGCAGATTCTTATTCTCTATGCTTTGGCCATTTGTGTCCTTTTGTGTTCATGGCCCTCTGAGGGAGCTTCCTTGATGAGAGTTAAGAGATATACTAGTGTTCTTTCTACCCCTTGTTCTACTGTTATGAGAGCCTAGGTGTGGAGGTTGAGTTGTAGATATGTCATATGTCATTTAGGCTTGGGCAATTCACAGACAATCTCTGTGTATGACCAATTGTGGAACTCTATAATAATCTCTGTTGCACAAAAAGTTTCTTTGATGAGTGGTGACTGAGATACTTGTCAGTAAACATTAAGATCCATATTGGATGATAAAAATGTACATTTACACAATGGAGCTTCACTAATTGGAAAGGAAGACAGAATCATGAAATTTGAAGGTAAACGGATGGGACTAGAAACTGGTATACTAAGTGAAGTAGCACAGACTCAGAAAAACAATGATGTATGCTGTCCCTCATTTGTGGATCCTAGTACCAAATCCTTGTATGTGAGTATATATCCTGATGTAACTACAGGAAACAGGAAAATGGAAAGGAACCAGGGAAGTAAAGGGAAATAATGAACCTGAGAGAGAAGAACAGAGGAGACTGGTGTTACTAAGGGACATGGGTAGAACGGAGGTAGGGGGTGGGGGAGTATTTAGGTGCAGGGTCAGGGGGGAGAGAAGGTTAAATAGGGAACTATGGGGGTAAGGGGGAGAAGGAGCTCAAGAGAGTGGGGACAATGGGCGACAAGTATTAATAAGGGAGAAATGAGGAAAATGAGGGTACTTTAACTGGGGAGGGTCAGATAGGAAGAGGGACAGGAGAGATAAATACAGTCTAGCTAGTATGGAAAAACCATAGGTAATCATAATTAGTCCAAAAACCTACTGAAAAATTATAGATACACTATTTCTACCTGGTCCCCGTGTATAGCGGAAGGCTACATATCAAGAAACAGTGCCAGGCAGGAGAAACCTTCCTTCGAGTTGTAGGCCAGGGGAGGGCAAGAGACTCCCTAAACTACACAGGCTATTACCACAGCCCTTGATTGCCTTCCTGATCTTGAAGGTGAGACCTTATTGCTGAAGACAGAACACACTTTGGAGAACAGATTTGGAACAATGGATCTGGTATGACCTGGAAGCCACCTACCCTGAAATCTAGCTCTCATAGGTTAACATCAATCAGTGGTTCAACTCCAGCTTTAAGGCCTAACAACCACAACAGTGACTCGCACAGCAAACTATATTGATGCATTAGTGGCACTTTTATCTTGGGGGTAGTCAACAGCTACCTAATTGGACTTCAAGCCCACTCGGTGGGAGGAAACTCATGTGTGGTACTGTACACATGGCTGGAGAAGACAGACATCTTAGGAAAAAAACCAAGGATGCAATACCTTTCTTTGTTGCATAATTTCTCAAAGGATAAAACAGTAGTGTGTGTGTGTGTGTGTGTGTGTGTGTGTGTGTGTGTGTAGTGTAGACTTAAAGAGTGCAGAAGCTTACAGAGTATAATAAAAATAATCTGTGAACTACTAATGCTGGGCAGTCCTTACTGATCTCAATATCTTTTATTAATTTCCAACGACAAGAATTGTACCCATTTTTTTGAGAGAGAGAAGCTGTTAATGGTTTCTGTATATTTATCAATAACTGACTAAAAAATTCCATCACCACAGTTTCTGAGACCATATTTATGCAGTTTGTTTTACATTTTACTTACAAGAATACCAGAACAGGTGCACCTATTGTTTGCAATTAACAGATTTTTTTTTCTTTTTTTTTTTGTCTTTTTGAGACAGGGTCTCCCTGTAGCCCCCAGCTGGCCTGAAGCTCACTCTGTAGACCAGGCTGGCCTTGAACTCACAGAGATCCATCTGCCTCTGCCTCCCAAGTGCTAGGATTAAAGGTGTGCACCACCATGCCCCACCATTAACACACTTTAAACACTGAATTTTTGTATCATGTAGTAGGAAAGACACATTTCTGGTTATATTATTCCATAACCAGTGATTTTTTTTTATCAGTTCCTCACAATGCTGCCATAAAAGCAGTTAGAGCCATTAGTGGCTATTGCCATAACTTGAACTGAGAGATGGTGGAAATCAGTGTGCTGTTGTGGAAAGGAAGGGTTTGAGAAACAAGACAGCTCACATATGTCACAGATTAATTTTAGACTACATATTTCTTATTCAATGCTCATTTCTAAATTTTTACATTATCTTGCTAAGTTTAAAATAACCAAGAAATTTCCAATGAGAGAATTGTTTCCCAAGATGGTTGACTCATTATGCATTTATATTCTTCTCCAACCTGAATAAATCGCAGAGGAAGGCCAAAAAAATGTATAAAACATTTGCATATTCAAACCATTTCTCCAGAGCTAACATATTCATCCCCTTGGATGCTGTTTCATCTTCAAATCATGTCCTGCATAGTCACAATAACAACTTGTATTGCTTACTGAGCATAAAAGAAATCATATCTCAACCTTCCATTAACCCCTTCACTCCCTTATCAGCATTCTCTGCAAAAAATATAACTGAAAATATAAAGGCTAGAAATGGTCAAAAACTACTTTCCATATTAGGAAATAGTAGAAGTATTGAAAGGTTATTTTAGGTTTAATTTTTTTTTTTTTTTGTCTTTTTGAGACAGGATCTCCCTATAGCCCTAGCTGGCCTGGAACTCACTCTGTAGACCCGGCTGGCCTTGAACTCACAGAGATCTGCCTGCCTCTGCCTTTCTAGTGCTAGGATTAAAGGCATGTGCCACCCTGCCTGGCTTAAAGATGGTTCTTAGCCACCACATGGATGCTGGGAATTGAACCCGGGTCCTCTGCAAGAGCATTTGGAGCTCTTAACCACTGAGCCATCTCTCCAGCCCCTAAAAATATTTAATGAAACAAAGCAATACATTTCCAACTGGCTGTTTAGAGGACACTCCTTAGTAAACTATTTTTGAGATCGACAATAAAGGCCACAAATATTTACAACACAGTAATTCTTTTTTTTTTTTTTTTTGGTCTTTTTGAGACAGGTTCTCCTTGTAGCCCCAGCTGGCCTGGAACTCACTATGTAGACCAGGCTGGTCTTGAACTCACAGACATCCTCCCACTTCTGCCTCCCGAGTGCTGGGATTAAAGGTGTGCCACTATTCCCAGCATTTCATCTTCTAAACCGTCAACAACTAAATTTTGTAGTTATGGAAGGGAGACAATTTTTCTTTGCCATGTATGTGAAGCTAGTTAAGTACATTATTGGCAGTAAAACAAGTACTTAGCACCATTTTGTTATGACTCAGTCTTTCCCTCTTTAATTTGGAGCCAATCAGCAATATTATGGCTCAGGGTCAGGAAAAGTAGTTTTAATTGTCTAAAAGTCAGGTAGATATATAGAGAGCTATCTAGAAGAAGAGAGTGACACATTAATTTAGAGAGGATGACATTAAAGGAAAGATTGTACCATAAGGAGCTCCTGGATGTGGTTAGCACTGGGATCTGGGGGGAGACCGTTTTAATCCAAGAGCAGGGAATGAGGACTACTTTGCAGACCTGGAGCTGAAGATCGAGATTTGTTCTCAAGGACTAGATGGAAGATTGGCTAGTAGGGACTTCCAAAGTCAGAACCTCTAAACCTTTTTTTAAGTGTTGAATTTTTTTATTTGAGAATTTCATATGTGAGTATTGCGCCTGTGTTATTTCTGTTCCTCCAGGTCTCCAGGGTCCCCTGACTCCGTCTCAATTTCTTGTCCTCTGTTTTGATTATTATTGTCACATATACATAGATACATTTATAAACACACACACATACACACACACATTAAGTGGTGCTTGTGTACCTATGTTTTGGGCCATCTATTTGAGATTAGATAGCTTCATAAGGAGCTAGTCCCTGGAGAAAACTAATTTGCCCTCCCTAGCATTTATTTATTTATTTATTTATTTATTTATTTATTTATTTATTTATTTATTTTCTATGTGTATGAATGTACTGTCTGCATGAAGGTCTGTGCACCCATGTTGTGCAATGCCACGGAGGTCAGAAGAGGGTGTCGGATTCCCCTGAAACTGGAGTTCTCCTGGAATTGGAGTTACAGACAGTTCTCAGTCGCCATGTGGGTGCTGGGGATTGAACCCTGGTCCTCTGTAAGAGCAGTAGGCGCTCTTAACCGCTAGGCTACCTCTCCAGCCCACCTGTAGCTTTTATCTGGAGGTGGAACTCCATGACATTCCCCTGTCCATCTTGGCCTGTTGACTAATTTTGTTGGGATGAAGATCTCATACTACCATACCGTTAGGATTTCACTGTGCAGCTTCCCTATCGTGGCTAGAATATATTTACCAACAGCAGGTGTGCTGTCCCTCTGGCTCTTACATTCTTTTCACCCCTCTTCTGAGATATTCCCTGAACCTTGGGAATAGAGGTTGCATGGTAGATGTGTCACTTAGGGTTGGGCACCTTACTGTCACTTATTCTCTGCATTTGACCAACTGTGGAACTTTGTATTAGTTTCCTTTGATTAGCGGTGAGAGGCAACACTTCTCTGTAAACATAGGGTAGGAATTTAAAATACATTAAGCAATTACATTGGTTTAGAGAAGTAGGGGGAAATCTTAAATCTTTTAGTGACTGAGCTCAGAATTGGTTCTGTGCTTTAATTTCTGGGCCAGGATTTGTAAGTATTAAAATATAGACTTCTGGGGCTGGAGAGATGGCCTAGCGGTTAAGAGTGCCAAAAGCTCTTACAGAGGACCCTGGTTCAATCCCCAGCACCCACATGGCGGCCGAGAACCATCTGAAACTCCAATTCCAGGAGAACTCCAGTTCCAGGGGAATCCGACACCCTCTTCTGACCTCTGCGGCATTGCACGACATGGGTGCACAAACTTGCATACAGACAGTACATTCATACACATACAGAAATAAATGAAAAAAAATTAAAAAACATATAGACTTCTTTTTAAAAAATTTTTTTTTATTAATTTTATTTATTTTTGTATGTGTATGAATGTACTGTCTGCATGCAAGTCTGTGCACCCGTGTCGTGCAACGCCGCGGAGGTCAGAAGAGGGTCTTGGATTCCCCTGGAACTGGAGTTCTCCTGCAATTGGAGCTTCAGACGGTTCTCAGCCGCCATGTGGGTGCTGGGGATCGAACCCGGGTCCTCTGTAAGAGCGGTCGGCGCTCTTAACCGCTAGGCCATCTCTCCAGCCCATAAAACATATAGACTTCTTACTTGGGATCTACTATCTGGTGAGTAATCTGTCTTCTCATCAATGTAAAGGGTCTGTAAAGTGTTCATCAGGGTTAGCATAATACACAGAGATGGAAGTTACAGCATTTGATTCCTGCATTACTTGTTTGGGGACTCCTGTGATGCTGCTGAATCTCAAAGCTTCTGTATAAATAAGAAAATCAAATCAGGCACAGTAGCTCATGTCTGCAGGGCCACCACATGGGAAATGGAGGCAGAAACATTAAGAGCTTCAAGGCTAGCCTCAGCTGCACAGGTCGTTCTAAGCCAGCCAGGATTACATGAGATTCTATCTCAATAACACAAAAAGGAAAAAGTGTTTTACCCAAATTATTGTTAGGATTGACATACATTAACCATTTGGTATAATCTGTGGTCCTCAGTTAATCAGAATTTCCATTTTTTATTTCTAAGTAGTTACCAGGTAGGAAAAGGAGACTCTCAGCTTGTCTAAATGACTGTCAGGTTCCAGCTGCCCCTCACCTGACCAGGCATCAGCCAGCTGCTCTTTCTGCTTCTTCTATTGTGCCTGTCAGCCTGGATGAATCGTCTGACAATCCTTTTATAAGTATCAATAGAAACCCTGTAATAATGCTTGCCAAGAAATACAACATCTGAAGTCCTATCTCTAGAAGTCTATTTACTATATTAATCAATTTGTCTAAGCTTTGAATATAACCTTTCATTCCTGAATACAATAGGCTTTCTTCCATGCAGATAGGATCCTTTTGTGAAATGTGAGCATTGTACTAAAGGTAAGATAAGAACATGCTTTTTTAAAAAAGAGCAGTTAAAGCTAAAAATTGTTCTCTTTTATATATACATATTTTTATTTTATTTTTGAGAGTTTCATACATAATTATTGTAGTTGAATTATTTTTATCCTTCCCAGTCCCATTCCAACTCCTCCCAGGCCCCCTTCTCCCTCTTAATTTCTTATCCTCTTCTTTGATTATTATTGTTACACATACATAATACATTTCACACATATAAAATCAATGCACTGAGTCCATTTACTGGTACTTATGTGTACATGTGTTTAGGGCTGACCAATTAGAATTAGATAACCTATCAGGGAACTAGTTCTTGGAACAGACTCTCCCTCCCTCAGTATCCATTGCTTGCCTGTAGCTTGTCATCTACAGGTGGGACCCTGTGAAATTCTCCCCAACTACGTTGGCTTGTCAACTGATTTTGCCATAATTCAGGTTCTATTAGGCTACCATACTATCAAGATTTCTTGGGTGAAGTGCTCTTAACNAAGGCCTTTGAAAAACAAGGAACTGCTTAGACATGTAGAAGCAATGCAACAGGAAATCGCTGCTCTGTTCTTGGATCGAGCGCTTGCCATTGCCACTTGCTGCCCATTTCCAAATGACTGATAATTCTACCAAGGCCACTCAAAGGTACCAAGGTGCCACTTTCCAAAATCAGTTCTTCTTTAGGTTCCAGTTTCTACAAACACAATGTAATGTGAGAAAAGATTAACTGCTTGTCTTGAAGGCAAATTTCCAGTCATTAAGTTCTTCACAATTAGAAAATCTTCACTGGTGGTTCTAATTTCAGTTCTCTAGCCAAGTGAACCCCACCTGGCAGACCCCGACAAAAAAATTAAAGATCTATGTTATAAAATGTTTTAACATCAAATACTGTAAAAACAAAGTGTTATAATTCTGACACACAAATTGACTGATTATAAATTTAATTTTATCCCTTCTGGTTCCGGAGAGAGCCTTCATGAAAAATTATTCTTATATAAAAAATTTGTACAAATTTGTCTAGGAACTTCCAATGAGCTCCGTGTGTGTGTGTGTGTGTGTGTGTGTGTGTGTGTGTGTTTGTGTGTGGTGTTAGTGTGTGTGTGTGTGTATACATATGTCTGTGTCTGTGAAGAAGAGACTGACTTTCAGAAAGATGTTGAATGATGGAAAAAAAGAGAGTACCTAAGAATTTGCCGTCTTAGGTAGAAGAATGGAGCATAAGAAGATGTAATGAGGGGTGAGGGTTCAATGGTGGCCATGATTAGGCACTGTGTAGCTCTATATTACAGCCAACATCTCTCCATAGAACTTATCCTGTAAGTCTAGGGAACCTGGTATAGTTGAAGTATACACTGTGAAATTTAGAATGAATATTTTTAGAGAAACACTTTCCAAGTCTAAGGCACAAATTATTTACAAAAAAATCTATCCATTAGAAGAGGATGTTAGGATGAGGAATCCCACATGAGCAGACTAACTTAATTCATGAAGTGAGTAATATAAGTAATATTATACATCATTTTGCTCAATTATAATTTTACTAGACCATGTATAATCATGACATGATTGGGAACGATTAAGGGAACAAGAGACAATGGAGAAAACCAGTTATCCTACAAAAAATTAATCATACCTTTTCAAATAAATATGTACTAGGAAGGTAAATAATTCCCAAAATTGACACAAAATCCTGTGGCCCCATAGAACCTCCCCAAACTTGGGCCTCACTTTCTACTTGAGTAACCTCTGCACAGATTGTTACATGCAGGTGTAAAATGATAAACACCCACTTCTTCCCACTGCCTTCTCAATGTTTGTACATGTAGGATTCTTAGTCTTTCCCAGGATTGAGATGAAAATCTATTTAAATCTTGCACACTACTACTTATCCAACATATGCTGTGCATTTATAGGGCACAGAAGTGATTAAATAACTCAAGATTTTAATCAAGAAATGTCCCCTGAATGTGTATGGAAGAGTGGGTGTCTGGTTCAGCATCAGAAACAAAATCACATTATTTTAAAATAACAGTGGTAATTTTAATCAAGATTTTTGCTTAAATTTGTGAGCTAAGTGAGTAACTGATTACATAATAATCAAAAAGTAATCTTGTTAAATAGTGATGCCCAAATTTTCCATGTCTAAAAATAGTCATTTTAGATTTCTTTCTAATTAGTTCCACGTATATTAATGAAAAGGGGACATGTGCTGTTTTTTAAAATAATTCTTATTACTAGAATTAGTGACATAAATATGGTTGCTGCTGTATAAAAATTATTAAAAGTTTGTTTAATCAATAGGCATGCAAAGAAGTCAATATAATTGAACATTTGGTTAGTCATATATTGGCTGATAATTAAGAATTTTCTTCTACTATCTTGAAAATTTGCTATATATCAAGCCCTGTTACAAACTCTATAAAACATTACTAAGTCAGGCAAAATTTCCATTCACCATAGAGCTTAAATTCTACTGAAGGAAAACAAATAATATCCCCCATAAATAGGAAATATACATTTAAAATATTAATTTTGAATATAGGAAAACAGAAAGGAAGGAAGGAAAGAGTAAGTACTTTGGGCAAACATTACGCTGGATGTCCAGGAATTGTACTTTTGAGTAATGTAGACCCAAACAAAGACCTGTGGTCCCATAGAACCTCCCCAAACTTGGGCCTCAATTTCTACTTGAGTAGCCTCTGCACAGGTTGTTACATGCCAGGTTTATATAACAAAGACCCAGTTCTTCCCCCTTCTTTCTCAATTTTAGTAAACCAAGGATTCTTAGTATTTCCCAGGACTGAGAAGAAAACCTCAGCATAGCCCTTATGTTCAACAAAGAAAGAGAATCAAAACCCCAGGGCTATGTCCTGCTACTTTGATCATACTATGTCAGGCTGTTGGTTCACCAGGACCTCCCTGGGAAAAGGATATATTTCTCCAGCACACTGAAGAAACTTTTCGTGAAGTTTTAAGATAGGTACACCATGAACTGTGTTTACTCCCCACCTATTAGTTATATCATTTGGTTAACAACCTCCCTGAATAATTTGATGGGCTCCTAACATACTAAAAAGCAATCATTTCAAAGGGGAAAGTTACTAGAAGCCCATAGAATATTTTAAAATTAAATATTGCAGTAAAGGTCTTGGAGAATGGTGAACTTTCGAAAGATTTAACAAAATATTTTACTGTAGAATCATTCCATAGCTTCTTGTTGTGTGTCGTTTTCTTTTTCTGTTTGGGCTTCTGTATTTATTCTCCTATGTTTACAGAGCATGTTGCTCTCACTTTGCTAATCAAAGGAAACTAATCACAGTTCCACAGTGTCATGCAGAGAATAAGTGACAGTAAAGTGCCCAACCGCTAAGTGAACAACATCTACCAAGCAACCTTATCTCACTTTAAGGTTCAGTTCCGCTATGCAATCATGCCATATATTATGTAGACTCTAGTATTATAAGGGGCTGGGGAAATGGCGCAGTACGTAAAGTTTGAGAGATGTAATGTCCAAGAGCAAAGTGCCGGTGACATGGGAGGCGGGGCTAGTATGGTATTTGGTCGGGGGAAAGTTTGAGGCTACAGGTGGCCTGTGGAATGAGATACTTTTGCAAAGACCTGGCGCTAGAAGATCGACGATTTGTTCTCGTTGTCCAGCCGCAAGTGACTAGCACTTGGGGAAGATTGGTTCTAGAGTTGGAAGTGGTAGTTACTGTACTGCCTTCAGAGTTAGAAACATTATAGCCTTTTTGTTCAGGGTTGGGTTTGAGTTTTTTCTTTTGGGGGAACTTTATGTGAGCTGTGGCTGGCTGCGTGTGGCTGCTTTATTTGTTTGCAGGGTCTTCAGGGTCGCTGACTTCCGTCTCAAATAGGTCTTGTAGTAGGAGCGCTGTTGTTGTTGTATTTTGGGTTCTCTAGGTCTTTTTCATGCATCTAAGTTGCAGAACATAGCTGGATGAATATCATAATGTACATGTCTTTGTGGTCTTACCTGGGGCCTTTGTCGTTTCTTAGCTTTTATCTGGGTGGACTCTATGACATTCCCCTGTCCATCTTGGCCTGTTGACTAATTTTGTTGGGATGAAGATCTCATACTACCATACCGTTAGGATTTCACTGTGCAGCTTCCCTATCGTAAGTCAAGGCTAGAACATACAGATGTTAACCAATAGTCAGCATGCAGCGTGAGGTGTGACTGCTCCTGGCTCTCCAATCTTTTCACTTCCCCCTCTTCTGAGCCATGAGGGTCTTCGGGGGTAGACCTTGGAAATCAAGAGGTATAGCATGGTAGAGTGGGTCTTTACTTAGGGGTTAGGGCGACCCATAATACTGTCACTTTATTTCTCTGCATTTGGCAGACCAAACTGGGTGGGAGACGTGTGTGGTATTAGGAGTCTTTCCTATTGATTAGCGGTCGAGAGGGCACACCTTCTCTGTAAAACATAGCCCGCCGTAAGCGGGTTCACCAGGCAATTTAAAGGGAGGCATATTTTAGGACTAGTTGTTTGTAGTGTTGGCTTGCCAAGAAGGGCAGACCTCAATAGCAACATCTTTGGCCTCTTTTGGGGAAGAACATTTGACATTCTTTTTTTAAGGGGCAAAAGAGATAGGGGAAGTAAAGTAGGAAAAAGGAAAGAAATGGCAAGATGTGTAGGGATAATAATCTGATAGATTAGGTAGAAGAAAGAGAGGCTAGAAAGGAGTCAAGAGGAATTAGAGGAAAGGATTCTGTGACTATGAATAGGAAATTAGAATCATGAAGGGAAGGGGAGAAGAAAGACCCTCTTAACTCGGTGAGGTTTGGGTAATCAATGGTATGCATCAATAGTGAATTTTGTTAAAGTATTAAATATACGACTTCTGGGGCTAGGTAGTATAAGAATGGATATACGGTAAGTAAATTTGCCAAGCTACTTAGAGGCCCCTGGTTATCTCCAGCCACCCTCCACATGCGGCCGTAGAACCATACTGAATACTCCAATTACTGGGAGATCCAATTACCAAAGGGGAATACCGGATCACCATGCAATAACAACTTCTTTCTGACGCCGGTAGCGGCATTGGAAAGACACGACAAAGGATGCACAATTTTCTTGGGCATAAACAGAACAGTACATTTTCCATTTACACAACAAATAAATGAAAAAAATTAACAAAACATAAGAACTTCTTTTTAAAAAATTTTTTTTTATTATTTTATTTATTTTTTGTATGTGTATGAATGTGACGTGTCTGCATGCAAGTCTGTGCACCCGTGTTCGTGCAACCTGCGGAGGTCAGAAGAGGGTCGTTGGATTCCCCTGGAACTGGAGTTCTCCTGCAATTGGAGCTTTCAGAACGGTTCTCAGCCGCCATGTGGGTGCTGGGGATCGAACCCGGGGTCCTCTGTAAGAGCGGTCGGCGCTCCTTAACGCTAGGCCATCTCTCCAGCCCATAAAACATATAGACTTCTTACTTGGGATCTACTATCTGGTGAGTAATCTGTCTTCTCATCAATGTAAAGGGTCTGTAAAGTGTTCATCAGGGTTAGCATAATACACAGAGATGGAAGTTACAGCATTTGATTCCTGCATTACTTGTTTGGGGACTCCTGTGATGCTGCTGAATCTCAAAGCTTCTGTATAAATAAGAAAATCAAATCAGGCACAGTAGCTCATGTCTGCAGGGCCACCACATGGGAAATGGAGGCAGAAACATTAAGAGCTTCAAGGCTAGCCTCAGCTGCACAGGTCGTTCTAAGCCAGCCAGGATTACATGAGATTCTATCTCAATAAAAAAAAGGAAAAGTGTTTTACCCAAATTATTGTTAGGATTGACATACATTAACCATTTGGTATAATCTTGTGGTCCTCAGTTAATCAGAATTTCCATTTTTTATTTCTAAAGTAGTTACCAGGTAGGAAAAGGAGACTCTCAGCTTGTCTAAATGACTGTCAGGTTCCAGCTGCCCCTCACCTGACCAGGCATCAGCCAGCTGCTCTTTCTGCTTCTTCTATTTGTGCCTGTCAGCCTGGATGAATCGTCTGACAATCCTTTTATAAGTATCAATAGAAACCCTGTAATAATGCTTGCCAAGAAATACAACATCTGAAGTCCTATCTCTAGAAGTCTATTTACTATATTAATCAATTTGTCTAAGCTTTGAATATAACCTTTCATTCCTGAATACAATAGGCTTCTTTCCATGCAGATAAGGATCTTTTGTGAAATGTGAGCATTGTACTAAAGGTAGAGATAGAACATGCTTTTTTTAAAAAAAGGCAGTTAAAGCTAAAAATTGTTCTCTTTTATATATACATATTTTTATTTTATTTTTTGAGAGTTTCATACATAAAATATTGTAGTTGAATTATTTTTATCGCTTCCCAGTCCCATTCCAACTCCTCCCAGGCCCCCTCTCCCTCTTAATTTTTTCCTCTTCTTTGATTATTATTGTTACACATACATAATACATTATAAATATACATATAATATATTATCTTGTATATATATAATGTAATTTAATAAATGTATTAGTGTATGCTGTATATTATATTATATGTTTATTCTTTATATAATATATTATATATATGTTAACCCCATATATAATATAAGTATATTAATATATATACATAATATAATATTATGTAATACATATATAATGTATTAATATGTAAGTACATATATATGTAATATTATTTATTATCATAATTATGTATACATATATTAATACATTATATGTATAACATATATTTGTATTATATATGTAATAATAGATCATAATCATGTTATCAGTTCTATACAATTATATCGTATATATCATATATATATATGTATATAGATATAATGTACTGAATACATTTCCTGGTGCTTGTGTGTACCTGTGTTTACGGCTGCCTACTTGGGATTAGATAACCTCTCAGGAAGCTAGTACCCAGAGGAAACTGATTATCCTTCTCACACCATCCATTGATTACCTGTAGCTCTTCATCTTGAGTTGGCACCCCATGAAATTTCACCCATCTACCTTAGCATGTCAGTTGGTTTCATCATTATGTAGATCTCATTAGACCACCGTACTGTGGCAATGACATTGGCGGAGCTTCCTCAGCATGTCTAGAATGCACTAAGTAGCAGCAGGTATCTCGTCCCTCTGCCTCTTACATTCTTTCTGCCCCCTCTCTGTGGTGTTCTCTGAGTCTTAGGTGTAGAGGTTGTATTGTAGATGGATCATTACACAGTCATTCTCTGCATTTGATGAGTTGTGGAACTTTGAGTAGTCTCTATCTGTTAAAAAACAAGCTTCTTTGATGAGTGGTGAGAGGTACACTTGTCTGTAAATATAAGGATATGTATTTATAATATAGTAAGAAATTACATTGGTCTAGGGAAGTGACAAAAGAAGGTTATTCTCTAGGGTCTATGACTTCTCCAGCCATGTGTACTTGGCTGTATACAGTGCCATGCATGAATTTTCTCTCATTGAGGAGGCCTTAAGTCCAATCTGACAGCTGTTGATTACCACCAAGATAAAAGTAAACCAAGGGAGATAATTTGCTGGTCCAGTCATTATGGTGGTTGTAGGCTTTATAGCTGGGTAGGTAGTTGTAGGCTTTACAGCTGGGTAGGTGGTTGTAGGCTTTACAGCTGGGTAGGTGGTTGTAGGCTTTACAGCTGGGTAGGTGGTTATAGGTTTTACAGCTGGGTAGGTGGTTGTAGGCTTTACAGCTGGGTAGGTGGTTGTAGGTTTTACAGCTGGGTAGGACCACTGATTGATTGGTTTTCTTGGCATCTTGAGTAGTCTCTTCTGATACTATGAGAATTAGTCTTCAGGGAGGAGGGTTTAGGTCATTCCAGCTCAATTGCTGGAATGCCCTGAATGCCCAAAAGTATGTCCTGTATTGAGCAGTAGGCTTGCGTGTTCAGGTTTTAGGGGGCAATCAAAAGCTGTGGCAATAGTCTGTATTATTTTGGGACTACCTTAACCAACAACTTGTAGGGGGATTTCCCTTATCTGACACTGTCATTTTGCTATATAGCCTTCATAATGTGCTTACATTTATATGTGTATTTTTCAGCACGCTTAGTAAATGCAGAATTTCCCTTTGGCTTTTCATACCATGTAAGCATTATTTATTTCTATTTCTTCTGTCTTATTTAATTGCTACTGTTTTGATTTCATGTATAATTTTATGTTACAATATCACACATACATAAGTGCCTATCAAATTCACTCCCCAATTTATGTGTCTATTAAGTTTAGCCATAGTTCAAAGAATGTTAATTTAAAAAAAAAACTTTATCCCTGCTTATTTTCGCCAAGTATTTTAAAAATTACATTCAGAAAAAATGGCAGCATTTGTAAGTAGTGAAATTACATGTGAAACTTATTGAATAATTGTTTGGATAATTATTTGAATTATTGAATAATTATTGAATAATATTTGAATATTGAATAATCATTATTTGAATAATTGAATAATATGGAAAGTAATGAGCAATAGTTTAAAAATTCTGGCCTCAAATAATATATAGCATTTGAAATCAGGAGCAGATACTTCTTGGGCAGGTCAGCATTTTACCTGACCCTTGGTCACTGAAAATGGTAAGGAAACAGAATTGTGGTGCCTTTAATGCTTATCACAGGGAACACTTAGATAAAAGATTTACTAACTATCCTATTGTCTGCAGTGTATAATCCTCAGCATTCAGTCACTGTGTTGTCCAGGTAAGTCTCAGTTTGCTTAACGTCTAGTGAAGAGGAAAAGCTATTGAGCTTTCACACCTTAAAGAGGACAGAATGGCAGTGTTGATGGACGAGGGATTTTCTTTGTGTTTAATCAGGCAGCATATTTCAGTGAATTCTTACTGTGTTGCAGAGGAACGTATCAAGGTTTAATGAAGGCATTTGTATAGCATGTTTCAGGTAAAGAGAATTCTGTCATGTCTGTCATCTCAAGTGTTCTTCACAACATCCCTGTGAGGAAGCAATGCAGATGTTATCATTGTTCCCACTTTATAGGTCAGGCAAGTGAGGTCTTTTGAGGTTGAATGTCTTGCGTGGTGACCCACAGAGCTAGCATTAGATACACATATATATCCATTCAATGATTTGCATCGAGGCACCGTCGTGCACATTAGTACTCTGACAAGTTCTGGCACTAAAGCAAATTAAAAGCGTCTGTTTTTCTAGAGCTCTTATGCCATAAGGAACAGTGGAAGAGTAGCAACTCCAGCTAGGAAATACTGGGCTCTAGACGGCAGAGAGGCGGGACGCAGGGGAGCCCTCTTCAGGCTTGTACTCTGCGGGAAGACAGGGATTCCTGCCGATTTGGCAGTTAGGGTGTGGAAGCAGGAGCTCTCCCACCAGGGGAGGGGAAAAGAGTCCCGGCAGATGGAACCCAGCAACCACAAGGGAGCAGGGGGCAGCAGTGAGCTACAGAAGAAGGCCAGGGACTGCAGCCACAGGGCCAGGCAGAAAGGTTGATTTTATGAAGGAGCACTGAGGAGTTTAATGTGTGGAAGTGATCTTAAAACAAACAAACGAACAACTCAGAGTAGTACAGGGTAACGTGCATATTATAGTTAGTAAGTGAAGTTAGAGGCAGGAAATCAACTTTTAAATAACCCATTTTAAGCATTCATTAGCTAAAATGAGCTATATTATACAATGTAATTATTATGGCAATCATAAGAGACTTTCCTTAATTATTCTTTTGAAATCTGAAAAATATGTAAAACATGGGGGGTAATTAAGACTTTAAGAATCATTAAGAACTAAATATAAAAGAAATTGATCATGTATGGGAAGAACAAGTCTCTTCCTTAATAACCAAGATGCTTTTTCATGAAATCATCATTGAAGATAATGAAATAGTATAAAATACCTCACAGATGCACAAAATTCTATACGTATGTGCTAAGGATTGATAGTCATTGTAAAAATACAGCTAGAAATGGAAAAAAAGTGCTGTTTTTCTCTCTTGTAGTTTGCTTAATGGCATGCTCTCTAAATTGATTTATTTTCTTTCTACTATACAATCATCTTCGTTCTATTGCTGCTGCAGTTATTTTCAAATATTACTATAAAATGTGAGGGGCACCAATATTTTATACTTTAAAAACAGTATAGATGAAGTTGTTTATATTTCTTAAACCTTCCTCTTTAGACTGATCATGTAATTTATTTGAGTGTGGCTTTTGTTCTAGATCTCATATATACAGGTCAGTTTCTTTATTATAGGCATTTTTCATGCTAGTTAATGCTGTCTAACCTTACAGGCATGTAGGTAGCTAAAACATTGATCCTAAGACATTGTCAGCATCTATTCTTTAGGATCTTAAAGCTCCTCATTAGTATCAGAGCACAAAACAGAAAAATATTTACATTTGGTCAAATTTTTAGAACACATATTAATATAGCTCAGACAGCCATATTACAAACAGCATACATACATACATGTGTATATAAAATTGTACTGTTAGGTTGAAGTTGGATAGATTAGAAAAATCAAATAAAATTATTTTATTTTACTATTGAATTTTTTTTTTTTGTCTTTTTGAGTCACAGTCTTCCTGTAGCCCAAGATGGCCTGAAACTCACTGTGGAGGCCAGGTTTACCTCTATCTCACAGAGCTCCACCTCCCTCTGCCTTCTGAGTGCTAAGATCAAAGGCATGCACCACCACACCTGGTTACTTATTATTGAATGTCTATGGTAGTGGGAATTCATGGCCAGGTTCCTCCTGGTGCTCAGCAATATGTCACTCACATTGCTGGTGGTCAGATTTTGCTAAATGTCTGATTTTGCAGCTATTGACTAATATCTGTATGGCACATTGTATACACTTAGAAAGGTCAATAACCGTTACTTGTTTTCATAGAAGTATTTTCATGGTTGGTAATGATAGAAAGAATATTTCCATGTAATTAAAAATATGGGCAGAAAAGGAAATTTTCAAGAATTCTAAAGAAATGATGAAAACATTTAAAAATACATAAATAATGGAAATATGTTGTCAAGGAGTTATGACATAATATTTAGTGTGTACACTGCCTACACAATAATCTTCATATATGCTTTGTATTATTATTTTCAGATTAAGGACAAAGGAACCAAGAAAAAGAATAGTTATTTCTTATTTCCCCCCTTGTCTTGTCCTTCACTCTCAAATCAGTGATTTAACAACTGAATCCAGGTAGAGGCTATCTGACAGGGATGTCTGGGAAAGTCAATATTCAGAGTGTAATATTCTTGAAATATAGATCACAAGAGGGCCAGGGAAAGGGGTGGGACCCAGACATAACACATAACTGCTATGCACTGGACACAGGTGTATGCTATTTTTCCTCTGATAGTTCTAAGATTTCATATATATTTACTTGATCATTTGTTTTAAAAAGTCAGACACTTGCTAGGTGAATGTGATTCAAAGATAAAGGGAATAGGTTAGCAGGTGAAGGAACATGCTGACAAATAATAACCTGTACGAAACCCAATACTTGAAGTTAAATGTGTGTAAGAAGTATTATAGAAGAACAGATGAAAGAGACTTAATTTGGTCTAGAGGAAGCAGAATTCCAGGGCCATTTATCTCCCAGATTTCTGAAGATTTGTTGAATCCGTCTTTCTTCTGTTCTCATTATTACAGACCATCATAAGATCAATGCTGTTCTTAGTCTTTGTATCTTTCTTTCATAACTCAAGGATCATAAAATGTAATTACAAAGGAAAAGCCAGTTGTCTTGCCATCCCTACAGCATCAGTATTCTCTTCTTCCCAAAATGTTTATACAGAGCATGATTACTATAAGACATGTGAAGCTAATGTCCACATCTGGTAACCTTTGTTCTTTTGTTGGGTAGATTTGAAATCAATCCAGGGAAGAAACAATACGACAATCACTTCAGCTCTTTTTCAACTTCCCTTAATCCTTGGTTAACAGAACCCAGCAATGCTTGCCACTGTGCATACCCATTCCCCTTAATTATAAAGACTTAGACTGAACAAAGGCAAATGATGCTAGGCCTGAGTATGTGTCTACCAATGGTAAGACTGGCTGGCCTGTTCGCTTCTCTAAACCCATGGTCTGTTCTTCTCTGTACTCTGAAGGTATCACCTAGGAACTTTTGTTATACTCTCAATGTTTGCAAGTCCCCCCTACTGTACATTGAAACCCTAACCCTCAAGATGATAGTATTAAGACTTTGGTCAATTTACAATTAGATCACGGGGTCTCATGAATATTAGTGTCCTTAGAAAGAACCACCATCTCTCCTTGTACCTACCATAAAAACAAATACACACAAGGAGAAACAACAGTTTATGAACCAGGTGAACCAGTCTGCCTGTATTTTGATCTTGGACTTGCCGACTTTCAAAACTATAAGAAATATGTTTCTGTTATTTATAAGTCAGCATTCTCTGGTGTTTTATTATGGCAACCCAAACAGGCAAAAGACGTTCTCCCTGCCCTTTGGATTTCAACTGATTTCTGCCTGTGAGACCAGTACAAAAAGAAGGGGCTAGGAGAGCATATAGTACAGATGCTAATTATCTCTTTCCCCCTTCAGACCTCCGTTTCTGCAGAGGCCACATTCCTCTGTGAAGAATGAGGTGACTGACGTCATCGTTCCTGACTCAGGGTCTTCACGGGTCTTACAAGCATCATACCCTTCCTTCCCCAGTCAGGCCTGTGGTGATAGCAGCTGTGTTCCGATGTTAGTCCTAGGGCCCCTCACTTTACCTGCTCAGCTGCATTAACCCTGCAGGTGCCTCTGTAATGTGTTGCTTCTTTCTGTGAATGTAAATTAGGCCTTTGCATGTTGGTGCTTCTCCTAGATGCTGTGCTGTGTCACACAGATTCCTTCTTCAGGCCTGATGAACAGCCTGGCTCTTGGGAATCGTCTCAGCCATTGCCCTCGTCAAGTCCTTTCCGTTTCCTGGGACAGTCTGATTGAAATAATAAAGCCTTGGCCCCAAGATCCAACTTGAGGCAAGCATTGGTTATTTGAGATCATTGTTTGGGTAGTACCATACCTTAGCATATCCCTGACCAGTCTTGCTTCTACTGATGTGGGTCCTTGGAGCACATTCTAATAGTTTTATGGAAAGCTTATCTCAATCCCAGCATCTGTTTCATAGAGAGTCAACTTAAAACACCATTTCTTAAAGGTCTATATGCTAATTGCTGCAAACATGAATTGTCTTTTCTTAGCTATAGTTAGCAACAGGAACCACAGTGGGCACAGCTTGAGTTTGTGCTTCCCTGTTTGTTTCCTGCATGTCTTTATTCCCTTATGCTAATCCGTGCTCTTGAAAATGACCTAAAAGTATTAATTAAGGCAGTTTAAACAAATTTATGCTAAGTCAGAAGATATTTTAAGATATGATGTTATTAAAGGTCTTTGGCACAGACTCACTTATACAGTGGGGATGTCATTGTAAACCAAAATCATGGCATTTTATATCCTTCTACTACTTGAACTTATGAACACTTTCATGAGAACTTATTTAAACAATTAAAGGAGGAAGCTCAACCCATATGTGCAAATTATCACCTATGATAATCATTTGAAAGGAGAAATACTACTTAATATTTCAACAACACATCAGCATTATTATGTAACTTTTTAGGAAAAGGAGAGCCTTACCTCGGGAGTCACAGTACTTGTGGGCAAAGCATGATACTGGTATTTGTAGAGTTTAGGAAGTGTAGAGTCCATGGATTTGAGGGCCTTCTGAGATTTACTGATGGATTGGTAATAAATTGTAGGCGTTTGACCACCAGTGGCCATCTGTTGCATTGGCTGACTTTAGAAGTATGGTGACTAAGGTGAAGCTATTTCCTACTGGCTGGCTTTCAGAATCTTGATTTATTGATTGGCTGAGTTTGAGATGCAAGGTTATTGAACTTTATTGTCATTGATTGAGTTTGTAAGTTAAACTGGATAGCTATTTAATATCATGGGTACCAAACACTGTTCCTGGAAGTTCATAAACTTTTTATTCTTTGTTTTAATATATTTTTATTGTTATTAAACTTTTTCATACATCATTTCTCAATCCAATTTAGAGTCATTTCCCTTTCCATGCCCCCTACCCCACCTGAGTTCATGCATTCTGTCATACATGTCTTGCACCTTTTTCTGAGTCTTCCAGAGTTTTTTTTTTCAAAGCAGAGGCTTATTGTCTTTGGGAGAACTTCACTGTTTCAGTCAGTTTTTTCCCAGTTCTTTTGTTGTTGTTGTTTTTCTCTCCAACAACATTGTATTGCTTCAATATGTACATATATATGTACATATACACATACATAAATACACATACATATACATAAATACATATATATGTACATATACACATATATAAATACATATATACATACATACATACACACATACATACACATATCACCTGAATTGGAGGATTTTATTTTTTCTTTTTCATTTTCTTTTTTTAATTACTTATTTATTTATTTTATGTGTATGAATGTACTGTCTGCATGTAGGTTTGTACACCCATGTCGTGCAATGCCACAGAGGTCAGAAGAGGGCGTTGGATTCCCCTGGAACTGGAGTTCTCCTGGAATCGGAGTTACAGACGGTTCTCAGCCACCATGTGGGTGCTGGGGATCAAACCCTGGTCCTCTGCAAGAGCAGTCAGAGCTCTTAACCACTAGGCCATCTCTCCAGCCTGGGTATTCATTATTTTTGTAAGTCTTACTTTCTTTACTGCCTATTTCATCGCCTTAGACAAATTAATTTCTATGTGAATTGCATACCACCTTAATTTTTTAAAATACAGCAAATCTTGATAACTGGTAGGATGGATTGCCTCTTTTATTTTTCCTGACCAGTAATGTTAGTTTTATTGATCATTTGTGGTGTATTTTTTCATATAAAATTTTTTTAATTTTTTTCTATTTATTTCTGTATGTGTATGAATGTACTGTCTGCATGCAGGTCTGTGTACCAGTGTCGTGCAATGCCACGGAGGTCAGAAGAGGGTGTCGGATTCCCCTGGAACTGGAGTTTTCCTGGAATTGGAGTTTCAGACGGTTCTCGNAAGATGTCATGTTTTCCTTAAGGAAGTGTTTGAAGGCTCCTCTTTGGCAAGCTCAAACCACCATCAGTCCTGCCCTTGTGCTCCACACTGGGATCTTTCCTACCCAAGGTCACCCAAATGAGGTCCAATAAGCATCGTGTCCTGTCTTGATCTTCCTGTACTGGCCTCCAAGATACAGCCTGGGTAGTCAAACAATGGCAGTCTATACCCTGAAGAGGCTGACCCCAGTAGCTGAAACTTTTTATTCTTAACCGTATATTCTCTAACAGTAATTTGGGCATGATCTAATGTCTATGTACATTCAAATGGTTAATAAAATTATGATAAAAACACAACTCTCTATGGTTAATAACTGTTATTAGTATTAGAGAGCTGTGTAGTAAAAGGCTTTTAAGTAGGTTAAATGTTTTTTAATTTGAATTTTCCTGCTAATGGCAACTATTTGAAATATAATGTATGCATGTAAAAGAGCTAGTTCATAGAAGAGAGATGCACCCATTTTCCCATTTTGTCTTTATATATACTTGTGTTTAAGACATGCACATACACATGCATATAGTGATCTTCAATAAAGATTTTAAAACAGAAACAAATGATGACAGGTTGGAGCATATGTCTACCAATGGTAAGACTGAGTAGTCCGTTAGCTTCTCCAAACCCATGGTCTGAATATGTCTTGTCTCCTCTGAAACTCATGTTGATACCTGATTATTGTGATGTTGGAAGGGCTGGGAGATATTTGGGTCACAGGGGCAGAACCTTCATGAACAGACGAATGGCTTTCTCATGGGAATATGTACCTGACCTTGTGGTACTGGAGCAGTCACTCTGAAAGGGGCTGTTGCGTATAAAGCCAGGCTGACATTTGTGTTTTGTCACCTCAGAGGCATCTGCTTGCCTTTCTGCCATCCACTGAAGCTGTACCAGCCCCTTGCTAGAGGTAGTTATCTGATCTTAGACTTCCTAGCCTCTGGATTAATAGGCAAAATAACCCTTTTGTCTTTTGAAATATATTAGCAGCTCATTAGGTTTCAGCAACCCACAGGCTAAGATTGTCATCATACATCATTTGAGGCCTGTAGCAGGGATTCTTCCCTTAGCTATAACCCACCTAGTTTTTAGTTATGAGTCATTTTAAAAGTGGTTTGATATATAACTTTTTCTTTACTCTGTAACTCTGAGCTTGTTACCATGCTGAAAAACAGTATCTGGGGTAACTTAAATACATGTTTCTTTAAAAAACATTTTTTCTTATTACTTTTATGTGTATGAATGTATTGCATGCATGTAAGTGCACCCATGTCATGCAGTGTCCAAGGAGATCAGAAGAAGGAGTCAGATCCCCTGGAACTGGAGTTATGGGTGGTTGTTAGCTGCCATGTCGGTGCTGGGAATTGAACCTGGGTTCTCTGCAAGAGCAGTCAGTGCTCTTAACCACTGAGCCATCCTTCCAGCCCCTAAATTCATGTTTCTTGACCGTTATCACACATATTTAGCTTCAGAATAAGCTCATCTCTTATTCCCAGTGAGGTGAGACTTTGGGTTCGTGTTGACACCAGCAATTAGAAGATCCAGTTCCAGGGGAATCTGACACCCTCTTCTGACCTCCGCAGCATTGCACGACACGGGTGCACAAACCTACATGCAGACAATACATTCATACACATAAAATAAATAAATAAAATTTAAAAAAAAGAAAAAAAAAGAAGATCACAGTCAAGATGGATTTACAACTGTCTAACAAAGCAAGGTGCAGTTCCTTATCCTCATTCTGAACACACAGGCATGTCCACATGCACACACACTAAACTGAGAAAATTAGCACTCAGAGGGACTGAGCTGAATCAGCTGCTGTGGTGGACAGGAGCACTGGCTCTGAAGTCAGGCTGCTTGGGGTTTTGCCCCAACTTTTCTCATTAGCCTGTGGCTGTATTACCCAACAATGGATTCTAAACCTTAAGATGATGGACCAGGAAATGTGAGTTTAAACTGCTTTGAATACCACATATGCACGGTGGCCCACTTCTAATCTCAGTATGTGGGAGTTAGTGGTAGGAGACCAGTCAGCAAGCTGGCTAGCTAGGCTTCAAGTAAAGGAAGACACTCAGCATCAACCTATGGTGTCCACATACAAATGCATACATGTACGCATGAACCTGCATACACATGAACAAACATATGCATGCATATTGTACACACATAAGATGAAACACTGTATTAATTAAGGTTCTTTTTTTAACATTTTTTTATTGATGCTTTGTGCATTTCATACATCATTTTCCAATTCAGTTCAGGCATATTTCCCTTTCCCTTTCCCCCACCCCCACCTCATCCCAGATCATGCATTCTGCCATAACTGTCCTGCATCTTTCTCTCAGTTTTTTTCATTTTTTAGCTATAAGTGATAAGCATCCTTCATGTAAAACCAATTTGCAGGCTGTTGTGCCCAAACCCCCACAGCCCCACCATCCAGCGGGGGGTGAGGGGTTGTATGTTCAATCAAGTTGATCAAATGAGTGTCTAGACTACATTGCTGTAGTTTCACCATTCACCCCAATCGCAGCCCTTACATTCTACCACGCCCCCTCTTCCGCAGGTTGTTCCCTAGGCTTAGAAAAGGGGCACAGGTGGATGAGAGGTAAAACAGTCCACTCTCTCTGGAGCTGTTGACTTGGACTCTGGTCAATTCTGGCTGTTTCCTTTCATGGGCTGACAGTTTGTCCAGGAGTAACCTTTCGATCCTACTAATGAAGCACAAGCAATTAGATATATAGGTATTTAAGCAGCACTAATAGTTATGGTAGGTTACTTTGGCATAGACACATATGTTTGGATGATATGTTAATCCATGAATTACATTTTTTCCTGTTAAATATGATAGGGTCTTACTGTGGCTTATAACATCTCCTAACCTGTAGAGGATGTAAGCTTGTGGCATCAGCCATGGGTTATTCCTCCAAGGAGAGAGCCAATAGCCAATTAGGTTTGGGATATACAGGCATATGGCTGCCTCTGCTACACAGTATTTCCAGGCAGGTGAGGTGTAGCTGGTGCTGACGGAGGAGTCTTGCTTGACTCAAGGAGACCTGTATTTGCTTTATTGGTTTAGTGGCCTTTGGTAACACTCTCTGGTGTTCCAGAGGCCATCTGTACACTTGCATGTGTGGTCTCAATACATCTGCAGGTGGGCTCGTTCTGGGGCTGCAGCTAGGGGGTCATGTCTCTGAGGACTTCTGGGCGGGACTGCCCTTCATCTAATTAAGGTTCTTTTAGTGGAAGAGAACTGATAAAAATACAGAACGAATTCCAGGACTGCTGGGGCTACAGGGAGACCCTGTCTCAAAAAGACCAAAATAAATAAATAAATAAATACAAATTAAAGGGTTTTATTAGATTGGCATACACACTCAAGTGTGGTTAGTACAATAATGACTATCTCATACTGGAAAGATCGAGAACCTGGCTCAGTTTACCAGGCTGGAGGCCTCAGGAGTCCCAATCTGTCACTGAAGACATGGAGGATTCCGTAGAGTCACTGGCCATCAGTGCATGTTGAAAGGCCAAAGAAGCTGGGTTCTAGTGTCAACAAAGGACAGAATCAGCAATTGTAGCAACAACGGAGTATATGAACCTGCCAGCGAAACGTGAAGGTATGCAGGCAAAAAGAAAAATCTTTTCCTTGGGCCTTCCTTATATTTGTGACACCATAAGGTGCCACCCACTTTAGGGTGGGTCTTCAATTAACCTAATCAGGAAAATTCCTCACAGGTGTACCCAGAGGTTTGAACTTCTTAGTTGATTCCAAATC
The DNA here is from genome assembly GCA_009823505.1 of Rhizomys pruinosus. Lineage (NCBI taxonomy): Eukaryota > Metazoa > Chordata > Mammalia > Rodentia > Spalacidae > Rhizomys > Rhizomys pruinosus. Next base: position 283,450 of record VZQC01012138.1, read on the forward strand.
CAATCAAGCTGATGACCAAGATTAATCACAAAAGCAAAACAGATCCCCCAAACTACATTGAGATTCTATCTCCCCCACCCCAATTAGAACACCTACCATCAAGAAATGAAATGACAACAATTGCTGACAAGGATGTGGAAAGAAGGGAACCCTTTCACTACCAGAGGAAATGGAAACTTGTATAGTGTGGAAGTTTCTCATAAAACCAAAAATAGAACTACCATATGATCCAGCTGTACCACTCCTGGGTGTGCATCTGGAAGTTCCCAATCAACATACGATGTTGCACATCCATGTTGGTTTCTGTAGTAGTCACAGTGGCCAAGAAATAGAACTATCCTAGATGTCCACTAATAAATAAATGTATAAAGAAAATGTGGAATTCTATTCAGCTGTAAAGAAAAATGAAATCATGATGTTTGCAAGAAAACATATGGAACTGAAGATCATGATGTTAAGCAAAGTAAGCCAGACTCAGAAGGACAAATATCACACTTGGCCTAATATGCAGGGCCTAGATTTAAATATTTTTCTCCCTCCCCTTCTCCATCTCCCCCTTTCTGTGTGTACAAAAAATAAGAGCAGAAGGGGACTGTGAGACGGAAAGCAGTCTTAAGGGGATTCAATGAGGAGGACAGGACAATGGAATCCATGTAATATGGATGCTGAAGGGACTATTTTGAAGGATAGAAGCTAACCCAACAGAGGATAGAGCAGTGGTGGGATGGAAATGACAAATTATCATGACATATGTATGAAAACACCATGACAAAATCCACATAAGAATCAACTTAAAACAAAACGAAACCATGAGCAAGCAAATAGGCAATGAACTCTGATGGAAATGTGAAAATTGAAGGATAAAAGTACTTAGGCTTGTATCCAATAAGTTCTTGTTATGATCCCTCATCACCGGTGGACCATACACTCATCATTTTGCTACCTTTGACTCAGAGACCAGAATCTGAATCTTTTTTATTTTTTATTGAATTTTTGCAAATTTCCTACAATATATTTGATAAACTTAGACTCCCTCCCCTACTTGCATCCTCTCCTTAATATTGCCTTCCTGGTTTTAAGTGCTATTAATTATATTAAGGCCTACTGAGTCAAATTCGTGTCCCAAATACCCTTTGGTGTACTTCATCCACTGGAGCCGGGTGACCTTATCCAGGTTCACACCGTTACGGAAAACTGACTTTCCTCCCTCAGCAGCTCAAGGTTGCCTCACGCCTGTGCAGGCATGTTTTCTGTCTTGAGCTTGCAAGAGTTTTTGTGCATCCTGTCACCACCGCTGTGAGTTCTTCGTTATGAGTAGCTGCCCAGCTCTCTGGAAAACTGTTTCTTTGTGGTCATGTAACTTCTTTGGGTCTTATGATCTTTTTTTTTTTTTAAGTAAAGTTGGTGTTTTATTTGAATTTAAACTAGTCAACTTGGTACTGACTTTTCTTGATGTATCAAGTATAAAAATCTTCCTACAACCTGTGGGTGGAGCGACCCAACCAGTGAGCCACTGAGGAACAGAGCAGTGTGTGCAGTGCAGGGCTGGCTCCCATATATCCTAGATCATCTCCCAGCAGATCTGATACAACACGCAGCGGTCCCAGCTCCTATTCCCAAATGATCCAATAGAACGGTCTGGCCTAGACAGGTCCACACAGATAGCTGAACCAATGGAGCTCCGGGACCACCCACTTGAGTGACTAGGTCCAGGAAAGCCAGCACAGACAAGCTGAACAAGGAGGGGCTCCGAGACCACAGTGTCAGAGCATCCAGGAGAGTGGCCTGACCGAGGTAGGCTCAAATAAGCAAACAGAGCCAAGTGGCCAGACTTCTATGGGCCACTGTAGAAGCTTACAGCTAGACCAGGGGATCTGGTAGACTCATATCATGAACTATAAGCCTTCAACACAGTGAAGAAACACTTGAGTTTCCCATTAGAACACAAACATCAAAACAAATCCACATGCCAAAAGCATAGGGAAAAAAAAAGCATGGGAAAAGCAAAGAATAAATCCCCACCAAACTCTACCAGTCCTATAGAAGACTCCTACAAAGAGATCTCCCTGGAGGAAACCCAGGACACAGATCTTTAAAAAATTCATAAAATGTGGTACATCTACACAATGAAATTCTATGTAGTGGTAAAGAAAGATGATATCATGAACTTTGCAGGTAAATGGATGGAACTTGAAGCCGTTATGCTAAGTGAAGTAACACAGTCCCAGAAAGACAAATGACAAATGGTATCCCTCATTTATGGATGCTAGCACCAAATCTATAGTTGAAAGGCAAGCTGAGGGGACTGGAGAGATGGCCTAGCGGTTAAGAGCACCGACGCTCTTGCAGAGGACCCGGGTTCGATCCCCAGCACCCACATGGTGGCTAAGAACCGCCTGTAACTCCAATTCCAGGAGAACTCCAGTTCCAGGGGAATCCGAGACCCTCTTCTGACCTCCGCGGCATTGCACGACACGGGTGCACAGACCTGCATGCAGACAGTACATTCATACACATACAAAGATAAATAATAAAAAAATATATATATAAAAAAAGAAAGGCAAGCTGAGAAAAGTTAATGTTATATTCGTTATTTTCTAAAGGCAACTATGCTCTTATAATGTGAATCCCTTAATGGGCTATAGAATTAACTGATCACTTATTTTCAGACTGTGTAATTGTGGCATATATATGGAGGGTATGTATTCATATATTAGAGTAATATAAAATTAAAGGGAAAATGTGAACTCCTAAACATATTTTGGAATTAGCATGCAGTTTATTTTCAAAGCTCATAATTTTGTTATATATGTGACGTATATATAGGTATATTTTGAAGCAATACAAATGGGAGGGAACAACAATGACAAAAAGACTGGATCAAAGAACTGACTGAAACTGTTAACCTCTGTCCAAGCAATAAACCTCTGCAGAGAAAAACTTTAAGAAGACTGAGAAAAAGATGCAAGACATGTATGGAAGAATGCATGAACTGGGGTGGGGGGCATGGAAAAGGGATTGTGTCTAAATTGGACTGAGAAATGATGTATGAAAAACACAAACCACCAATAAAAATATTTTCTTAAAAAACATCATGGACATACTCAAAGAAATCAAGGAATATAAAGAGCATACAGACAACAAATCAAAGAACTAGAAGGAGAGAGTGACAAACTTAAAGAACACACAGATAAATGAAGCAAAGACCTAGAAGAGAGAAGACAAACTCAGAAAGGAAGTGGAAATACTAAAGAAATCACAGGATGAAATGAAAAAGGAAATTGAACACTCATCTATTCAACAGGAAAGGATGGGAGAAAGCCTCAGTAACAGAATGGATGAAGCAGAAAATAGAATATTAAGCCTGGAAGATAACATGAAAGAACAAGAATGCTCAAGCAAAGATTATGAAAAATTAAAAAAAATAAACAAAAGTGGAATAATCAGGAAATGTGGGACACCATGAAATGATCAAACCTCCCCATCATAAGGATAGAGGAAGTTGAAGATCCCCAAGATAAAGGTATGGACCAGATCTTCGACAGAAGTATAGAACAAAATTTCCCCAAATTGAAAAAAGACATACCCATACAAATATAAAAATCACACAGAATGCCAAATAGACAAGATCAGAAAAGAAATTCCTTATGCCCTATCATAGTTAAAATGCTAGACGTTCAAAACAAAGACAGACTACTGAAAGCCTCTAGAGAAAAACAAGTTACATATAAAGGGAAACCCATAAGAATTGCAGCTGACTTTTTTTTTTAATTTTTTTTAATTAATTTTATTTATTTCTGTATGTGTATGAATGTACTGTCTGCATGCAAGTCTGTGCACCCGTGTCGTGCAACGCCGCGGAGGTCAGAAGAGGGTCTCAGATTCCCCTGGAACTGGAGTTCTCCTGGAATTGGAGCTTCAGACGGTTCTCAGCCGCCATGTGGGTGCTGGGGATCGAACCCGGGTCCTCTGTAAGAGCGGTCGGCGCTCTTAACCGCTAGGCCATCTCTCCAGCCCC
>VZQC01012138.1:288759-330001 GCA_009823505.1 Rhizomys pruinosus
CCCATCATAAGGATAGAGGAAGTTGAAGATCCCCAAGATAAAGGTATGGACCAGATCTTCGACAGAAGTATAGAACAAAATTTCCCCAAATTGAAAAAAGACATACCCATACAAATATAAAAATCACACAGAATGCCAAATAGACAAGATCAGAAAAGAAATTCCTTATGCCCTATCATAGGTAAAATGCTAGACGTTCAAAACAAAGACAGACTACTGAAAGCCTCTAGAGAAAAACAAGTTACATATAAAGGGAAACCCATAAGAATTGCAGCTGACTTTTTTTTTTTAATTTTTTTTAATTAATTTTATTTATTTCTGTATGTGTATGAATGTACTGTCTGCATGCAAGTCTGTGCACCCGTGTCGTGCAACGCCGCGGAGGTCAGAAGAGGGTCTCAGATTCCCCTGGAACTGGAGTTCTCCTGGAATTGGAGCTTCAGACGGCTCTCAGCCGCCATGTGGGTGCTGGGGATCGAACCCGGGTCCTCTGCAAGAGCGGTCGGTGCTCCTAACCACTAGGCCATCTCTCCAGCCCCTGCAGCTGACTTTTTAATATAAATGATGAAAGCCAGAAGAGCGTGGACCAAAGTATTCCCAGTACTAAATGACTATAGATGCCAACCCAGGTTACTTTACCCAGCAAAAATGTCGATTATAGTTGAAGAAGAAAGAAAAATCTTTCAGGACATAAACAAGATGAAAGAATACATGTCCAGAAAACTAACCCTTCAGAAAATACTCCAATCAATTCAAAGGACAGAAAAAAGGAGTAACTATTCCCAAGCAGCTAGAGAGAGTAATTAACACTTAACTGCAGGAATACAAACTTAGACCAAGAATGCCAAAACAACCCTGAGCAAAAAGGGAAATTCAGGGGGAATAACTATACCAGACTTCAAACTATATTACAGGGCTATAGTCATAAAAACAGCTTGGTACTGGCACAAAAACAGACCTGTAGATCAATGGAACAAAATTGAAGATCCAAACTTGAGCACATATAATTGCAGCCAGTTCATATTTGATAAAGGGGCCAAGAAGACTCAATGGAGGAAAGACAGCATCTTCAGCAAATGGTGTTGGCAAAACTGGATCACCACTTGTAGATGAATAAAATTAAACTCTTACCTCTTACCCTATATGAAAACAACTCCAAATGAATCAAAGACCTCAATGTGAAACCCAAAACTTTCAAAATGATAGAAGAAAATGTTGGCAGTAACCTACAAGAGATAAATACAGAAAAAGACTTTCTAAATCAGACAGCAGCTGCACAAAAAATAAGGTCAACAGTTGACAAGTGGGACCTTACTAAGCTTAAGAGCTTCTGTACAGTGAAAGAAACAATCAAAAGTGAAGAGAAAATCCACAGAGTGGGAGGTAACCTTCATCAGTAATATATCTGACAGAGTATTAACATCCAGAGTATATAAACTACTCCAAAAACAAAGGATTAAGAAAACAAATGACCCACTCAAAAGATGGAGTAAAGAGTTGAACAGAGACTTCACAAATGAATAAGTAAAGGTGGCCAAGAAATGTCTTAAAAACTGTTCAACATCGCTAATAATTGAAATGCAAATTAAAACCACTTTAAGATTTCATCTTACTCCAGTAAGACTGGTTATGTTCAAGAAAACAAAGGATACCAAATGCTGGAGAGGTTGTGGGGAAAGGGGAACACTCATCCACTGTTGGTGGGAATGCAAACTTATACAACCCCTATGGAAAAGAGTGTGGAGAACCCCTAAAAGACTCAAAATGAGCCTACCACCTGACCCAGTCATACCACTCCTGGGTATATACCCACAAAACTCATCCTATCACAGAGATACATGCACATCCATGTTTATTGCAGCTTTGTTATTGTGAAGAGCTGGAAGCAACCCAAGTGTTTCTCAACCAATGAATGGATAAACAAAAATGCAGTACATCTACACAATGAAATTTTATGCAGCAGTAAAGAAAGATGACATCTTGGGAGGCAGAGGCAGGCGGATCTTTGTGAGTTCAAGGCCAGCCTGGTCTACAGAGTGAGTTCCAGGACAGCTGGGGCTACAGGGAGACCCTGTCTCGAAAAGACAAAAAAAGAAAGAAAGATGACATCATGAACTTTGCAGGAAAATGGATGGAACTAGAAGATATTATGTTAAGTGAAGTAACACAGTCACAGAAAAACAAAGGACAAATGCTATCCCTTATCTGTGAATGCTAGCACCAAGTACCTAGTTGTAAGGCAAACTGAGCAATGTTAATGTTATACAGTCCTCATGATCTGAAAACAACTGTGTTCTCATATTGTGAATCCCTTAACAGGTTCTAGAATTAACCTACCATTTATTTTCAGACTTTGCAATTTTTGGTATGTGGGTGGAGGGTATGTTTGCATATTTTAGAGTAATATAAAATCAAAAGAATGAGGAAANAAAGCAAAGAATAAATCCCCACCAAACTCTACCAGTCCTATAGAAAGACTCCTACAAAGAGATCTCCCTGGAGGAAACCCAGGACACAGAGTCTTTAAAAACATAAAAATGTGGTACATCTACACAATGAGATTCTATGTAGTGGTAAGAAAGATGAATCATGAACTTTGCAGGTAAATGGATGGAACTTGAAGCCGTTATGCTAAGTGAAGTAACACAGTCCCAGAAAGACAAATGACAAATGGTATCCCTCATTTATGGATGCTAGACACAAACCAGTTGAAAGGCAAGCTGAGGGGACTGGAGAGATGGCCTAGGGCTTAAGAGCACCGACGCTCTTGCAGAGGACCCGGGTTCGATCCCCAGCACCCACATGGTGGCTAGAACCGCCTTATACTCCAATTCCAGGAGAAACTCCAGTTCCAGGGGAATCCGGACCCTCTTCTGACCTCCGCGGCATTGCACGACACGGGTGCACAGACCTGCATGCAGACAGTACATTCATACACATACAAAGATAAATAATAAAAAAATATATATTAAAAAAAGAAAGGCAAGCTGAGAAAAGTTAATGTTATATTCGTTTATTCTAAAAGGCAACTGTGCTCTTATAATGTGATCACCTTAATGGGCTATAGAATAACTGATCACTTATTTTCAGACTGTGTAATTGTGGCATATATATGGAGGTTATAGTATTCATATATTAGAGTAATATAAAATTAAAGGAAAATGTGACTCCTAAACATATTTTGGAATTAGCATCAGTTTATTTTCAAACGATCATAATTTTGTGTATATATGTACGATATATATAGCGATATTTTGAAGCAATACAAATGGGAGGGACAACATGACAAAAAGACTGGATCAAAGAACTGACTGAAACTGTTAACCTCTGTCCAAGACAATAAACCTTTGCAGAGAAAACTTTAAGAAGACTGAGAAAAAGATGCAAGACATGTATGGCAAGAATGCATGAACTGGGGTGGGCATGAAAAGGGATTGTGTCTAAATTGGACTGAGAAATGAATGTATGAAACACACAAACCACAATAAAAAATATTTTCTTAAAAAACATCATGGACATACTCAAAGAATCAAGGAATTAAAGACATACAGACAAAATCAAGAACTAGAAGGAGAAGTGAGTACAAACTTAAAACACACGATAAATGAAGCAAAAGACCTAGAAGAGAAAGACAAACTCAGAAAGAGTGGAAATACTAAAAGAAATCACAGGATGAAAGAAAAAAGGAAATTGAACACTCATTATTCAACAGGAAAGGATGAGGAAAGCCTCAGTAACAGAATGGATGAAGCAGAAAATAGAATATTAAGCCTTGGAAGATAACATGAAAGAACAAGGAATGCTCAAGCAAGATTATGAAAATTAAAAAAAAATAAAACAAAGTGAATAATCAGGAAATGTGGGACACCATGAAATGACAAACCATCCCATCATAAGATAGAGGAAGTTTGAAGATCCCCAAGTAAAAGGTATGGACAGATCTTCGACCAGAAGTATAGAACAAAATTTCCCCAAATTTGAAAAAAGACATACCCATACAAATATAAAAATCACACAGAATGCCAAATAGACAAGATCAGAAAAGAAATTCCTATGCCCATATCATAGTTAAAATGCTAGACGTTCAAAACAAAGACAGACTACTGGAAAGCGCTCTAGAGAAAAACAAGTTACATATAAAGGAAACCCATAAGAATTGCAGCTGACTTTTTTTTTTATTTTTTTTTTAATAATTTTTATTTATTTCTGATGTGTATGAATGTACTGTCTGCATGCAAGTCTGTGCACCCGTGTCGTGTGCAACGCCGCGGAGGTCAGAAGAGGGTCTCAGATTTCCCCTGGAACTGGAGTTCTCCTGGAATTGGACTTCAGACGGCTCTCAGCCGCCATGGGGTGCTGGGGATCGAAAACCCGGGGCCTCTGCAAGAGCGGTCGTGCTCCTAACCCTAGGCCATCTCTCCAGCCCCTGCAGTGACTTTTTAATATAAATGATGAAAGCCGAAGAGCGTGGACCAAAGTATTCCCAAGTACTAAATACTATAGATGCCAACCAGGTTACTTACCCAGCAAAAATGTCGATTTAGTTGAAGAAAAGAAAAATCTTTCAGGACATAAACAAGATGAAAGAATACATGTCCAGAAAACTAACCCTTCAGAAAATACTCCAATCAATTCAAAGACAGAAAAAAGGAGATAACTATTCCAAGCAGCTAGAGAGAGAATTAACACTTAACTGCAGGAATACAAACTTTTAGACCAAGAATGCCAAAACAACCCTGAGCAAAAAAGGAAATTCAGGGGATTACTATACCAGACTTCAAAACTATATACGGGCATAGTCATAAAAACAGCTTGGTACTGGCACAAAACACAACCTGTAGATCAATGGAAACAAAATTGAAGATCCAAAAACTTGACATATTAATTGCAGCCAGTTCATATTTGATAAAGGGGCCAAGAAGACTCAATGAGGAAAGACAGCATCTTCGCAAATGGTGTTGGCAAAACTGGATCACCACTTGTAGATGAATAAAATTAAAACTCTTACCTCTTACCCTATAGAAAACAACTCCAAATGAATCAAGACCTCCAATGTGAAAACCAAAACTTTCAAAAAAAGATAGAAGAAAATGTTGGCAGTAACCTCAAGAGATAAATACAGAAAAGACTTTCTAAATCAGACAGCAGCTGCAACAAGAAATTAAGGTCAACAGTTGACAAGTGGGACCTTAACTAAGCTTAAGAGCTTCTGTACAGTGAAAGAAACAATCAAAAGTGAAGAGAAAATCCACAGAGTGGGAGGTAACCTTCATCAGTAATACATCTGACAGAGTATTAAATCCCAGAGTATATAAACTACTCCAAAAAACAAAGGATTAAGAAAACAAATGACCCACTCAAATAGATGAGTAAAGAGTTGAACAGAGACTTCACCAAAAGGAAGTAAAGGTTGCCAGAAATGTCTTAAAAACTGTTCAACATCGCTAATAATTGTAAATGCAATTAAAACCATTTAAGATTTCATCTTACTCCAGTAAGACTGGTTATGTTCAAGAAAACAAAGGATACAAATGCTGGAGAGTGTGGGAAAGGGGAACACTCATCCACGTTGGTGGGAATGCAAACTTTACAACCCCTATGAGAAAGAGTGGGGAGAACCCCTAAAAGACTCAAAATGAGCCTACCACCTGACCCAGTCATACCTACTCCTGGGTATATACCCACAAAACTCATCCTATCCAGAGATACATGCACATCCATGTTTTTGCAGCTTTGTTATTGTGATAGGCTGGAAGCAACCCAAGTGTTTCTCAACCAATGAATGGATAAACAAAAATGCAGTACATCTACACAATGAAATTTTATGCAGCAGTAAAGAAAGATGACATTCTTGGGAGGCAGAGGCAGGCGATCTTTGTGAGTTCAAGGCCAGCCTGGTCTACAGAGTGAGTTCCAGGACAGCTGGGGCTACAGGAGACCCTGTCTCGAAAAGCCAAAAAAAAAAAAAAAAGAAAGATGACATCATGAACTTTGCAAGTAAATGGATGGAACTTGAAGCCATTATGCTAAGTGACCACAGACCCAGAAAAACAAAGAATGTATGGTGTACCTCATATGTGGATCCTAGCACCAAATCTCCATTTGTAAGGCAAACTGAATAATTCTTTTTTATTTTTTCTTCTTTCTCTTTTAGTAAATATAATGCAGAATGTTATTCATCAACTTGCTATGTAAAGTAGGATAATATTTCTTTTCTTTTCTTTCTTTACCTGCTTACAACCCTACAACCAAAATATCAATTCCCTAAACATGTTTTGGAGTTATCCTATAGTCTATTTTCAGACATCACAATTTTAGTTTGTGTGCAACATTCATATATGCATGTTTTGAAGCAATGCTAATAGAAAGGAACAACAACAAAAATAGACTGGGTCAAAGAACTGACTGAAACTGTAAAATTCTGGCCCAAAAAAGTAAAAAAAAAAAAGACTGAGAAAGAGATGCAAGATAAGAATGGCAGAACACACAAGCTCTGGTGGGGTGGGGGGGGGCCACAGAGGGGGGGATGGGTCTAAATTTGATTAAGAAATGTTGTGTGAAATGACTGAAAGTTCAATAAAAAATAAAAAAAAATCTTCCTACAAATATCAATGAACAAAGTGGGGCTCACAGTGAGACAGGAAGAGGCATCCTAGGGTCTTGTAACAGGGAGTCTCCAGTCCCATACAGAAGCACACCATCACGCATAGCTTAAGTTTTGTTTTGAGATAAGGTCTTACTATACGTATGTAGTCCAGATTGATCTTGAACTTGCTATGTAGTCTAGGCTGGCCCCAAACTTCTGACCTGCTTATCCTCCAGAGTGGCCAACATATCTTCATACCACCTTAAAAAATATTTATTTCTGCTTTATGGGTATGACCTTTATGGATTTGCCTGCATGTATATAAGTGCACCTGTATCATACAAAGTCAGCAGAGGCCTTTAGAGGGTATCGGATCCCTGAGAACTGGAGTTCCGGAGGGTTGTTGGCTGCCATGTGGGTGCTGGGAATTGGGACCCCATCCTCTGCAAAAGCAGCTGGCACTATAACCCCTGAGCATCTCTCCAGTCCCTAGATACATCTTTATATGTTTACTTCTTACAGTTTTAGATTCTACATCCTAAAGATACGTAACTTAGACCTGATCTGTAGCTAGGGCCATCCTATCTATGTCTATAGTGGAGAGAGTTATTCAAGTTCCCTGGATCAGTCTCCAGCTAACAAGTTGATACACTATGTGTAATTCGATCCTTGTGCAACAGTACTTGTCTAACATGTACAAAGTGCTTAGTTCACCCCCAGCACATCATCACCAAAGAAAAAGACACAGGTATAGAGCTCTAAGCACGTGCACCAATACAGGGCAGAAAGTACATTGCCAAGGTAGAGCAGGCACCTAGCACATTCAAGGTTAGATCTCTAGCACCAAAACAAATGAAAATAAAGACAAAATATTATAAAATCTTTTGGAAGAAGAACGAAAACACTCAGCCACTGCCCTTAAACTAAGCAATATTCTCCTCACGCTTCACCAGGTGGCAAATTAAAGGAGTACTTCAGGAACAAAGCCAACACTTGGGAACTGCTAGAATACTTGTGGCTTTCCCCAGCAGCTTCCAAACTGGTTTCCAAATCACTTACAGAAAGGTTTTTCTGGAACTGCATGTAGGGTTGCAAAGATTCCTCTCCAAACTTATGAAAATGTGCGTTCCAGCCCTGACTGTTCCAGGAGTGGTTGTTCCAAGCTGGATTATTCCAGGTCTGGTTGCTCCACACTGAAAGGCTCCCAGACGAGTTCAGATAGCCCTGGGGAGAATTGGAATGGAGACATGATAGCCTGTAGATGCTGAGCCTTTACTGTCGAAGGTCTTTGGCCAGTAGCTTTTCATTCTTTCATTTTTGGAACCAGGTCTTACCCTGTTTATAGGTGAAGTTCAGAATGCCAGAAAGCTCTTGCATCTGCTGGAGCCTGTGGTGCTTCTGTCTCTGAACCCTTTCTTTGAGCATACACAGCTGGGCCCCGAGAGAACACTGTTGGCATCTTCTGTTTCTTGATATCTTCCTTTTTCCCGGGGCTCGCCTTTGAACCAGGAGAAACTAGTTTTGTTCTGGAACTGTTAGAGGAATCAGGGATGTCTTGCATGGCTAGGTCTACGGAGGAAAGAAGAGGAGAGGCCGTCTCCTTGTGGACAATCTCAGCAGTAGGCATTTGTGAAGATGAGTCATTTTCCTCAGGGCCATAAGCTGCAAGCATTGGGGAGGAGTCTCCAGAATTGCATGCTTTCTCAGAATAAGTCGGGGCTGGAGAGATAGCCTAGCGGTTAAGAGCATTGACTGCTCTTGCAGAGGACCCGGGTTCGATCCCCAGCACCCGCATGGCGGCTAAGAACCGTCTGTAACTCCAATTCCAGGAGAACTCCAGTTCCAGGGGAATCCGAGACCCTCTTCTGACCTCCGTGGCATTGCATGACACGGGTGCACAAACCTACATGCAGACAGTACACTCATATACATACAAAAATAAATAAAATAAAAAAAAAGAATAAGTCAAAGTATGGAGACCAACAGAATCCACACTTACATCAGTCAGGAGAGAACACCAGTCACTTAAAAATCCTGACTTTAGAACTAAGTTTCTAGAGGGCAAGATCTTAAAAATTATAAAGATACCTGCGTGCAAAAAGTCAATCAAGGAGCTAGTGCCTCCTCCTAAGAGGGAGAAACGGACTAGGTTAAGTTGGCTCTTATCATCGTTCCACCTCTCTTCTGCAATGATCTCTGAGCCTTGGGTGGTAGAGGTTTGATGTAGGTGTTCTATTCATTGACAAGCACTCCACAGCCTCTTATTCTCTGCACATTGGCCAGTTGTGGGCCTCTGGGTTAGTCACCATCTGCTGCCTAAGGAAGCTTCTCTGGTGAGAGCTGAAGAGAGAGGCATTAACCAGGCATGTTGGGGAAGCTCACAGGTCTGAGCAGCACTGATCTGAGCAACAGAGCACTGAGAACTGACATGATGGGTGCAGGAAGGTCCCGATCTTTTATTTTTAATTAATTCATTTCACATCCAGGTTTTAAGCATCCATTTAAACCAAGTGCTAAGAAGTGAGAGATTATGCAGCGAGGGACATGTGATCTTTATGCCCTTTACTTAACCGCACCTTGTTGACTGAAGTAAATATCAGTTGGCAGAAGTAGATATTGTCTTAAAGGTCAGTCACTTGTCTTTTTTTGGTAGTTCCACTGATACTTAGTATAACTGCTATCAACTTCTTATACTATATACCTCTTTAATTATTCATTTTATGTGAGCCTTTCCCAATAAAGGAAACAGCTGTTCAACATGGTCAGTCTCAGGATTAAAAACCATGCTTTTCTTATTTTAATCACAGAAGTCTGAGTTACATAAGAAACACTGACTAGGTAAAGTATAACCAATTACAGTTATTCCAATAGGGTTTAAAAAAATAATTTATTGTTTTTCAATGTATATTTTATTGAATTTTTATTGGATTTCATACAATAGATTTTAATCATAGTTAGACCTCCCCTCTCTGTGCCCCCCCATAGCCCACCCACAGGATTTCATTTATTTGCTTTTGTATGTTAAAGCCTATTGAGTCAATTTTGTGTACCCAGCTGTCTGTCAAGGTGAGTTCATCCACTGGAGCCTGGTCAGCCTATGCAGTAGTATGACTCCCTTAAAGAAGATCAACTTGGGGCTGGAGAGATGGAACAGCAGTTAAGAGCGCCAACTGCTCTTGCAGAGGACCCGGGTTCAATTCCCAGCACCCACATGGCAGCTAAGAACTGTCTTTAACTCCGGTTCCAGGGGAATCCGACGCCCTCTTCTGACCTCCGAGGCATTGCACGACACGGGTGCACAAACCTACATGCAGACAGTACATTCATACACATAAAAATAATAAATAAAAAAAGATCAACTTTCCCTCACCTAGCAGTGATCAGCTACCAATAGTTTCTTGGCTAAGGTTGGGGCCTCCTATCCATTCCCCAGTTCTTTGCTGGTTTTAGCTGATTGAGTTCACATGGGTCTTGTGCATACTGACACCATTGCTGTAAGTTCATATGAGCAAGTTCCCAGGAGCCTGTATGACTTCATTCCCTTATGGTCATGCATCACTCTTGGCTCTTACAGTCTTACTGCTCCTCTCTCCCACAATGGTCCCTGAGCTCTGGGTGGGTGAGGTTTAATATAGAAGTCCTATACAAGGACATACACCCTACAGTCTCTTACTTTCTACAGTTTGGTCTGTTGTGGCCTTTGGTGTTCATTGCCCTCTGTTGCATGAGGAAGCTTCACTGGTGAGAGTTGAAAGATGCATTAGTATTCTCTCTACCCCTTGTTCCTTTGGTGTAGAGGCTCTGTTGTTTATACATCACTTAGGATTGAACATCTCCCAGACACTTAATTCTCTGTGTGTGACCAGTTGTGGAGCTCTGTACCAGATTCAGTCTGTTGCAAAAGAAGCCTCTTTGATGAGTGCTGACTGTTACGCTTGCATATATAGATTTGGGACTAAGAGTCACAAAATGATTTATTTTTATTTTATGTGCACAAGTACAATGCCTGCAGGTACTAGAAAAAGGGCATCAGATCCTCTGGAAATGGAGTTAACTATCATATGAGTCCTGGTCCCCTACAAGAACAGCCAGTGCTTTTAAGAACTGAGCCAGCTCGCCAGCCCCTATTTCAGTATTTTAATGGGTATAAGATTTAGATGCTTTTCCATTTAATGAAAGCTATATAAGAATTTACAAAGTACTGGAATTAATAGTTGACATGTGAGAAATTTGTGATAGAGTGCATAATAAGTAATATTAAAAGAGTATCTTATTTTTACTTCTCATTGTGGAAGATAATATCAATGTCTTTTAGAAGTCAGGTAGTTGTAGGAGTCCTTAATCGAACTGGACACTGCCTCAGGTGACCTGTGAAGTCTGCTCTATTAACCTCATCTCTGTATATCTTATTTTGAATTTCAATTTGTCTATTTGTGCCATGATAGAAAGTGGAATTTTTATGAAGGTAATTCTTCAAATTTTGCTTCCTTACCTTTTTTTTAAAATTTTTTTATTTATTTCCGTATGTATATGAATGTATTGTCTGCATGCAAGTCTGTGCACCCATGACGTGCAATGCCGCGGAGGTCAGAAGAGGGTGTCAGATTCCCCTGGAACTGGAGTTCTCCTGGAATTGGAGTTACAGACGGCTCTCAGCCGCCATGTGGGTGCTGGGGATCGAACCCTGGTCCTCTGCAAGAGCGGTTGGTGCTCTTAACCTCTAGACCATCTCTCCAGTCCTGCTTCCTTACCTTTTAAGGTCAAGCAAAATCATAAGTCATAGAATGGTAGGGCTAGAGAGAATACCTAATATCTGCCATGATTAATTACTGGTGAGGAAGCACGTATGCAGAAGTTTTATACTTTCTAAAGATGGTAGTGAAAAAATCTGATTGGAATTGACGGTGTCTGTTTCCAAGTATCTTTAAAGTATACCAGGGAGACTCATAAAAGCATATGATTTAAATATTGCTTTGATTCCCAGCACCTGAATGGTGGTTAACAACCATCTGTAACTCTAGTTCCAGGGAAATCTGCTGCCTTCTCTTGACCTCCATGACATTCATTGGATGACACATGTGCACTTACACACATGCAGGCAATGCACTCATACACATAAAATAAAAACAATAAAGTATGTAAAAAAACCAAATACTCTTATGCAAATCTCCTAGCCAAAGCAACATCAGAACCCTTTTTCCTCTTCTTTTGCTTTTCTTCTCTAAGCAATACCCCCTTTTCTGTTTCTATAGAGCTAAATTTCATGGATAAATTACCCACATTTTCTCCATGGCTCAAATTCCTGCTTCAGGTGGATCTTTCATGAATTTGCATAGTGAAATTGTCCATAAATTAAGAAAATATTCATTGCAAACGAATATATAAGCAGTAACCAGTAACATGAAAGTATATGAATATAGTTCAAGCATAAAAGGCAATGCAGAAAGGCTTATTGTACTCTCCCAAAGAAAGAGAGATGGACTGATAAATGGTCATTTCAGAGAGGAGGTATGTAAGAGTTATTCTTTAAAGGAAGTATTTGTTCTCCAACAGCTTTTGGACCCATTAATGGCTCATAGCTATCTCCCACTTAAATTGTACTTGTAAAGATGGAGCAAGCTCAGCTGCAGTAGAAATTTTCTTAAACACAGTGAAATGCAAAGGTCTTTGACAGTTAAACAATTTTCAAGGAGAAAAAAGTGTAGTATTTCCATTAACCAATTCCAATACGATGCTGTATTTTCATAGAGGTAGACACTAAAAATTGATGGGAGGGGCTGGAGAGATGGCCCAGTGGTTAAGAGCACCAACGACTCTTGCAGAGGACCTGGGTTCTATTCCCCCAGCATCCACATGGTGGCTAAGAACTGTCTTTAACTCTAGTTCCTGGGGAATACGACACCCTCCTCTGACCTCTGCAGCATTGCACGACACAGGTGCACCTACTTACAAGCAGACAGTACATTCATACACATTAAAAAAAATGATGGGGTGAGTGGTTGGTCTAGAAACATCCCCATGCAACTATGAGCAAGGGCTTTTCTAGTGATAGGGCCCAAGTAATTCAATGATACATAAGTGTATTTTCATCAGCCGGAAATGGAAATAAATTTAACTTGATAATTGCTCATACCACATATAAAAATAAACACAAAATAAGGATAAACATGCACATTAGCTTAAAGATACAGATTTTCAGAAGAAAATATAAGAAAGGACTCTATTTTACCATGTGTTAAGATTTTTTTCTTAGAATACAGAGAACCCTTCCAACATAAAATGAATAAATTGGAACTCAGCAAACTTAAAAATATATTGGAACTCATCAAACTCAAAAACACCATTAAGAAAATCAAAATACATGCTTCAGAATTGGAAGAAATATTTCTCTTTTTTTGGAAAAAATATTTCTAAAACATACATCTTGTGAAGGACTTGTTCACAGAATACATGAACAGTTGCTACAAAATTGTAAGGACAGAAAGAGCCATATAAAAGCATGGGAAAAAGGTCACATGAAAAGGGACCTGAGTGAGAAGAGGCACCTGAACACATACTCAGCATTGTTAGTTATTAATGAAATGCAAAACAAAGCAAATACTGCTACACTCTCATCAAATGGCTGAAATAAAGGTAACCCTCCAGACAACAGCACCATTTGGCAAGTTCTTATTAGAATACCTGATATACTACTGCTGGGGCTGGAACAGTTTAGCTGCTCTGGGAAACAACTCAATGGTTTCTTTAAAGTTAAACCTAAGCGTATATTCACTACATGATGCAGAGCTCCAGACCTAGGTATTTCCCTTGGAGAAATGAGAACATATGTCTTTATAAATACCACAGTGTACTTAAATGTTCATCACAGCTTTGCTCATAATAGTCAAAATTCAAAAACAAACCAAATGTCTGGTTGATGGACAAGTTATGCCAGGAATATAGCCTCACCCACTAACAAAATATCTATAAATGTACATGGCATTGTGCATTAATGTTAAAAGCATTATCCTAAATGAATAAAGCCTAAACCCTGTAATATTTCATTCATCCTAAATTATAGAAAAGGAAAAATGATAACAACAAAATGCAGATCCACAGATGCTAAGAGCTACATGTGGGAGATTTCCCCACGCTAGCAAGAGAAGACCGTTCAGAATGATGGAAAAATTCTTTATCTTGATCATGCTATTGTGATTCAAAGTTGGAGAACTTTCATATAATTTTTCTTCAAATATACTGATATAAAAATGGTACATGACCACTTAGGTATAGAGAGATCAACATGAATATCATTCTCTGTCTGCCTCCATATACAAACATCAGCTCCATATGGAGTGATGTGCCTAACGTAAAAGGAGAGGATGAATTATGTCTAGAACAATACATCAAAAAGCTTTCTGTGTCTTTTGAATCCATAAAAATAACCCTTAGAACACAGGCCTTGAGGAGATAGCTCAGAATATAAAGTGCCTCTCAAGGAACTCAACCTGAGTTCGTTCGCATCATCTATGGTGGCATGGTGGCACACACTTGTAATCCTGTGGGAGGGAGATAAGAGCCAAGAAAAGATGCGGAAATGTTGGCATCATTGTGTCATTTCCCTGAGACTTTAGAGAGCCAGCAGCAGGTAGCAAAGGAGTCCCTGCATGAAGAAGGCCCCAACAGGCCATTGGTGAAGCTGTGAAGGTGAAGCCAGGTTGGCAGTGGTGACTCTAAAATGTTGGAGATTCCAGAGCGGGAGATTCCAGAGATCAGCCAAGGAGAGCTACATGCCGTGAGTGGTACCAGCCCAAGAGATTGTCAACATATCTGGAGGGGTGGAACCATCTAAGCTCTTTGGAAGTAAAAATCCCAGACATTAGATCTTGAGCCTATGAGGGTCAGGGAATCGAACGCTGTGGTTTGAATTAATGAGTGTCTCCCACAAGCTCCGAGTATTTGGATACTTGGCTTTCCATTCGTGGTGCTGTTTGGGGAGGGTCATGGAATCTTTGGGGGTGTGGCCATGCTGGAGGAGGCATGTCATCCACCAGGGCGACAGTTCTTAAGCCTTGCTAGATTTCCAGCTTTCCTCTGCTTCCTGTGAGAGCTCAGCTTTCTGCTCTGGCCATCCCTACCACCAGGCCTCCCCACCACGATGGATTCTTATCCCCTGGAACCACAAGCCAAACAAACTCTTCTTTCTATAAGTTGCCTTTGTCACAGTGTTTTATCATAGCAACAGAAAATAACTAATACATGTATTTAACATAGTACAGATTTAGCATGCTTAAAAGTGAAATCCTGGGGCCTGGAGAAGATGGCTCAGTGGTTAAGAGCAGTGGCTGCTCTTCCAGAGGACCTGGGTTTGGTTCCCAGCACCCGTATGGTGGATAACAATCACCCATAACTCCAGTTTCAGGGGATATGACACCCTTGTGATGGTGTCCACTGCCTAGGTAACTGCATTTTTTTTTAGTGACTCCATCTTAATGGCCGAACCCTGACCTAGGACAAGTCCACAAGAGCCAGTTGTTTATCTTGACCTTCAGACTCCCCTCTCTAGGATGTCTTGTGACCACCTCACTCCCTACCTTATCTTTTGTCAATGTTTTACAGTTGTCTGCAGCCCATCCACATCTCATCTCAGTAACTCCGCAGCAGGGTGGAACTGAGGCTTTTACTGTCTGACTGGAATTTTCAAAATTTACCAGGGAATTGTATTTGCCTTTATAAGCCTAATCTGCCTCTGAGTCGGGGCTGTACCCTCCCAGTCCCAACCTGGGTACAGTCCTGGCCAGTCCAAATGAAAAACCCAATTCAGCTAATTGGCAACTGGAGTCCATATGCTCTCTTTTTCTCCCAGTGGTCCAGCACCATAACAGCCTCTTTTGACTTCTTCGGGCATTGTAGACACTAGTGCACTTACATATATGCACGCAATACACTCATACACATTAAATAAATGCAAATAAATGAAATCCTGCAGGGTCTCTAAGAGGGGTATAGGTGCGATCTAAATATGATAAAATACACTGTATGAAATTCTCAAGAATTCAATAACAATGATTTTAAAATGGAGGTGGTGGTCATTATACAAAGATGAAGAGTACATGGTTCTAACTGAATCATCTGAGAGTTCTCTAAGAGTCAACAGGACAGTTTTCTGTGACTTTTACATTCTCTATTTGGTACCTACTGTAATCTTTTTAAAAGGTGATTTATATTACTATTTATTGTAATTTTAACAACACATCTAGCAGAAAAATAGTAAACTCGTTTGTTTGTATTGGCTGTCATAAATGACCCAGGTTTTGTTTTGTTTTTGTTTTTGTTTTTTGAGATGTGGTCCCACAGCTGGCCTGGAACTCACGAAATAAACTAGGCTGACCTTGATTTCATAGAGTGTCTACCTGACTCTGCTTGTAGAGTGCTGGGATTAAAGGCATGTGCCTCAGCGCCTGGCAGCTGACATAGTTAAAAAATATTTATTTATTCTTATTTATTTGTGGTGTTGGTGTGTTTGTGTGTGTGTGTGTGTGTGTGTGTGTGTGTGTGTGTGTACATACACATATGCCATGATTCACATGTGAGGTCAGAGGACAGCTTGCAAAGACTGTTTATCTCCTTTTACCATGAGACTCTTGGATAGAAAACTCAGGTTGTCAGGCTTAGTAGCAAGTACCTTTACCTACCGAGCCATCCCACTGTCACAATTGACCCATTTTTTTTAAAAAAATGTTTTTTGTGAATATCATATGTGAGAACAGTCTCTGCATAATTTCCATCCCTCTG
This sequence comes from Rhizomys pruinosus, assembly GCA_009823505.1. Taxonomy (NCBI): domain Eukaryota; kingdom Metazoa; phylum Chordata; class Mammalia; order Rodentia; family Spalacidae; genus Rhizomys; species Rhizomys pruinosus. The sequence continues at coordinate 305,120 of VZQC01012138.1, forward strand.
AGAAATTGACCCACTTTCAATGACAATCTGAAAAGCAGAAGGTCAAAACCCTCTTGTTTCCCAGGTAATATTCAGCTTTATAGTAAAAGAGAGAATGAGTGTTACTTCTTATCCATTAATTTCTGGAAGAGTATTCTACATTACCTTCATGGTTAGATAATAATTTATCTGTATTTTTAAAAAAATATCTTGTAATTATCCATGAATAGACTGGCGTCTAAAAAACTTGAGATTAATGTCAATTCAGACATTTACGTTATTTACTCATTTTGTGGTTTGTCCTTTTGTGATAATTATAGTATTTACCTTGTCAAATTCACTTTACCTGTCCAGATCCCTGGAGACTACCTCTCTGCATTGTGAAGTATCATTTGTTCTCTTATAATAAAAAAATATCAGGTATAAAGAGCTCCAAAGAAATTGTCTAAGGCTGTGTTATTTCAATAGTGTTTTAAGGAAGGAAGTCAAGTTGAAAGAGAGCATTTTCATGTTGATAAGACTTAAGTAGTTAATGGGATTGTGCTATGGAAGACGACTTAACCAGGAGCTGAGGAGCTGCTAACTGGTAGGCACCAGTTACTGTCATGGTGTTCTTTTATCTTAACAAAAACCTCGAGAGATAGATGCCAACATCCTTTTAATCTTATGAATAAGGATACAGTTTCATAGTTAGTAAATTACCAATGCACTACAGTTAGTATGTGAGGGGCCAGAATATTTTTTAAATTTATTTTTTACTGAAGTTTTGTGCATTTCATACAATATTTCTTAATCAAATTTAGACCGATTCCCCACACCACAAGAGCTCACACATTCTGCCATAAATGTCTTTCATCTTTTTCTCAATCTTTTAAAAAAACATTTTCAATGCAGAAGTTTACTGTTTTGGGCAGAAGTTTACTGTTTCAGTCAGTTCTTTTCCCCAATCTTTTTGTTGTTGTTGTTGTTATTCCTTCTAGTTTGTATCACTCCAAAACATGCATATATATGTATATATATATATATATGCATATATATGCCACACATATACCAAAATTATGACATCTGAAAATAAACTATAGGTTAATTCTAAAACATGTTTAAGGATTCACGTTTTGACAGTAGAGTTGCATGCAGGTAAAAAAATATTACTTTACATTCCTACATTACCTAGCAAGTTGATGAGTAACATTAGGTATTATATTTACTAAAAGAGAAAGAAAAAAAGAATTATTTGGTTTGCCTTATAAGTAGAGATATGGTGCTAGGATCCACATATGAGGGACACCATACGTCGTTATCGTCGTCTGTTTTTCTGGGACTGTTACTTCACTTAGCATAATGGCTTCTAGTTCCATCCATTTACTTGCAAAGTTCATGATGTCATCTTTCTTTACTGCTGCATAGAACTCCATTGTGTAGATGTACCACTTTTTCTTTATCCACTTAGGTTGAGGGACACTTAGGTTGCTTCCAGCTTTTCACTATTATGAAGAGAGCTGTAATAAACATAGATGTGTATATACCTCTGTGATAGGATGAGTCTTGTGGGTATATACCCAGGAGTGGTATGACTGGGTCAGGTGGTAGGCTCATTTTGAGTCTTTTAAGGGTTCTCCACACTGCTTTTCATAGGAGTTGTATGAGTTTGCATTCCCAGCAGCAGTGGATGAGTGTTCCCCTTTCCCCACAACCTCTCCAGCATTTGGTATCCTTTGTTTTCTTGATCATAGCCAGTATTGCCAGTGTAAGATGAAATCTTCAAGTGGTTTTAATGTGCATTTCCTTAATTATTAGCAATGTTGAACACTTTTAAAGATGTTTCTCAGCTATCTTCTTTATTTGTGAAGTCTCTTTTCAGTTCTCTACTACAATTTTTGAGTGAATCATTTGTTTTCTTGCTCCTTTGTTTTTTGAGTAGTTTATATACTCTGGATGTTAATGCTCTGTCAGATGTATCACTGGTGAAGCTTTCCTCCCACTCTGTGGGTTTTCTCTTCACTTCTCTGATTGTTTCTTTCACTGTACAGAAGGTTTTTGAGTTTAATAAGGTCCCACTTTTCTATTGTTGACCTTATTTCCTGAGCAGCTGCTGTCTGATTTAGAAAGTCTTTTCCTACGCCTATGTCTTATAGGTTACTGCCAATGTTTTCTTCTATCATTTTCAGAGTTTTAGGTTTCACATTGAGGTCTTTGATCCATATGGAGTTTATTTTTGTACAGGGTGAGAAGTAGGCGTTTAATTTTATTCTTCTAGAAGTGGTGATCCAGTTTTGTCAACACCATTTGCTGAAGATGCTGTCTTTCCTCCATTGAGTCTTCTTGGCCCCTTTGTCAAATACGAGGTGGCTGAAATTGTATGTGCTCATGTTTGTATCTTCAGTTTTGTTCCATTGATCTACAGGTCTGTTTTGTGCCAATATCAAGCTGTTTTTATGACTATAGCCCTGTAATATAATTTGAAGTCTGGTATAGTAATTCCCCCTGCATTGCTCTTTTTGCTCAAGGTTGCTTTGGCTATCTGGGGTCTTTTGTTTTTCCATATGAACTTTACGATTTTTTTTCTAGGTCTATGAAGAAGCTCATGGGGATTTTAACTTGGATTGCATTGAATCTGTATATTACTTTGGTCAGGATGGCCATTTTTACTATATTCTTCCAATCCATGAGCATGGGAGGTCCTTCCATTTACTGGTGTCTTTTATCTCCTTTGGGGATTAAAAATTTTTATTGTAGAGATTTTTTTAGTGTCTTTGGTCAGATTTGTTCCTAGATATTTTATTTTATTATTTTTTATTTTATTTTTTTGAGGCTATTGTGAATGGGAAAGTCTCCTTGTGTTCCTTCTCCAATTGCTTGTTATTGACATAAAGAAAGGCTACCCATTTTCTTAGGTTAATTTTATATCCTGCCACTTTACTGAGACTGTCTTAAAGCAGTACCTTCTGAACCCAGTTTCAGGCAGGCCTGCTGCATGTAGCACTAATTTACATTGACTAGAATTTATACTGGTGAGTGTGTAAATGCCTAACATCAGAAAGATTCTGCTCCAATATCTCTAATGGCTTATAATATTTTATCGTTTTTGTGTATTGATCATATATTATTCAGCAGCAGTAGGAACATGGAAAAGAAATCATTGTTTTTCATTTATGGACATTAAAGGTTAGAAGGATCAAATGACTCATTTAAGTTTGCACAGTTACTAATTGATCATTTATTGGTAGCTAAATTTCCAAGAGATCTTTTGCATTTGAGTAACCTAATCTCTTTTCCATCTTCCTGATAAAGCTCTTCCTACCATACAAGAACACAGGTTAGATGTGTCCTCTTTGTGTATCTTTCCTGGTCATTGTGGTCATCTATGGTGCTGCTGCCTGTCTTGTACTTGCCTTTGTAGTGTAACTGCTGTGTTAGCAATTCAGTACCGTTGACTATTGTTGACTCTACAGCCCTTAACAAAGGAGATCTTTACGTCTTTTGCATCCAGTCATCCTCAGTGCCTATACAAAACCTGGCCCATCTGAAGTGCTCAGTAAATGGGCACTGGATAATTTGATGGGTGAGTGAGTGCTCGAATTAAAGCATTAAACTATCCTGGTGTGGTGGCATTCTCCTTTAATCCTAGCACTCGGGAGGCAGAGGCAGGTGGATCTTTGTGAGTTCAAGGCCAGCCTGGTCTACAGAGTGAGTTCCAGGACAACTGGGGCTACAGAGAGACCCTGTCTCGAAAAGACAAAAAAAAAAAGCATTTAAACTGGTCAATAAAATCATTGGTCTTGAAGGTTTTTTTTTAAAAGATAAGGATACTTTCATAATATGACTAACCCTTCTAAAATATAGTATAAAGCAACCCTTTAATTTAGAGCTGACAGGTATAAGCATTGCTATAGAACAAACTGTGGATGGAACCCCAAGCTGTTGGAATTTTAGTTCTGGTTGTGTTACTCACTAGGGAATGGTCAGTTAACTTTTTTTTTGTTCTTTTTTGAGATGGGGTCTCCCTGTTGCCCCAACTCCCTATGTAGACCAGGCTGGCCTTGAACTCATAGAGATCCACCTGCCTCTGCCTCCCGAGTGCTGGGATTAAAGGTGTACACCATCACACCCAGCTTGAAAGTTAACTTTTTTTTTTTTTTGGTCTTTTCGAGACAGGGTCTCCCTGTAGCCCCAGCTGTCCCGGAACTCACCTTGTAGACCAGGCTGGCCTTCAACTCACAAAGATCCACCTGTCTCTGCCTCCCAAGTGCTAGGATTAAAGGCGTGCGCCACCACGCTGGCATAAGTTAACTTTTATAAAACTCATTGCTTCATCTGTGCAATGGTAAAAGTTACCCATTGAGTAAAGGAAGTTTGAACATCATTGCTCTAAGACTTAAAAAAAACTTTTTTTGAGAATTTCATATATGAGTATTGTATTTGCATTATTTCAATTCTTCCTAATTCCAGTCCAATTCCTTCCATGTCCCTTACCACTTCCTCCAATTTCTTTTTTTCATTTATTATTTTTATTTTTTTATGTGTATGACTGTATTACCTGCATGTAGATAGGTACACCCATATCATGCAATGTCCATGTAGTTCAGAAGATGGTGTCGTATCCCCTGGAACTAGAGTTACAGATGGTTGTTATCTGCCATATGGGTGCTGGGAATTGAACCTGCATCTTCTGGAAAAGCAGCAAGTGCTCTTAATTGCTAAGCCATCTTTCTAGGCCTTTCCTCTTAATTTATGGTCCTCTTTTTAGATTATTGTTGAACACACATACATTTGTTGACATGAACACACACACACACACACACACACACACACACACACACACACACACTGCAGTTAGATAACCTCAGGGAGCTAGTCCCTGGAGAAAACTGAGTCTCCCCTTCTCAGCATCCATCGATTGGATGCTCTTCATCTTGAGGTGGGACCCCATGAAATTTCCCCCATCCACATTGGCACATTAACTGTTTTTGCTATTATATGAGGACCTTGTTAGATTACCACACTTTGAGAATCATTGGTGTAACCTCCCTAACGTGTCTTGAATGCATTAACTAGCAAGAGGTATCGTGGTCCTCTGGCTCTTACCTTCTTTCCGGACCCTCTTCTGCAATGTTCCCTGAGCCTGAGTTGTAGAGGTTGCATTGTAGTTGTGTCACTTGGGGCTGGGCACCTCACAGAAACCTATTCTCTGTGTTCCACCAGCTGTGGAAGTTTGTATGGAAGCACATTGTAAATGGTTCTGTTTTCAGCCCTGTTTTCTGGGTTTTCAGCCTTGCTCTTTAAGTAGCAGGACCTCTTGCAACTCTAGCACACAGAATTTCAGAGGCATGTAGGTACGAACCAAGATGCCACGACAGCTGAGCCTTTGGTCCCTTTATACCTTTTCTAGTAGCTTCACTGAAAACATATCAAATATAGTAGGTGCGTGGCAGACTGCCAAGTGAGTCCATTTATATGGCAAAGCCTAATTTGCATCCTAAAAGAATATAGAAATGATAGTTGATGGCTTTGAGTATAAAGATACACAAAGTGAACGGGCTTCCTGTGCTCCTTGATGTTCAAGCACAGCAATGTTACATTTCCTTCTGTTATTACCACATTGGTTTTTGCCATTTACTTTTGAGATAGAGTCTTTGGTTCAAATAGCCACATAAATCTGGATCCCTTGACCCTTGACCAGAGCTGTGACAGAATGTTTGGCCCCAAATTGGATGTCTTCTTTAAAGTAGGCAGTCTCAATTGCAAAAGTCAATGTCCAATTACTTAAAGTAGAAAATATTGTGTCATCAAGTCATTTGAGGTCTGTGGGAATAGTCTTCACATTTTTGTGATCTTTTTCATGGGAAGTGTATAATGACATAATACTTTTATTTCTGAGAAAGGAAGACAAAAATTTTGTACAATTGCTTAATTAAGGCAGTTATAAACTATTACCATTTATTATTTAAGTCTTCCTATGAATGAAAATTTTTGTGGGGAGCTGTTTATGAACATGTGTGTGAATATTTATGTGTGTGTGTGTGTGTGTGTGTGTGCACATGCATGCTGTGTCCAAGACAGAAGACAGCTTTGGTTGTCATTGCTCAGGTACTGTCCACTGCTGTGTTTTCCAGACACAGTCTCTCACTGGCCTGGAACCTGCCAGCAGGCTTGCCTAGTTAGCTTGCATCTGCCTGTCTCCATCTCTCTAGTGCCAAGATTCACCACACTCAGCTTTTACATAGGTCTGGAGCTAGAACTTATCCACTTATCCATCTCCACTTGATGAATGTATTGGGGCTATGAGCCTGAAAAGACTTTGGCCATTGTCCATGTGGACAGCATGATGCTATGGACAATATTAAATATAGAGATACCATAGACCCCCAAATAATACTGGCCATTGCCCCTGCTCTTAGTTATCTACCAGAACTTGATGGTAGACTCTATTGCTGAAAACACTGCATACATGATCTGTAGGACAGACAAGGAGAACTCAAACTGGTGCTGACGTCAGAACCTCATTTCTACCGGCAAGTGTTCATAATGATGGAAAGACCTAGGCATGGTACCAGAAAGAAAGAAAAAACCATCAGCCTTGGCCATCTGTTAATCATGTGAACTACAACAGTAACTGGTTTGGCATGAGATGCCCGCTGGAACAATAGCAGCACAAATTTGATGAGAGAAATCAGCCACTCTCTAATTAGATTTAAGATCTGTTGCTTAGGATGGAGCCCATACCTGAATTGATTGATGTCAGGCTTGGTTACCTGAGGCTAAACAGGTCACAGGATATTGGTGGGATCTTAATACTTGTTTTCTATTAAATATAGTATTAAATTGACTCCTGATGACTTATTGATATATTCATAGGTTAAGATGTCACTCAACTGTCACCAGAGAAGTTTCTTTATGCAGCAGCTGGTGATTAACAAAGAACCCCACAATTGGCCAGTATTCGGAGAACAAGAGGCTGCAGATTGATTATCCCTGCATAGGCCACCTCATCAAACTTCTGCCTCCCAAGGCTCTGGAATCACTGCAGAAAAAGGGATGGAAAGATTATGGCTCTCATAATCTTATGAGAGCCACCGGTGGCAGATGACCACAAGGAAACAGAGTTCCCAGACAGCTGGGCAGTAACTCATAGAAAGTCACAGCAATGGTGACAGCATGCACAAGTCCCATGTAAGCTCAACGTAGACAAAATCAAGCAACCAGCAAGACACAAGGAAGTGGGCGAGAAGTCCCAACCCAACCTAAGGAGCTGCTGGCAACTGATGGTTCCTGGGAGGGGGCGAGGCAGTGTCTTTGAAGGATGATGTGATACCTGGTAGGTTAACCAGACTCCAGTGGATGGACCCAGTGAAGAGCATTTGGGGACACAAATTAGACTCTATAAGCCTTATTATATATGTAACAGAGTCCATTAAATTAGGCAGGGGGCAGTAAGAGGGGGTGAAGAGTGGGGAGTTGATGTAAATACCATTAAATTATGCTGTATGGAAATCACAAAAATCCCATTATAAAACCCTTTGAAAACTAGATCTGAAATGTTTTCTGTACAATTTCACAATATCATTAGATGTTTAAATTCTCAACTTAGAAGATAAATTGTACTTCTAAATATTCATTTAGGCATAAGATAAAGCAGAGAAAATTATTGCACTAGTTCAGCTGTTTTAGATCTCCCGTTTTCTGCACACAACCTAAGTCTTCAATTTAATGTAGCCTTCTATGAGATTACATAAAAGAGTTATTTGTTCACAGGGCATATGTTCCTTACTGATGATGATATCTCTCTCTCTCTCTCTCTCTCTCTCTCTCTCTCTCTCTCTCTCTCTCTCCTTCTCACATATACACACGCACATACACACACATACACACACATTTTAAAAGCCTGCTTTTATTCTTGCTCTTTAATTCCATTTATATTCCCAGCTGTTGTCTGTTTTGTCTCTGACCTAGCTTCCTTTTTTTGCTTGTTTTCTGGAAAGTAATGGCTGTTTTTATTTCTCCAAAGGCAGTGCTTGGTGTGAATCTTGTCTGCTTTTCCTAGCTCAGTGAGCTTGGATGAGTCATTTGCTCTTTCTGTGCCTCAGCATCTTCCCATTTAAAATAGCCACGAATACTGTGAGAATTGTGTGAAGATACCGTTATAGATGAGAGAACAGTGCCTACCACAAAGCTACTTGTATTCCCATCATAAATGGGATGGGAATATTTGTGAGCAGATGCATTCTCTCTCCTGTGCTTTCTTTTGTCTGCCTTTGATGGCAATACCTTTAGTACTTCCTGGAAGAAGCACGGGAGCTCATTTTATTCATTCAAATATTTTTAAAGCAAATATCTATTGCTTGGCAGGGAATTCAGTCATTCCCAGTATTTGCTAGGTGCATCTGGGAGATATAGAATTATGCATTCATAAAGTAAGTGTATAGCTGTGATAAATACTGTGGAATAAGATAAAGTGATTAAATTTTATAATAAGAATAGGAAGTCAGTTATGACTTTTCTGAAGCCGTAACCTTAAAGCTAAAGTCTAAAGAATAGGCTAGGCAGGGAAAACTGAGGCAGCATTGTGGTGTAACAAAAGCTCTGAGAATGAAAGGCATGGTAAATAAAGTCACCTTCCACTCTGGCTAAAGATAAACAAGTGAAAGGAATAAGCTGCGTAAGCAAGAGGGAATCAAAATGGAAGTTGAGGTCACGAGAATACAAGCAGGGGCCAGATTTATTGGGAATTATATCACTCATCACTACAGGTTTTTATTATTCTTAAAATCACAGGATGTCATAGTGAATGCAAAACAGAGAAGTAATCGAATGAACGAATGCTGTGTTGTTAAAGAATAACTTCAGGAAATATATGTGGGGCAGAGAAGGGCTTCTGCCTTTATTCTTCAGTCATAGTACATGTGAGTACATAGGACTCTAGATTCTGGACACGCTATCCTTCATGTTTGTCCGTAAAGATGGCCTTAGCTCATTTGTTCATCTAATGAACCCACTGTCTCCTCCTGTCAGAGCTTCTGACACTGACTGTGAGCCTGATACTGGCCAAGATGCATTCATGAATAACCACAGATTTGTCTTTTGAAACTAGACAGTGAGCCTTTTAAGGTCAAGGACCATGTCATATTAATCTTTTTATTACAGAATCTAGCAAGTTTCTGCCATTTGTTGGAATCTCATTTGTGTTTTGTTGTTCTTATTAAGGAATTAATAGAAAAAGAAGTCATTATTAATTGTGATGAATGGAAATGTGGGTTGTAGGATCATGAACACTGATCTTTTTTTTTCCCTTTGGTCTTTTTGAGACAGGGTCTCCCTGCCAACCTGGCTGCCCTAGAACTCGCTCTGTAGACCAGGCTGGCCCTGAACGCACAGAGATCCCCCGCCTCTGCTTCCCAAGTGCTAGGATTAAAGGCGTGCGCTACCACTGACCATTTTTATATTTTGGTTGAAATCAGGTAAGATTTATTAGGATCCAAGAAAGTTACATGATGCTGGGCTGCTGGTTTTGCATGTATGCAGAATGTAAGAGTTATGGGTCACAGAGGCTTCCACTGAATTTTTTTTAATTTTAAAAAAAAATTTTATTTATTTTTTTTAAATTTTTTAAATTTTATTTATTTATGTATGTCTGCATGCAGGTCTGTGCACCTGTGTCGTGCAATGCCGCGGAGGTCAGAAGAGGGTCTCGGATTCCCCTGGAACTGGAGTTCTCCTGGAATTGGAGTTACAAACGGTTCTTAGCCGCCATGTGGGTGCTGGGGATCGAACCCGGGTCCTCTGTAAGAGCAGTCGGTGCTCTTAACCGCTAGGCCATCTCTCCAGCCCCTTAATATTTTATTTATTTTTGTATGTGTATGAATGTACTGTCTGCATGTAGGTATGTGCACCCGTGTCGTGCAAAGCCGCGGAGGTCAGAAGAGGGTCTCGGATTCCCCTGGAACTGGAGTTCTCCTGGAATTGGAGTTACAGACGGTTCTTAGCCGCCATGTGGGTGCTGGGGATCGAACCCGGGTCCTCTGCAAGAGCAGTCGGTGCTCTTAACCGCTAGGCTATTTCTCCAGCCCCTCCACTGAATTTTTAAAGGTAGATCTAGGAGGCCAGGCTATATATACATAACAATTTGGAAGTCCCTGCAAATGGCCCTTAACAAAGTGATGAGTTAAGCTTGAGAGTGAAATAAAAACTGTCATGGGATCTCAGAGAATTAGAAATGCCAGACACTGTGAAGTGCTTCTGAGAGAAAGTGCAGCCATTAAGTAGGTAGCCGGCCCCAGAGTGTCGGGAGGGGGGGCTGTTAGCAAATAAGATTGTCTGACACCATGCTACCTTTTCTCCTGTTTGGTCAATGTGGAGCTAGCTATAGGATGAAAGTGTACTGTGCTAGGTTTGGGGCTTGCTTTGGCCATACATTTCTTTCTACATCCTATTCTTCCCTTTGCGACTGGGAACTTCTATCCTGTGTCACTTTATGTTGGAATTATGTAAGCTTACTTTCCGTTTTAACAGTGGCTTCCAACTGAGTTTGTGGTGAGTCTCATTGGAGATGTTGGACTTGGACTTGGAACAATAATGGAACAGTTAAAACTTTGGGGAGTATGGGAAGTAGACTGAACAACACCCTTTTCAATGTGAGATAGATGTGGACTTTGGGGCAAATGACAGAATGCTATAATTTGGATTTAAACTGTCACCTGAGGGTTCATGTGTTAAAAACTTGGTCCTCAGACTGAAATAGTATTGGGAGGTGACGAAATCATTAAGAGGCAGGACCTGGTTACAGAAAGTTATGCCACTGAAGGTAAGCCCTTCCTCAGAAAGGAAGCCTGGGACTCCAGCCCCTTCATCTCTCATTTTTGCTTCCTAACCACTGTAACGTGAACACGCTTCCTCCATCAAGTGCTGGCCATTCTGTCCTATGCCACTGAAGGCCCAAAGTAATATGGCCATGTGACAGTGAATTCAAACTTCTGAAACTATAAGCCATCATGAATCTTTCTTCTTTGTAAGTTGTTTAATGTCAGGCATGCAATTACAACAGAAAACTAACTATAACATTAGGGCTTCTGTGTTCCTTATCCCCATTTGACTGAGAAATAAACAATCTATGTTAAGTTATAGTATTTTAGTATATAAAAGATTAATTAGTGGTACCAACCATTTTTAGAATACAGGAAAAATTTATTCCTTAAAGCATTCCCATGTAGTAGCATTTTCTTCTGAGAAAGTTCTCTATGAAACCCATTAAGTTGTAATTCATGGAAACACAGGATAGAGTCCTCACTTTCTCTCTGCTCTGATATTCTTGGGACATTCATCCAAATCAATTGTATATTAAAAATGCTTTTGTGTTAACATGGGTTTTGATTTCAAGTTTGTTCCTTAGATTGGTAATCCACAAAGAAAACACTTTATAGGAGAATTTTCTTTTAAGTGGTTGTTCATAAGATGGATTTCTCCAACATTTAATGTAAATTCTTTCCTTTTGATGACACTATGAGAGTCTCATTGCTGTTTTGCTACTTATCATTTCCTAAGGTTTAAATAACAGTTTAAATTTGAATTAGTCCATAATAATTTTCAGTTGTTAATCTCAAACATCCTTGATATTGGGGCTGGAGAGCTGGCTCAGCACTGAAGAGCACTGGCTGCTCTTGCAGGAGGCCTTGGTTTGGTACTCAGCACCCACATGATGGCTAACAACTCTAATTCCAGAATGCCCTCTTCTGCCCTCCAGTGGCATTGCATGCATGTGGGCACTTAACATACATGCTGGGAAGACATGCCTACACACTAGTAATCGGACCCAGTGCATTGGGTATATGTATATTTACAAATGTATGCATATATCACAATAATAAAGAAAGGGAAACAAGAAATTAAGAGGGGGTGATGGGGTATGGAAGATTTGTGGGAGCCTGGGAATAACAGACATAATGCAAAGACAGTACTCATGTATGAAATTCTCAAAAGTGAAACAAAGAAAAAATTAAAGTCCTTAATGCTAATTCCTAATTAAACAAGATGATTTTTCCCATCCCAAAGTGCTTGCCCATAAATGAGAAATACAAAGATGTAAGTTGTTAGAGTCTTGAAGAATTTTGTTGTTGTTTTAAGATAAGGTTTATGTAGAACTGGCTGGCCTGGTACTTACTGTGTAGCCCAAACTGGCTTTGAAGTTTCAGCAATCTTCCTGCCTTGTCCTGCTGAGTGTTGACATTACAGGCATATGCTACTAAGATGGGCACCTTTCTGTAGTTCATAAATATTTTTCTGAAATATTATTGCTCTATTATAACACCATAATAGCACTCCAGCTGTCCTTATGAAGAAGTACATCACATCACATTTGGCAATTTATTTGTGTCTGCCACAATCAACTAGAAAACAGCAGTAATCAGACTCAATAATCCAGAGCTTCTGAAAATGTGATGCAACAATTAGATATAATCTCAGGGAACACTTTAATACTTTGTATATTGAATTCTGGAAGACTTAAACTTTCATCTTGAGGGCTAGATTTTATAGTTTCTATTTTTTCTGGTAGTTGTTGTGATTCCATCGGATTCATAATGTTTACAATTATTGCAATTCAATTCCTTTATTTGATCATTGAGATCAAAGGCCTCGGACTTAGTAAATGAATATTCCTAGAAGGACTTAGGGGAAAGTGGCGATGGATGTTCAGGTTCTTCTATACCCAGCACCATTTCCCCAAGTTCATACTACATTAGGTGCTAGCCCAAATCAGAAAATTATCATTTTCATGAGTTGCTAATTATTTTGTAAAACTAAGATTCTCTGACGGGGCTGGAGAGATGGCTTGGTGGTTAAGAGCACCGACTGCTCTTGCAGAGGACCCAGGTTCGATCCCCAGCACCCACATGGTGGCTAAGAACCATCTTTAACTCCAGTTCCAGGGGAATCCGAAACCCTCTTCTAACTTCTGCGGCATTGCATGACACGGGTGCACAAACCTACATGCAGACAGTACATTCATACACATACAAAAANTCTTTGTGTTTTGTTGTTCTTATTAAGGAATAATAGAAAAAGAAGTCATTATTAATTGGGATGAATGGAAATGTGGGTTGTAGGATCATGAACACTGATCTTTTTTTTTCCCTTTGGTCTTTTTGAGACAGGGTCTCCCTGCAAACTGGCTGCCCTGAATTGCTCTGTAGAGCAGCTGGCCCTGAACGCACAGAGATCCCCCGCCTCTGCTTTCCCAAGTGCGTAGGATTAAAGGCGTGCGCTACCACTGACCATTTTTATATTTTGGTTGAAATCAGGTAAGATTTATTAGGATCCAAGAAAGTTACATGATGCTGGGCTGCTGGTTTTGCATGTATGCAGAATGTAAGAGTTATGGGTCACAGAGGCTTCCACTGAATTTTTTTTATTTTTAAAAAAATTTTATTTATTTTTTTAAATTTTTAAATTTATTTATTTATGTATTCGCATGCAGGTCTGTGCACCGGTGTCGTGCAAGCCGCGGAGGTCAGAAGAGGGTCTCGGATTCCCCTGGAACTGGAGTTCTCCTGGAATGGAGTTACAAACGGTTCTTAGCCGCCATGTGGGTGCTGGGGATCGAACCCGAGTCCTCTGTAAGAGCAGCGGTGCTCTTAACCGTAGGCCACTCTCTCCAGCCCCTTAATATTTTATTTATTTTTGTATGTGTATGAATGTACTGTCTGCATGTAGGTTTGTGCACCCGTGTCGTGCAACGCCGCGGAGGTCAGAAGAGGGTCTCGGATTCCCCTGGAACTGGAGTTCTCCTGGAATGGAGTTACAGACGGTTCTTAGCCGCATGTGGGTGCGGGGGGATCGAACCCGGGTCCTCTGCAAGAGCAGTCGTGCTCTTAACCGCTAGGCTATTCTCCAGCCCCTCCACTGAATTTAAAGGTAGATCTAGGAGGCCAGGCTATATATACATAACAATTTGGAAGTCCCTGCAAATGGCCCTTAACAAAGTGATGAGTTAAGCTTGAGAGTGAAATAAAAACTGTCATGGGATCTCAGAGAATTAGAAATGCCAGACACTGTGAAGTGCTTCTGAGAGAAAGTGCAGCCATTAAGTAGGTAGCCGGCCCCAGAGTGTCGGGAGGGGGGGCTGTTAGCAAATAAGATTGTCTGACACCATGCTACCTTTTCTCCTGTTTGGTCAATGTGGAGCTAGCTATAGGATGAAAGTGTACTGTGCTAGGTTTGGGGCTTGCTTTGGCCATACATTTCTTTCTACATCCTATTCTCCCGTCGACTGGGAACTTCTATCCTGTGTCACTTTTGTTGGAATTATGTAAGCTTACTTTCCGTTTTAACAGTGGCTTCCAACTGAGTTTGTGGTGAGTCTCATTGGAGATGTTGGACTTGGACTTGGAACAATAATGGAACAGTTAAAACTTTGGGGAGTATGGGAAGTAGACTGAACAACACCCTTTTCAATGTGAGATAGATGTGGACTTTGGGGCAAATGACAGAATGCTATAATTTGGATTTAAACTGTCACCTGAGGGTTCATGTGTTAAAAACTTGGTCCTCAGACTGAAATAGTATTGGGAGGTGACGAAATCATTAAGAGGCAGGACCTGGTTACAGAAAGTTATGCCACTGAAGGTAAGCCCTTCCTCAGAAAGGAAGCCTGGGACTCCAGCCCCTTCATCTCTCATTTTTGCTTCCTAACCACTGTAACGTGAACACGCTTCCTCCATCAAGTGCTGGCCATTCTGTCCTATGCCACTGAAGGCCCAAAGTAATATGGCCATGTGACAGTGAATTCAAACTTCTGAAACTATAAGCCATCATGAATCTTTCTTCTTGTAAGTTGTTTAATGTCAGGCAGCAATTACAACAGAAAACTAACTATAACATTAGGGCTTCTGTGTTCCTTATCCCCATTTGACTGAGAAATAAACAATCTATGTTAAGTTATAGTATTTTAGTATATAAAAGATTAATTAGTGGTACCAACCATTTTTAGAATACAGGAAAAATTTATTCCTTAAAGCATTCCCATGTAGTAGCATTTTCTTCTGAGAAAGTTCTCTATGAAACCCATTAAGTTGTAATTCATGGAAACACAGGATAGAGTCCTCACTTTCTCTCTGCTCTGATATTCTTGGGACATTCATCCAAATCAATTGTATATTAAAAATGCTTTTGTGTTAACATGGGTTTTGATTTCAAGTTTGTTCCTTAGATTGGTAATCCACAAAGAAAACACTTTATAGGAGAATTTTCTTTTAAGTGGTTGTTCATAAGATGGATTTCTCCAACATTTAATGTAAATTCTTTCCTTTTGATGACACTATGAGAGTCTCATTGCTGTTTTGCTACTTATCATTTCCTAAGGTTTAAATAACAGTTTAAATTTGAATTAGTCCATAATAATTTTCAGTTGTTAATCTCAAACATCCTTGATATTGGGGCGTGGAGAGCTGGCCTCAGCACTGAAGAGCACTGGCTGTCTTGCAGGAGGCCTTGGTTTGGTACTCAGCACCCACAATGATGGCTAACAACTCAATTCCAGAATGCCCTCTTCCCTCCAGTGGCATTGCATGCATGTGGGCACTTAATACATGCGGGGAAGACATGCCTACACACTAGTAATCGGACCCAGTGCATTGGGTATATGTATATTTACAAATGTATGCATATATCACAATAATAAAAAAGGGAAACAAGAAATTAAGAGGGGGTGATGGGGTATGGAAGATTTGTGGGAGCCTGGGAATAACAGACATAATGCAAAGACAGTACTCATGTATGAAATTCTCAAAAGTGAAACAAGGAAAAAATTAAAGTCCTTAATGCTAATTCCTAATTAAACAAGATGATTTTTCCCATCCCAAAGTGCTTGCCCATAAATGAGAAATACAAAGATGTAAGTTGTTAGAGTCTTGAAGAATTTTGTTGTTGTTTTAAGATAAGGTTTATGTAGAACTGGCTGGCCTGGTACTACTGTGTAGCCCAAACTGGCTTTGAAGTTTCAGCAATCTTCCTGCCTTGTCCTGCGGAGTGTTGACATTACAGGCATATGCTACTAAGATGGGCACCTTTCTGTAGTTCATAAATATTTTTCTGAAATATTATTGCTCTATTATAACACCATAATAGCACTCCAGCTGTCCTTATGAAGAAGTACATCACATCACATTTGGCAATTTGTTTGTGTCTGCCACAATCAACTAGAAAACAGCAGTAATCAGACTCAATAATCCAGAGCTTCTGAAAATGTGATGCAACAATTAGATATAATCTCAGGGAACACTTTAATACTTTGTATATTGAATTCTGGAAGACTTAAACTTTCATCTTGAGGGCTAGATTTTATAGTTTCATTTTTTCTGGTAGTTGTTGTGATTCCATCGGATTCATAATGTTTACAATTATTGCAATTCAATTCCTTTATTTGATCATTGAGATCAAAGGCCTCGGACTTAGTAAATGAATATTCCTAGAAGGACTTAGGGGAAAGTGGCGATGGATGTTCAGGTTCTTCTATACCCAGCACCATTTCCCCAAGTTCATTACTACATTAGGTGCTAGCCCAAATCAGAAAATTATCATTTTCATGAGTTGCTAATTATTTTGTAAAACTAAGATTCTCTGACGGGGCTGGAGAGATGGCTTGGTGGTTAAGAGCACCGACTGCTCTTGCAGAGGACCCAGGTTCGATCCCCAGCACCCACATGGTGGCTAAGAACCATCTTTAACTCCAGTTCCAGGGGAATCTGATGCCCTCTTCTGACCTCCAGGGCATTGCACAGCACAGGTGCACCAACCTACATGCAGACAGTGCACTATACACATAAAAAACCAAAAGATTCTCTGACATAGTGTTGACATTAATATTTCATAAATCAGTAAAATGCTCACAGAAATAGAGGACTGATACCTAGTAGCTGGTTTTTATTTTTCTGAGTTAACGTCATGAAGAAACTATAGCCAGTCATACTAATGCATGTCACGGTGTACATTGTCACTATTTCATAAATTGGTGTCCTCTCATCTAAAAGGATGCTGAGTAGGAGATTTCCTGTTAAGTTAGAAAGAGCTGGGGTAACTGAACTGCCAAGACACTCTGCATTGGCTGAGGAGCTCCATATACAAATGTGGTCTGGATCCTCCCCCTGATCTTTTCTGTATACAAACGTGATCTGGACCCTTCCTTTGATCCAGCAGGTGCTGATACCTCTTCTAAATAGACTCTGGGTGGGGACAGGACTCAACATGAAGATGTTTAGAGAAGTGACCTATGTGTCTACTGAAATTGAGGACCCACTGCTAGAGATGGCAGTGAGGGGTCTTTAAGAGGGTGAAGGACAGCTTTCATTTTTCTCGGGTTCCAGTTAGGAAAAAAAGGGGGTTTAATACTAGAGTCTTATTACAAAGTATTTGGATAATGAGTATACTAAAGAGCCACTAGGTAGCTCCAAGTTTTGCTGATCGCAGTGTTCTGACTTGGCTTCTGTTGCTGTGATAAACACCATGACCGAAAGCACAACTTAGGAAGGAAAGGGTTTATTTTATCTTCCAGGTCACATCCAGCACGAACCAAAGGCAAGCCAGGAACCTGGAGGCGGGAATGGAAGCAGTGGAGGAATTGCTGCTTTTTTCCTTATCTAGCTCAGGCCCATCTGCCTAGGGATGGTACCACCCACACGGAATATACCAGATGCGCTCCATATCAATTAGCAGTAAAGACATGGTCACGGGCCCATCTGACCCAGGAAAATCCTCAATCAGGATTCCTTCTTTCCAGGTGACTATGGATTGTGACAAGTTTCAGCTAAAGCTAACTGTGACATTGCAAGAAGCAGATGCTATTCCTGGGACCAAAGGAAGACTCTGTGACCAGAGTCTAGAGGGGCATAGGAGGTAGGCCACCCAGGAGCTGGGCCCATAGGGTGGTGGCTCTGAAGCTGGTGATCAGACTCTGATAAGGGTGGTCACAGGACTGCTTCTACATCTGCCAGAGGGAGCGCTCCAGATTTTTTCCGCCACTGAGAGGAGGCAGTACTTCCTTCTGCCCCTGCTCTTTTAGTTTTCTTCCCCTGGGATCCCATTTTCAGCACCCAAAGGCAACCAGCCACGAAGACAACTTCTGAAATGTAATTTGCAATGCTTCATCTTAATATCACAGCAGACTTTATCATGGATGCCTTAACACTCAGAGACCCATGGATCTTATTTCTCCCTGGACCACTTATGCAGGGACTTTTTGACCTACTCATTGTGTGTTTGAGCAAAGGGGAAGAGAAAGTATGGGAGAGAAGAGAGAGATGGTGGGGGATTGTATCAAAGAAGCCTACACCTTTACCTCTGACTATGGATTAAGTGGACGCTGGAGTTTACACCGTCATGCTATTACTCCAATCAAGAGAGTAGATTCTTCAGCAAGGGGAGTATGCCAGCAAGGTTTTCAAACTGTACCAGCAGGATGGAGACTGGGGATAGGACTACTGCAGGAGCTCTTACCTCCCTCTAGGTGGCACACCTCCTGCTGAGCAAGGGAGAGGCTGTGAGATTGGAAGCAGTAACTGGGCTGGCGTTTTAGTCCATCTGAACTTTTGTTAAGGAGAAATAGATTTGACAGAACACATGGAAAATGGTATTTGTCCAGTTCAGAATGGCTTATAAGCCAATTATACAGCAAAGTCAAACTTTACTGCCAGGATTAAAGATGACGTTTAAACCAAACAAGGATCATTCCTCTAACTCAGTGTATTGCCTTCACTTTCCATTTCTGCATGGTTTGGTCTAGTGTGTAACCGTGATGTAAGATTTCAAGGTGATGGTCCTCTATTCACTGTGCTTCCAGTCCTCCCTCGAATACTCTTGTCAGTACTGTAACTGCTAAAGTTAAATTCACGCTGTGGCTGCAGCAGTCAGTGTTACTCACCTTGGCCTTTAAATCTCTGTGAAGAAAGGGCATTAGGAAAAGTGCTGTTGAGTACACAGCACCTGTGTCCTTGAACTTAGCTGAAAGTTATGAAGGATTGGTACAAGTTTTCAAGCAGCCTTTATATGGTGAAGATTATTAAAAATGTGTGACTAAAAATAGAATCCATTCATCCACCCACCCATTCATCTATCCATCCATCTATCCATCTACCTATCTATGTATCATCTATCTGTCAATCATCTATCTTTTGCTGGGGGTCCATTTATTTATTTATTTATTTATTTATTTATTTATTTATTATTTATTTATTTATTTTTCAAATGTAACACATTTTGTTTTCTTTAGGTAAGGGCATACAGTTGTCCACTGGGAAACAGCACATGTACTGAGGACTTTTTAATTGAATTTTTGATTACAATATCATTTGATGATAATAAGACTCCCCTCCCCTCTCCACACCTCTCCCACTGGTGCCGCCTGTACTCTATGTTATATAATAAGGTCTATAGAGTCTAATTTGTGCCTCCAGATGTCCTTCACCGCATGTGTATCTGCGGGTTAACCTGCCCATCCTTGAAAGAGACGGTCTCTGACCCTCACAGCAGTCATTAGGTGGGGTTGGCATTCCTTATGCACATCCTCATGTCTATGCTGGAAATTTTTCTGTTGTTTGAGTTTGCAAGTAAGTTCACAACTGATCAGCTGTCTGGAAAACTCTATTTCATTGTGGTCATCCACCTTCGCTGGCTCCTGCCATCTTTCCACCCCTTCTTCTACAATGATCCATGAGTCTCGGGAGGCAGAAGTTTGATATAGTAATAGGGATAAGCAGTCTGCAACCTCTTGTTTTCTGAACATTGGCCAGTTCTGGGTTTCTGCCTTAACCATCATCTGGTGCATACGGAAACTTCTCTGGTGAGAGTTGAGAGACATGTTAATCTATGAATCTAACAATAAGTCATTAAGAATCAGTTTAATATGATAAATATTTAGTAGAAAACTAGTATTAAGTTCTTACCTATGTCCTGTGACTTGTCTAGCCTCAGGTTCCTGAGTCTGACATCAAGGTCAGGTATGAGCTCCATCCTAAAAAGTGAACCTTAAATCCAATTTAAGGGTAGTTGGTTACTCCCCAAATATTTGTGCCACTATTGCCTTGGCATGTCTTACCAGGCCAGTTGATACTGAATTTCACAGGATTCACTGCTGGATAAAGATGAGGGTTATTTTTTCCTTTTGGTAGCATGCGCAACACTGCCTAGCACACTATATTTTTCTGCATTATCTCCATTAAACATATTCTATTCATTTTTAAAATTTATTTTTTATGTGTATGGATGTACTGTCTGCATGTAGGTTTGTGCACCCATGTTGTGCAATGCTGCGGAGGTCAGAAGAGGGTGTTGGATTCCCCCAGAACTGGAGTTAAAGACGGTTCTCAGCCACCATGTGGGTGCTGGGGATCGAACCCAGGACCTCTGCAAGAACAGTCGGTGCTCTTAACCACTAGGCCATCTCTCCAGCCCATTCTATTCATTTTATAATAACAAGGACATCTCCTAGAACCCTTATATGATCTCCACTGTTAATCATTTTATGCAGCCCATTTTAAAATGTTTTACTACATTGACATTTGCATAGATTTGGTATTGTAGAGCATGTATGTAGACTCACATCCTGAATTTCAAACTTTACTGTATCTTGGGTTTTTTTAAAGAGTATGGGCTTTTCTTTTCATTTGAGACTGAATAAAGCTCTGGATGAAAGAGTTAGTGCTTTCCTACTTTTGATTGACTTCAAGCAGCCTTAGAGTAAAAGCTTTAAATTTCTGCCTCTGCTGCTGCTTGGTCAGCACAAGAGGATCATGGTATTTGGAATTGATGTAGGTGGAGGGAATTCTTTTCCTTAGCATGCTGAATCAAATACCCTGGGTGTCTGTGGGGTTTTCTCTACTGCACACCTACAAAGGCAAAAACAAGTCTTCTCCCTCCTTCCTCTTCCTATCTGCTTTGTCGGTTTCACTGCCAGCTCCTGCATAATATACTCAAATTATGTGTTCGAAATTCAACCCTGGTTTCCTGGGCGATTGTACAATGCCACTACTTAGTATTCCTAGTCACACAGCAACAATTACATCATGCTTAGTTTATATATATCTTCATGGTAGAGAAGCTGAGTTTTCAAATCAAGCATATATTAAGAGATTAAATGTACAAAGTGAAAAACATAGAGGAGTTCTTGAGCTTAGCAGCAGGACATTTAAAAAAACCCAGATCTTATTAAACTGCTATGTTGAGGAACGCTTTCTGGTCTCCATTTTTAAAATGGAGTTATATTGTTCAGTGAAATTCAATAGATGCAGAATTCTCCATATCCCCTTGTCCTCTGCCTTGCGAATAGGCTTCATGTTTGTGCTTCTTTCAGTAGCTGTAGTCTTCAGAAGGCAGTGACTGATTTTCCTCTGGAGCTTATAGAAAGAGGTGTACCCTTAAATTTTGTTGACATTCTGCATTTCTTCTGATGACCTACAAAAGCTAAATGCCCATGAACTGAATCAGCTCTACCACAAATAGCCTGATGTGATTTAAGCCAGGAAACAGTTTGCTGAAACTACTGATGATGGATATGGTTTGTGTAGTTACACACATGAGAATTTTGAGCTTCTGGGAAATATTGGGATTAAGGTTTCTTCTCTTATGTTTACATAATTTTCCTCATTAAAAAGCTCTATCTCTCTCTCTGTCTCTGTCTCTCTGTCTCTCTCTGTCTCTCTCTCTCTCTCTCTCCTCCTTTCTCTTCTGTGCTGTGAACTGAATCCTACCTTAGTCTCTTTTGCCTCCTAGGCAAGCACTTTCCATTGAACCCCTAAACATAATAATCTCTTATACCTTATTCATGGGAATAACATGAAATATTTTATGAGATAGTACTTTTTGACTTATAAAGTCTCACACAAGTGCATATCATTAATATTTTGAGACAAGACTTTGTTTTGTAGGCCAGGCTGGTGTAGAATTTACCTCCTGCTACAGCCTTCAAGTGCTAGCATTATAGGCATGGGCCACCATACCTGACATACCTGATTATTTAGTATTTTCTTATTCTTCAAGGTTATTGATTATCTGGGAGCACAATTGTTACTTTATGTTCTTATTCTCATTTTACAAATGGTTTTGTAGCTCTTCCTTGGATATTTGTCTTTCGTCAATCTCTTATTTCAGCATGTGAACTTTAATTGGCTTGTTAAATTGTGATACTCATACACTATATTTGTTTCATATTAGTTGAGAGACTCCATCACATATTTTCAGTTAACTAAAGACCTGTTGCTAAACTTTTGCATGTGTGTTTTTCTCTCATAGGCCTAAACAACGGTCAGCCAAACTGCATTGATCAGCAGACACCATAAGAGGGTCTGTTTCCCAGCTCTATAATGAAGAAGAGCAGGAGTGTGATGACAGTGACTGCAGATGATGTGAGTAGCCGAGGAGTAGCTGCAGGGATCTTCTTGAATTTGTCCAATGAATAGTTTGCTCCAGCATCCCACTCAAAGGCAGACTAGTATGTTTGATACTATCACTCTGTGACTAGGTCTTCTGGTGGCAAAGACATCACCAGTACCTGGACTCAGTATTTGATGAGGTGGAAAGCAGGGATAATTCCCCCTTTACAGCTTCCGGATGGGCTGATTTTCTGTTTTCATTCACAAACCCCCCACTCTCTAGTCCGTGCTTACATTTAACCCTTAGTTAATTACTCTTTCTTTGCAGTTTCCATCTTCTGCCCTTGATAACTTTGTTCTACACTTTTGCATATATGTGGCTAGCTCTTGAAATCCTCATCTCATGACCTTTAGTCTTTAACAGTTACTCCTAAGAAGTTGATGCATGTGTACAACCTTGAGGTCTGGATACTCAAAAGTGGTCCTTGGACCAGCAATTTTAGCCACACCTCATGTTTATTAGAAATGCAGAATTAGAGGCAATATCGCGGACCTACAAATCAGACTGTTTTTTTTGTTGTTGTTGTTGTTTTGTTTTTTTGTGTATTTTTGAGACAGGGTCTCCCTGTAACTCCAGCTGGCCTGAAACTCACTCTGTAGACCAGGCTGGCCTTGAATTAACAGAGATCCACCTGCCTCTGCCTCCCAAGTGCTAGGATTAAAGGCGTGCGCCACCACACCCGGCCAAATCAGACTGTTTTAACAAGATCCTAGAATGTCCAAACATACGTTTGAGAAGCCTGACTGTAAGGCATTTGAAGTCTGTAGACTCATTAACTTCATAGCATTGGGCTCAGGTTAACTGAGATTATTTACTTCCTTGCTTTCTAGTCATTGTTCACACATTACTACATCTTTCAATGCATACTCCTTACCCAATTATTCTTTATAATTGCTATAAACATTATATACCACTATAGCAAGTGTGGAGGCCCACACCTTTGATCCCAGCACTTAGGAGGCAGAAGCAGAGGCAGAGGCAGAGGCAGACAGATCTATGTGACTTGACGCTAGCCTGGTCTACATAGAGCTCCAGGCCAGCCAGGGATACCTCAAAAATATAAAACAAAACAAATCAGATATGCACAAGGAGAGAAGAGAAAGAGGAAGGAAGACAAGTGATTTCCTTTGGTTTATGTAATAGCAAAATTTACATTTGAACTCCTACTTCACAGATGGAAAAAGATCTGACCAAGACTTGAACATTCCAATTAATATAAAAATAATATCTTGGTGAGGACCCAATCTTTCATCATTTCCCTCCATTCTTACTCCCATCCTTTAATTGCAAGGCTTCTGAACAAAGTACAAAACTTTTTTTTATTATTTTTTAAGGAATTCACAAGATGAGAGCACAGTTATTTTCAGATCACATTGACGTTGCTCAGTTTGCCATACAATTAGGTAATTGGTGCTAGCATCCACAGATGAGGGTTACCATTCATTGTTTGTTTTTCTGGGACTGTGTTACTTCACTCAGCATGATATCGTCTAGCTTCAGCCATTTACCTGCAAAGCTCATGATGTCATCTTTCTTTTTTTATCAAATATTTTTTAAAATTTTATTTATTTATTTATTTTTAATTAATTTTATTTATTTCCGTATGTGTGTGAATGTACTGTCTGCATGCAAGTCTGTGCACCCGTGTCGTGCAATGCCGCGGAGGTCAGAAGAGGGTGTCAGATTCCCCTGGAACTGGAGTTCTCCTGGAATTGGAGTTTCAGATGGTTCTCGGCCGCCATGTGGGTGCTGGGGATTGAACCCGGGTCCTCTGTAAGAGAGGTCGGTGCTCTTAACTGCTAGGCCATCTCTCCAGCCCAAAATTTTATTTATTTATGTGTATGAATGTATTATCTGTGTGTAGGTTTGTGCACCCGTGTTGTACAATGCTGTGGAGGTCAGAAGAGGGTGTCAGATTCTCCTGGAACTGGAGTTCTCCTGGAATTGGAGTTACAGACGGTTCTCAGCCACCATGTGGGTGCTGGGGATCGAACCCGGGTCCTCTGCAAGAGCGGCCAGTGCTCTTAATCGCTAGGCCATCTCTCCAGCCCCAGTGTCATCTTTCTTTACCACTGCATAGAACTCCATTGTGTAGATGTACCACATTTTCTCTATCCACTCGTCAGATGAGGGGCACTTGGGTTGGTTCCAGCTCCTTGCTATTGTGAAGAGAGCTGCAGTAAGCATGACTGTGCATGTATCTCTATGGTAAGATGAGTCTTGTGGGTACATGCCCAGGAGTGATATGACTGGGTCAGGTGGCAAGTTGATTCCAAGTCTTCCAAGGGTTCTCCACACTGCTTTCCATAGTGGCTGTACCAGTTTACATTCCCACCAGTAGTGGATCAGTGTTCCCCTTTCCCCACAACCTCTCCAGCACTTGGTATCATTTGTTTTCTTGATCCTAGCCAGTCTTATTGGAGTAAGATGATATCTTAAAGTGGTTTTAATTTGCATGTCCCTAATTATTAGCAACATCGAACACTTCTTAAGATG
>VZQC01012138.1:333704-568727 GCA_009823505.1 Rhizomys pruinosus
TGGGGAAGTTTTCATCTATTATTCTGTTGAAGATCTGATCAATACCATTCTCTTGGGATTCTTCTCCTTCCTCTATTCCTATGATGCGGAGGTTTGATCTTTTCATAGTGTCCCACAGCTCCTGGTTGTTCCATTTTTGTGTATTTTTAAATTTTTCATAATCTTTCCTTGAGGTTTTTAGTTGTTCTGTGTTATCTTCCAGGTCTGATATTCTTTGTTCTGCTTCCTCCATTCTGCTTCTGAGGCTTTTTCCATTCCTTTCCTCTTGATTGGATGAGTGTTTGATTTTCTTTTTCATTTCCTCTTCTGATTTCTTTAGTATTTCTACTTCTTTTTGGAGCTTCTCAATCTTTTCCTGTAGCTCTTTGCTTCACTGGTTGGTTTCCTTATCTTTTTCAACATGGGATCTTTTCAGTGTTTCCAGTTCCTTCTGGAGTTTGTCATTCTCTCTCTCTCTCTAGTTCCTTCTTGAGTTCTTCATTCTCTTTTCTTAATTCTCTGACTTGCTCTTTATAGTCTTGGACTTCTTTGAGTATGTTCTCAATTGTAGTTCTAGTATCTGTGTCCTGGGCCATCCCCAGGGAGATCCCACTGTAGGAATCTCCCACAGGGTTAGTAGAGCTTGGTGTGGAATTATCCTACCCCTTTCCCATGTTGTCTCTTCTTTGTGTCCCTGGCATGTGGGTTTCTCTTTGCCTGTATTCTAATGTGAATCCCAAATGCCTCTTCACTGTGTCGAAAGCTTGCTTTGCTTGCCTCCTTCAGATGCCTTCATTGTTTGTTTGATTGATTTGTTTTTCTTCTTTTCCCCTTGCTTATGGAGTGTTGACTTGTCTAAGCTTTAGGTTTTGTATTGGAAGTCTAACTCACTCTTCCCTTTCTGTTCTGAAGGTTCTCCAAAGAATCCACTTTGACACTCCTTCGGCAATCCCAGTTGTTGGGGGGGGGGAGGTTGCTGTTTAGCCCTGGCCCAGGTACCTGTGCTTCAGGTGGTCCCGAGAAATCCCCGATCTCAAGTCTCACACAGGCCCACCTTTTATACCCTTGGGAGGACAACTCCACCCCCACAACCACACAAGCCAATCGAGCCAAAGATGAATGGATCAAACCAAACAATCTGCCCGGCTGAAGCACCCAGCTCCTATCTGTGCTTCAGGTGGTCCCAGGAAATCACCAATCACAAAGTACAGAACTTATTCAATTCTCTCATACCAGAACGAGAATAAGAGGAGTGTGGTGCTGGCCTGGCCTTGCGTTGTCTGGTTCTGGAGGGCCAGCTCCTCTTCCCAGGTGTTTGGCTATCAGTCTCGTCCTTGGCCAGCACAGCCTGGGTGTGGTGGCACATGTAGCAGGATGGTTATTGTTGGCGTGTGCAGCACACTTCCTCAGGTTCCCAAGGGTTGGGGTTTTTCTCCCATGGCCCAGGCTTTGCGTTACCTTCTCAGTGGAACTCTGGTGATTTCCTTGCCATCTGGCCTTCATCCTGCTGGCTCCACAGTCCCTTGCCCTCATGTTGCAGCAGACGTTTAGCAAGCGTTCTGGTGCTGGGGTGGTTCTCGGCTTCCTTCAGGCGCTAATCACAAATTTCAGCAGTTGTGAAATGACCAAATTAGATTCTGCCTTTGAGGTTGTTAGTAATTTGGATGGGGGAACAGTCTAGTATAAATATAGACTTTGAGGTAATTATGAGTAACTCTGCATGAAATATTAATTGTCCTAAAATAATACTAGTATTTTCAGTATTTAATTTAGTTTCTAAAAAGCTGTTCCATTGGGGTTTTTTTTTTGTGTGTGTGTCAACACATTTCTGTATTCACCAAGGGTTTCTGAAACAAATCCTTTTAATTCAAAGAATGACCTCAAAACTGTGAATTCAAATTTGTTGGTAAGTTAATGTGGAAGACCTTCCGTGGCGGGTTTTTTATCTGTCCATTAGAAAATATCAAATAAGAGGCCATTTATTTCACTTACTGCAGTTAAACCTGGTTGGTAACATTTTAAAATATTCTACATTTTTTATCAGAAGGTTCTAGTGGCTGATAATTTAGCCAAATCTATTTTCATTTCTTTTCTTTGGGACAGTGTTTCTTATCTATAGTTGAGACATTGCCTTCCAGAACAATAGGATTTTCTTTATATGCATACTCTACTCTCAAATTTGATCTCTGGTCTTTAGTTTGTTGTTATATATAAATTTTAAATCTTCATTATGAATTTGCATATTCTGTCTCTTCAACTAGTTTGTAAGTTTTCTGAGAAAGAAACATATATACTGAGGTTTTGCTTTGTCTCTAAGTTCTAATGCATACACACACAGTCTTATATCCTTATATCATATGTAAACATTCCAATACAGACCAGTACACATACACTCATACACACATAACATAACACACAAACACACACATCCACTGCCCCCCCATATAGTAAATGAAAGACCTTACATGGATATAACTGATTATTAAATAGAAACCTGATAAATTCTAGGAAATTTCACATTCTTCATAATTCTAGTTTGCTTGTTGATTTCCTACTACTAAGTTGTGGTTATAGTGATTTTTTTAATTAAAATTTCTTCGAACCCTTCATACATGAGTACCATATTTATTTCCACCTCTTCTTCCCTCTCCAACTCTTCTCCAACTCACCCCACTCTGTCTCAATTACACATTGAATTTTTAAACAGATGGTATTTCAAAGCTGTATGTCAAGCATAAGAAAAATAATAGTATCTCATTTCCAGGTAGGGAGGATGGTACTTCTGAAAATTGCCAAGCCTTTTTCTTGCCTAGGTTTCTATAATCAGAATATGGTTTTATGAGCTAGGTCTGATAGCACAGACCTATAATCCCAACTACTAGGATGGCTGAGGCAGGAGAATGATAAACTCAAGGTCGGCCTAGGCTGGAGACTGAGTTTAAAGTCAGCCTGGGTAACTTAATGAAATTCTCTCTCAAAATAAAAAATAAAAAGAGATTGGGGAGGCTGGAAACATGGCTCGGCAGTTCAGAACACTTGCTACTGTTTCAGAAGACCTGAGTTCAGTTCCTAGCACCCATATCAGGTGGCTCACAACTACCCATAACTCCAGACCAGAGCATCCAACATCCTCTTCTGGCCTACTCGGCACATGGCATGTACACATATGCATAAATAAAAATAAAAATAATTTAAATGAAAAAGACCAGACCAAGATCTGAACTCTCTATGTAGACCAGGCTGAGAATAAAGCTTAGTAATAGAGCACTTACATAGTTTTCTGAGTCCATGTCATGGCTCTGGTAGCAAGAGGGGAAAAAGAATATGGTCTTATGCAGATCATATAAGTGTTGGTCACTATGACAGAGATTCTGTGAGGTGAGATATCGCTGCTCTCTATACTATTGAAGCCTTCTTAAGTCACACAGCACAAGACTGTAATAATGTACATTGTGTGTTTGTTGAAACTTGAGATAATTATTCTTTTTATATTTTATTTATTATGAGCGCACTCCCTGCATGTATGTACCTGCACCCAGCTCCTGCAATACCAGCGGAGGTCAGAAGAGGGGCTCAAATCCCCCAAAACTAGAATTATGGACTGCTGTTAGCTTCCATCTGGGTGCTGGGGATCAAACCCATGTCCTCTGCAAGAGCAGCCAATGTTCTTAACTGCCGAGGCATCTCTCCAGCCTGAGATAATTGTTCTTGTATCAACTAGATTTGAGAACTTTTAAACTCGAGGAGGTCATATCCCTTAAGTCTAATGTTTTTTTGTTTTTTAATCTTTTGAGACAGGGTTTCCCTACAGCCCCAGGTAGTCTGAACTCTCAATGTAGACCAGGCTGACCTTGAACTGACAGAGATCCACCCACCCCTGCCTCCCAAGTGGTGGGATTAAAGGCACGTTTGAACACACCTGGCTCTCTTAAGTCTAGTTTGATGGACTTGCAGGAAGTACAAGTGTTTTCAGTGCCAAAGAATGACTGTCAGTTGGACAGCCTTGGTCTGATGACAAGGCAGTCATTATCTTCTGTTCAGATAAATGTGGAGAACAAAGGTTATATCTTTTGAATTCTGGTTAATCTCAGTATCTATTGCAGTGTGCTGGGATATTCCATCTTTGCCTGATACGAGTGGTGTACCAGGCAGACACTCATTTGATGATCACACTCCTAGAAGTACCAGGAACCATAGTCATCAAGACACGTGGGAAGGATAAATGTCTTGTTAGTTTTCATGATGATTTTGTCCTTACAAGTGCTCCCTTCGTGACAGCATTTGGCACGGATTTGAACATGGCCTTTCAGGACTGGATAAAGTTCCCTCTTCTCCCTCTGAACTCTCACATGAGAAGATTTCTATAGGCACAGAAACAGCTAGTTGACTATAATTATCATGCTCTGATACCTTAATATAGAAAATACTTTTTACTTTAAAACACCGAATAAGGAATTTCATATTTATTTATAGTTTATTAGCATGTAGCAGAATGATCAATTGATTTCTAAAATGGATTTCAATTGATCGAATTTCATTTTAAAGAATTCAACAAAGAGAAATTTAAAGAGAATGAAAAGAAGACTTGCCACCCATATGCTGTTCCATGTAAACATTACCCATGAACTGTAATCTCTCCAGGAATGTGCAGCTGATAGATTCATAAATGAAGAAGGTCAGTCCCCTGGCCTCCTTGCTGTCTCTTAAACTTTCGAAATCAGTGTTGGATTCCAATTGCTTGATAATGAATGAAGGCTTCCGAAGCAACAGCTTGATCACTTAGTTTCTTATTTTACTCATTTTAAACACTTAAATTTCACAGTTTTCCTTCTTTTTTCTTCCTCTTTGGTTCCTCCAGAATGTTAAAGATGATTTTGAATGTAGCTTGAGCAAATCCTACAGTTCTTCCAGTAACACCCTTGGGATTGACCTCTGGAGAGGGAGAAGGTGTTGCTCGGGAAACTTACAGTTACCACCATTGTCCCAAAGACAAAGTGAAAGGTCCAGGACCCCAGAAGGAGACAGCATTTCCAGGCCAACCACACTACCTTTGACAACACTTCCAAGCATTGCCATAACAACTGTGAGCCAGGACTGGTGAGTACCCTCAGACACAAGTAGCAATTCCGACTGTATCCTCCGGTTATTCAACAATACAATTGTGTCATGTAGTTAACATCTGTGGCTCAGACAAGACTGTTGGCTTCTTAAGAACTTATTCCTGAAAGAGATGAAAATCATGTTTGGCAGAATGCATGAGCTCTGGTGGGGTGGGGGGATGGGGGGGACACGGGTCTAGGTTTGATAAAAAATATATAAATAAATAAATTAGAAAAAAAAGAAAAACATTACTGTCACTCAAATTATGTTCTGAATTGAAAAAGTTTATTATAAAACTCATTCTATGAACACTTGTGTCATTATACAAAAGTCCATTAAAATACAACAAAGAAAATATAGGCAATTTTCTCTATTGCATGTATAAATATTAAAAAAAAACTTATTCCTCTCTGGGATGTAAGGTGAAACCTTTTATTATTCTTATTTTTTTAAATTTTATTTATTTTTTATGTGTATGAATGTACTGTCTGCATGTAGGTCTGTGCACCTGTGTTGTGCAATGCCGTGGAGGTCAGAAGAGGGTGTCGGATTCCCCTGGAACTGGAGTTAAAGATGGTTCTCAGCCACTATGTGGGTGCTGGGGATCGAACCTGGGTCCTCTGCAAGAGCAGTTGGTGCTCTTAATCACTAGGCCATCTCTCCAGCCCCAAGGTGAAACCTTTTAAACAGAGGCGATGTTTTCTCCTTCTTAAGGTGGGGAGAAACATGTTTTATGAAGAGAGAATGAGATGCATTTGCAGCAATGTCAGGAGTAAAGCAAAGCTACTGCCTATGAACTGTATGTTTCATTTAAAAAACTATTTAAGGCCTTTAATTTAGAAAACAAAGTTATTTCACAGTCCATAGATGTGTACGTATTGCTGGGCTCTACACTTATTCCTAACTTCTTTGTACTATAATTTATTGTACAAATTGCGGGTTTTGATTATAATATAAAATACTTCATCATAAGTCAAAATAAGAACAAAATTGTGTCTTGGGAGATGGGTCAGTTGGTAAAGTTCTTGAAGACGTGAGTTGGATCCCCAGAACCTGCTTAACAAATGCTGTGTCCAGGGGATGCACGTGTCACAGTGGCATGCACGTGTCATAGTGGCATGCACATGTAATCTTAGTTCTGGGTTAAATGGAGACAGGGAGGTCCCAGGGGCTCCTGGCCAGTCAGCCTTGCCTCATTGGGGAGCTCCAGGCCAATGCAAGATCTTGTCTCAAAGGAGGTGGAGGGATTTCCTGAGGATGAAACCTGACAAATATGCACACACACGTAAGTGTTCACAAGCGTGGATTATAGAAAAAATTTGCATATGAGAAACTGTCTTACAGTCAAGGTTAAAATGTTAATCAAGAAAATAACACCATATAACTATGGCTAAAATTGTGTCACGATCCATTTCAAATATATGTTCTAGCATGCATTTAGTAATCAGTATTTTTCTCTTTTCCTTCATATTTCCTTTGCATAATTTTCAAATATTTTCCTAAATAGCCTGCTTACACAAATGGAGATTTTTCATTAAAATGAGAAAACATTTCACATTTACATAATTTTAAATTATAATAATGTGTTGTTTTAAAAAGCACTTTAACAAATAATTTATTATGGGGTTGGAGAATTGCCTCAGTTGCAAAGAGCATTTCCTGCTCTTCCAGAGGACTCAAGTTGGGCTCCAGCTAACTAGTTCCAGGGGAATCTCGTGTCCTCTTCTGACCACTGTGGGAATTTCATGCACAGGTGCATGCAGGGAAAAATACTCATATGTAGAATAAAAAATGGATTTTAAAAAATATAAAAATATTATAAAGATTAAGTAAAATAAAATATTCTATAACATTATTTTAATAAATCAGAAAATTCTGGGGTTTTTTTGTGATGTGCCATGTGCCCTTACCACAAGCTGAGCTCATTGTCACTCACAAGAAGCTCTGTGTGAGCTCTTTGAAGCTCTGTGAACCACACAGGACATCTTTATCACTATTCAATATACCAAGAATTAGCTCATTGAGCCTTCAGCTGTCGCACCTAACAGTATGAAAGGACAGCAAGCAATCTGCTTGTGACAGAAAAGACATTCTGGTGTTGCAGGGAACATGAGTTAAAACTTCCAGCACTGCTGCTTCCCACCTTCTTCTTGGCTTGATTCACATTACCACCGTCACTGAGATAGCCAGTCATCGGGGACTCCCACGGACATGTGGCTCCTGTAGCTTTTACTCAGCCATGATTTCGGTACTAATCTTGGTTATGCTTTTGCATAATTGCAGATTTGTGATGTTAGTCTCCCAGATTCATTTTTCAGCAAGCTGACAATTACCCATTGTTAAATATTAAAGTGCTTCCATATCAGTTAACAAGGTTATATTTTGAGCTGGGCATGGTGGCCCATGCCTGCAATCTCAGCACTCAGGAGGCAGAGGCAGGCAGACCTCTGTGAGTTCAAGGCCTGCCTGGTTTACATAGGGAGCTCCAGGCCAGCTGGGGTTAGAAGAAGATCCTGTCTCAAACATATATATATATATATATTTCCTAAGACCTCCAGTTCTCTGTTACTATCCCTGACTCTTCCCCAGAAGGCCACAGAAGTCCCCACAGTCCATTAACAGGTGGTGACTAGCAGTGGGAGTTTGGTTTTAGTGAGTATTGGGCTATATCTTATGTTCAGTATTTCGAATAATACCGGACAAAATGTACCAAATAAAATTGAACTCATTTAACTGGAGGCATTTTAACAGCCATGGAGTTTCTCTTTCTTCAGCAGAATCACATTTGTATTCTGATGTTTGGAGAATGCTTATTTTCTGCTCTAAAAAAATTCCACTCATAACAACAAAAAGGGTTATAATACTCACTTCATAGGCTAGCAATAGGATTAAATTAGTTACCCAATATAAGGACCCGAGCTTTAGCAAAAAGCTTGTATCAGGTAATCAACAAAGGTTTGTTTTCCTTCTCTTGATCTGAGTCAATAAAGCCTATTGACAATTTGAAACCAAATGTGGTTTGAATATTAAATGCACCCCATAGTCTTAAGTGTTTGAACACTTACTCCCTCCATGGTAATTCTATTTGGGAAAGTTGTGGAATATTTCAGAGTTCAATTCTCATTGGAGTAAGTGAACCACTGAGGGAAGGCCTTGACGTTGTATAGCGCAGTCCCATTCTGTAGTTCCTAAGGGCAGACATAGTGTCATGTGACCAGCTGGGACATGCTTCTGCTGTGACACCTCCAGAGTCCCAAGATGGATGGTGACCCAATTTAAACTGTAACCAAAATAAATCCTTCCTCTCTTACATTGTTTCTTGTCAAATATTTGGTTACAACAATGAACAAAGTAACTAACAGAATTATACTCACCTCTCAGAGTATTCAGAGAATGGCATGGATTCCATGCCTATAGCAGCTGTCAGCCAGTGTTTGTTGCAAAGTGACAGGCGGTAAATATGTTCAGTGCTGTAAGTTTCAAGGTCCGTGGTAACTATTCAAACACTGCTGCTATGCTGTGAAAGGAGCCATAGATACTGTGTTAACAAGCAAATAATAGTTGCATTACAATAATATTTCCTTACTGAAATAGGAAGTGGGATGATTTGGCTCACCAGTTTGCTGACACTTGTTCTCAACTACAGAACTCTACTAGGATACACTCCTATTGTGATTGCTTCAGCAGTATTCGCAGGACAGAAACTGACTTAAGTCAGCTTAGTCATAAAGATGGGCATGTGTGTAAAGTAAAGGACTGCCTAGTTCTGTGCAAAGCTAAATACAAAACTTTAATTCACATCCATAACCCTTCTGAAGAAGAGAATATCGGTGAGGAGAGCTAACCATTCATGGTGGTTTGAATGAGAGTGACCCCCAGGGCTCCAAGCATTTGAACACTGGTTAGTTATGGCACTGTTTAGGGAGGTCATGGAGGGTTTAAGAGGTATGGTTTGCTGGAGGAAGCAGGTCACTGGGGTAGATATACTGAAGTATATAGGTTGGGGCTGGAGAGATGGCTCAGTGGTAAGTCCTGGGTTCAGTTCACAGCACCCAAACAGTGGCTAACAACCAACTGTGACTCTACTTCTAAGGGATCTGACACTCTTTTCTGATGTCTGCAGGCTTTGCATGACACAGGAACACTTCCATACATAGAGGCAGTACACTCATACACATTACAGATAAAAGTAAATAAATGAAATATTTTTTAAAATAAAAGAAAGTATATACCTTAAGCTCCTTTTAGTCCACCTCTCTCTGCTTCCTGTTTCTGCCTGAAGATGTGAGTACTCAGCTTCTGACTTCGGCTGCTTCCTGCCATGCCTGCCCCACCACAGTGGCATCTTATCCCTCTGCAAGTGTAAGCCCAATAAACTCTTCCTTCTATAAGTGTCCTTGGTCCCAGTGTTCTGTCACAGCAACAGAAAACATCAATAATTAATGATACACCATCACTGTAGGCAGAAGGCCTGGATTACACAGATGATGTCTTTATTTGTCATTGAAAAAGAAAGAGATAGCAGTTACCCAAGGCTAGCTTTATTGGGTGACTCCTACCCTGGTGCCTTCTTTCTTCAAATGAACTAACAAGAGAAGAAAATTCTTACTTTTCAGAAGTGTGATGAGAATTAAAGGAAATCTTCATGATGCAAGTAACACAGTCATAAACAAGTGATTACTATTTTGATATTATTTTATTGTCATGTTATATGTAAAATCTAGAATTATGACTCAATAACAGGTGTCAGACATGAGTTTCCTTCACACCCTGTGTATATATGGAAGGAAAAGTTTCCTTTATACAGCCTAGGCCAAGAGATCTATAGATATCCTGCTCCATGAGGAAATTAGAAAGAAGGCTTGATGTGCAGATGGTTTATCCTTGTGTAAGTAAAACAAATATTAAAGTATTCTTTCGTGCTGGTGGGAGAGGGAAAAAAGAGGAATGATAAGGGTGTGTGTTTAAGTCCATGGACATTCCTGAGGCTTGGAAGTGACATCATAGATGGTTAGAAACATGTTCTTCTTTTTCATTCTGCAACCTTTAAAATCCTTTCATCCTAAATATGTATCTCACCAGGAATATAGTATTTTTGGAGCAAATTATCCAAAAGTATTATACCAGGAAAGTCTTACTGTCAGGTTCATTAAGACATTGTCATAATACCAATAATTGCCCTTTTGAGTATTGAAAGAAAATAAATTATGAAACCTTCCTTGCAGCCAAAGTTCAAAGAAATAAAGGCTTTCTTGTCTTCTTATGTCTTTTCTGTTAGTGGATTCTTAAGGATAGAGGAGAATGAGAACTTCCCATCCTGCCATAGGCTGTCTTCCACAACATGTATAGACTGTGCCAATGAAGTGCCAAGCTTCTCATAGACTTCACTTTTTAAACAGTTAATTGAATTCACTCATCTGTTAAATTCATTAAAGAAATATCACATAACCAATTTCAGAAACTAAGCCAATTCTGAATCTACAAAGTCTGTAATTAAGCTATATCTTTACTCTTACCCCACAAAGAGGAATTTTCTAGTCCTTCCCTGCTTACAATCTGTTTTCAGGTATCTTAACTATTATTGGTCTTTAATTCAGATCTTTCTAGATACTGAGCAAAAGTTTTATTTCTAATTCCTTCTAAAGTTTATATGAAAAGTACAACCTCACAACAGGGGCTGGAAAGATGGCTCAGTGGTTAAGAGTACTTGTTGCTTTTCCAGAAGACCTGAATTTGTTTTCCAGCACCCATGTTGGGCAATTTACAACCATCTGTAACTCCAGGGAATCTGAAGCCCATTTTTGGCCTTCATGTGTACATGCACACACATGGTATGTATTCACACAGACATATACAAAAAAAGGTGTAGGTAGAGACATAGCTTACATGAAAGGGTAGAAAAGGGATTAGATTAGAAAAGGTCTTGATATTTTGGCTCCATCCTTAAAAATAAAGTGATTATAAGCATGTATTTTGGGAAGGTAATAAAAGACAGGAGAGGGGTTGTTCCAGAAGAAACTAGGAGTTGTATAGCTAGAGAGGGAGATACAGAGTGAGGTGGGTGGTAAATGCTTTTGTGGTTTGCATAGGAAGAGTCCCCCTAAAGTTGACTGTAGGAGTCTGGTCCCCAGGTGGCAGTACTATTAGGAAATGATCAGATCATGAAGATATTAACCTCGGTTAATGGACTAATTTCATTGATGAGTCTATAGCAAGTGGCTATTAGGAAGTGGCGCATGCATGCTTGAAAGAAGTAGGTCACTGAGGGTGTGCCTTTGAAGAGTAAGGATGCTCTGGTTCCTTCCTGATTTTTCTTTGCTTCCTAGCTGCCAAGAAGTGAATAACTTCCCTCACCATCCACTCCTTACTGTGATTTCTGCTTCACGGCAGCCTTGCAATAATGGAGCAAGCTGAGAATGGGCTCCAGTCTCTGAGATAGTCACAGAGATGCCGAGTGCTTTGAGCAGGGAGGTGGCTGTGATGTGGGACAGAAGACATCATGAGTCTTATTAGAACAGAAAGAATAAAAAGTGCTGATTGGTTGAATCTGCATTTGGAGGAAGAGGTAGAAGCTGTGAATCCCATAGAGATTTCTGCCTGATCCATTAGATCAATGCAAATGCCGCAGATAAGGACAACAGAACAAAAGGTCTAAGCTAAAAATGGGCACTTCCTTTTGGAATACGGTGACTGCTCAAAGTACATTGGACATATGTTAAGCAGGCATTTTCTGAGAGCAGTTTAAAAATGTGTGAGAAGTCAGTAGTTCAAAGACCATGGTTTACAAGTAGTCTTAAAGCAGAGGATGAGTGAGCTCTCCCAGACCAAGGGTCCTGTGATTAATGAATATCAACTTTGTTTCATCCTAAGGATTTTGGGCCAGATAAGGGGAAAGAAAAATCAAGGAAGACATCAGAAAATGAACAGTCTGGCCTGTGCTTCTAAGCCAAACTGTAGTAGAGTGTTATTATGAAAGAAACAGAAGCTGGGGCTCAGAAATGTTTGGATCTCAAGGGCACAGAACAGAAAGTATGATGAGGACCGACAAAGGTTGGATAGATCAGTAGTGGGCCTTGGAAAAGAGGAGTAGAATGACTGAAGATGGAATGTACTCTCATTTTAAGAATGAACGTGGGAGGAGGGCTTCGAAGAGGATTATATATACACCAATGCATTGGTCCTGTTCTAGCTCTGGTGTTCTAACATGTCAGATGCTGTATTGAAAGTGGCAATAGTGAACTAAAGAAAACTTAGAAGTACGGAGCTGAAAAAGAATAGGGAAATAAATAAAACTCTAAAGGGTTTTGTCGGTAGAGGGAAGAAATGGAATGGAAGATGACTGAGGAGGAATGGTCATGGGAAAGTATTATGATGTGGAGACTTGAGCTCCTATGCTGATGGTTAAAGACTGGAGGTAAGAGAAGTGGGCAGTGGAGAACGCAGAATCCAAAGGAGGTGGTGCATAGGGGAAAGGATGAACTTTGCAGAAAGTTAAAACGTCTTCTTTTGAGATTTGTACATCAAGGGAGGAGTGACTATATTGGAAATTACAAGGAGAAAAATCAGAGGAGAATTACATTCCCAAAGGTGGGGACTGGTGACTATCAAATATTAGATGTATCAGAATCACCTACACAGTCTTGAATCAGTGCAATGAATCCTTGGCGTTAGTAGTCCGAGAGAGTATTTTGCATTTAAAACT
This sequence comes from Rhizomys pruinosus, assembly GCA_009823505.1. NCBI lineage: Eukaryota > Metazoa > Chordata > Mammalia > Rodentia > Spalacidae > Rhizomys > Rhizomys pruinosus. The sequence continues at coordinate 346,486 of VZQC01012138.1, forward strand.
TCACAGGTTATTCTTATATTGGCCTAGACATAGAGAAACGTTGAACTAGATTTTCCAGGTGAAGCGGTAGCTCTAGGTTGATGCTGGTGCCATTTTTCCATGATTAAAACTTCCAGGGAGGGAATTTTGGAAGCTAAGACCAAACCACAAGGGCTGTTCAGGAAAATGAGTGCAATGGTGCTAATGAGTGGAGCTTTGGACATCTGGGCTTCAAAGGAGGGAGGAAATTTGATTGGTCATCAGGATAAATGTGTTATAAGTTTACCTTATTTAAAAATATCTCAAATAAGTTGGATCTCTAAGTTCAAGGCCAGCCTGGTCTACATTGTGAGTTCCAGGTAAGCTGGGGCTACAGGGAGACCCTCTCTCCACTAACTCACTAACTCACTAACTCACTAAATAACTAAATAATAACTAAATAACTAAATAACTAAAATACAGAGAATAACAGGTACCATCTAATATACCTACCCATACATAAAATAATAAATATTGACATTTTTCCTTTTTCCTGATTTAGAACTTTTATACAATGCTGTAGTCAGGTTAAATGAGGGAAGGCATTAGGAAAACTAAGAAGACCATGGCTTGAATGTCCACTCACTCCCACTTGGCTGGTTCTATGAGGGGACTGGTCCTTAAGGAGAGACTGAAGCCCCAGTTCTGCCTGGTCTTGCCAAAGAGAATCAGCACAGGAAGTTCTCTTCTGTGGGAGGAGAGGCATGAAGAGCCTGGCCCTGAACAGCCTAAGGAGAAAGATGGGAATGTATGTATGGCTCCTGGTACCACTCAGTTCTCAGGAACTCATCATCTCCCAGGAATTCACATCTATACTTATCCTAAGGCAAGTACATAGTGGTCCATTTCTATGATACCAGCACCCAGAGGGCTGAGGTAGGAGGGTTGCTATGAGTTCAAACACAACCTGAGTTATAGAGCAAAACACTGTCTCAAAAGACCACATTTATAGCTAGGCTTAGTGGCATACATCATTAATCCCAGCATTCAGGAGGCAGAGGCAGGAGGATCTCTGTGAGACTGAGGCTAATGTGGACTACATAGTAAGTTCCAAGGCTGGCTACAGAGAGACCCTGTCTCAAAAGAAAGAAAAGACCATTTTTTTTAATTCTTAAAAAATAGATATACATAAATATTCTATTTCTGGCTTCCTAGACATAATAGGACAACAAAACATGTAAGCTAGAGTCACGCTTTCTTCCTGAGAGATGTAGAAGCCAGAGGAAGAAGTTTAGAGAGGTTTCTACCCAATGATTTGGCATGAAACCAGTGATGTGCTCACCTTAGGAACTCTGAATTATGAGTGGCAATCACAAGACTGTCACCATTTATTGAATTCCATTGTATTCACCCACAGTGAGCCACCCAGGAACATGCCAATGCAGCTAAGATTACCAGTTAGAACATGGAGCAAATGCAGAATAGGTATGTTTTAAAATAGAGTTACTTTGGGTGACTCACTTGAGGGGAAAATACAAAGTATTTAAGGATATCTCAGTAAAATAAAAAAATGATGTCCCAGAACCAAAAGGTTCTAATAAACAGTCAAAGTGGGTGGATGGAGAGGCTTCCTGGGAGGGTGGTAGAATACAATGATATGAAAGGGAAAGGGGGGATATCAGACTAGAAAGGGTTAAATGAGGTGGGGAATGGGAGGGCAGAAGATGGGAGGGAGTATGGAGAGGGACAAGTAGCACTAAAGGACTTGAGAAAAAGCCATATGGAAACCCACCACTATAGAAGTAATATGTTATATACATATTATAGATGCATATACTTTGAGTGACATATACTATATATAACATACATCTATAACTATATATATAAAGTATATACATATATAAATAGATTTAAAGTAATACTGGGTTGTTACCCTTTCTAAACATTATAGGCTAAATGAAAAAAATGAACTCAGTAACAGGAATGGACTCCCTCTCTAGAAGCTATTGACTAGGGGGGTCCCATAGACCCTCAAACAATACCATTGCCCCTGCTCTTAGTTACCCACCAGAACTGGGTGGTAAGACCTTATTGATGAAGACACTACACAGATGAGGTGTAGAATAAACCAGGAGAAATCAAGCTGGTGCTGACTTCGGAGCCTCATCTCTGCTGGCTAGTGTTCATGGTGCTAGAAGGTGCTATGCATGCTAGCAGAAGGACAATATAATCATCAACTTTACCCAGCTGTGAATCCTGTGAAATACAATATCAACTGGCCTGGTAAGATATGCCACTGGAGCAATAGTGACACAGTAATATGGGAGTAACCAACCACTCCCATATTTAAGGTTTGCATCCCAGAATGGACATTGATATCAAGCTTAGGAAGCTCAGTCTAAACAGGTCACAGGACAGAGGTGAGAACCTAATACTAGGTTTTTTGTTTTGTTTTGGGTGGGTATGTGATGACAACTTGACTACCTATTTTCAGATCCCAGCACACCTACTGCTCTATTGTCTTCTACCTATCATTATTTCTAGGCTTCTGAGTGACACAGGTGTCCCTCCAACTTTACTTCCCTGTCTTCTGGGGCTCTTTAAGGAATATGGACAGTTACAGGGTTTTCTGTCTTACAGAAGAGACCCTGTTCTTGTGTGTCATCTAAGCCACTCACCTCATTTGAGGTCCTGTATAACACTGTGTGTATATGGGCATATGTGTATATATATATATATATATAATCTATATATATATATATGTATGTTTGTATGTGTGTGCTTGACTGTGTATGTGTGTGTGCATGTATGCGTATCTAGCTCTATCTTCCACAGAGGGAGAACCAACCATCTCTTTAGGCATATAGACTTAAGGCAACCTTGGGATTTAGTGTCTTACCTGTGCTTTCACTGATGTCCCGTGCAAGCACCATATCTCCTTTCCTGCCAGAGACCCGAGTTTGTATAGGAGACCTCCCTATGTGGGAGACGGAGCTGACCCTGAAGCTCTACCGACAACTGAGACCTAGCCCTGTTCTTCAGCTGTGGCTGGTCCACCTCAAGGGAAGGAAGTACCATTTCGATGAGAACAGAGAGGCTTTCTTATTCTCACAGTGTTAGTTAACAGCTTGAGCCTGTATTTTTTTTTTTCTTAATCTATGGTGCTTAGCAACAGCGACTCGATCCCTCAGTTCTTTATAGTTGTTATTTTCCATGTCTCTAAAACACCCAGGATATCACTCCAGTTACTACATCCTCTCCCATTTGTGTTGCCTCAGGTCACCACTGGGGCTGCCAGTCTCTCCTTACCCTCACTGGTGACAGGCTCCAGGAACCATCTGGAAAATGATCCTACTCCAGTTCCTGAATTTGTTAAGTCTGCTCCCTAGGAACACTTCCTGGTAGCAGTTGGGTTAGACTGGGTTGTTCTGAGCAGTAGGCAGATGTCAAGCAAGAGTATAGGAGAAACTGTCTTCATCATGACCCTCCGTGGTCAAGGAAAAATTGCATGACAGAGCTAGTCCCACGCTGGGACAAAGCCTTATGTAGCCCAGGTCAGCAGGTCGTTGGCAGAGGCAGCCCTGGTGGGAGCAGGGAGGCATAGCCTTCCGGATGGTCTGGCTCCTTGTTGGTGCAGGGCATGTCTCTGGAGTACAGACGTTTGCCATTCCACCTCTCACATCAAACAGGAAGTCGTGACACCAGTAGACCGGATCTGGGTGCCCACAACATCCACAGCAACAGTGCGGGGTCATCACGAGCTACAATGATCAGCAAATTCTTTGAATTATTCTGTGTCCTAATTGAGAAATATACCTCTTAAGACCCTTTAGAAATCCCTAGGCTGGATAGGGAGTTTGTGCTTATCCTTCTGTTCTTCTGTGGAACTGCTGTCAATCCCATAGGCCATAGATGTCCCGTGCCCACCACCGCCCTTGATGAGGGATCCTCTGGCAAATGAACTCTCCTCTTGGTCTGCTGCCAGTTCTTTGTGTCTCCAGATGGAGAATGTCATTTCCTACTGCGATCTCAGGTTAGTTTGATTTTTTTTTTTCTCCTTCCTCTCATTTCGAATAACGTAGCAGAAAAAATTAAATAAAATTTAGAAAAGAAACACACAAAAAAATGCTTCATCAGTTTTTCTTCCCACATGAGAATGAAAATGCCTCTCCGCTAATTAATATGCTAATACATGCTAATATATGCTAAATGTATGCTACCTGGAAGGGGGACAGTAGGAAAGGAGAGAGAGAAAGGCTGGCCCAAAACCGAAGTGCGAAGTGTGAGTTTTGGTTCCTTATTTTTCTCACTTTGGGCTTAGAATGTCCTGCGCTCGCAAAAAGGCTAATCTTGGTCTTTAACCTGATTGGATCCAGAATGAACTAAAATGTGAGGGATTTTCTTGATCAGATTATTTGAATTCTGAAGACCCACCCTAAATGTGAGCTGCACCTGGTGGCAAACGGACGAAGGAAGGTTTGCTTTTTCACCTGCTTGCTTTCACCCTCACTGCCAAGTTTATCTATCTTATTTCCGTGGCATTCCTTACTCACTGATATTAGAAACTTCTTCCAGCTTCCAACTGAATACTGGAGACCAGTGGCTCCCCAGGAATCCTATAGGCCTTCACCCTCAGACTGGAACTACTGAGACATCCAACCTCATGGACTGCACAACTATCAGATTCTCAACAGTGTAAGGCAGCCATGGTTAGACTATGTATCCTGTAGGTCAATCTAAGAAATAGTTTTTTAATATATAGTTTTCTATATAGCCTATATATTCTATAAATACATATTCATTCTATCAGTTCTGTTCCTTTGGAGAACCCTGACTAATACCACCTTAGGAGTTCAGTGTTGTTGAGAAATTAGCTTTTGCCTCTCAAGCTTGATGCAAGGCACTTTACAGTGAGAAGCAAGCTATCCCTCTCTATTGGCCTAAACTCGGAGCATCAGTTGGAAAGACTAGTCTTTGCACTTGAAAGTCATGCCAGCGAAACTATAAAAGTCAACCCATGTATTTCTACATCATGTTTGAGGCATTATATAGTTCCTTTTTTTTTTTTTTTTGGTCTTTTTGAGGCAGGGTCTCCTTATGGCCCCAGTTGGCCTGGAACTCCATCTGTAAACCAGGCTGGCCTTGAACTCACAGAGATCCGCCTGCCTCTGCCTCCTGAGTGCTGGGATTAAAGGCGTGCACCACCACACCCTGCTATATTGTTCCTTTAAATGAACCCATTCCCCACCCCCTTATATTCTATTCCCTTTGCACATAAAACTTGTTTTAGCCCAAGTTTCTCCCTTCTATTTGGAACAGGATGGGTTTTTCATTTTCTTCTTCTTAACTAATGAAATTCCACCCACAAAACTAAGCTTGGATTGAACCTCATTATGAAGAAGCAAATCTGAACTCTGTTCTATCCCATCTAGAAAGCAAGGGATAATTTTCCTCTAAGAGAAAATGACAGAAACTTGTGGGCCTCTCTCTGATCTATTGAGATTCTCTTTCCTCTAAGGAAGTTCTTGTAGTAGGTCAGCATTCTTGGAATGCTGTCTCTAGGCCAGAGTATTAATATCACTAAAGGACGCTGTTAAAAGTCAGAATTATCAGCATCATCTCATATGTAAGAAATGGAATCAGCCTAAGTGCCTATCAACAGATGAATGGACAATGAGAATATGAGAGACTATAGATACATACAGAGGAGTATTGTTAAGCAATAGAGAAAAATGAATTCCTGTCATTTGCAGCAAAGTGAATGGAACTGGAGGACATCACATTAAAGGATTTAAAAAAGGTACACACAGAAAGACATGTATTGCGTGGTGTTCCTTTTCAGATGTGGAGACGAAGAAGAAAGAATTGACTTGAAAGGAAAATAGTGATTATTAGAGATGGGTGCTGGGGAGGGAAAGTGGAAGAAGCCTGAATTGGTATAATCAATGTTCAGTTTATACACTTATGAAACTACAACAAAGAATCATTAATATGCACCTCTAATGCACATTAAGAAAAATAACATGCACGGATCCCTTGGGGCTCTAAGTGAGTATATGTATGTGCATATTAATTTTTATTCCATATTTTAAGAAACCATCTGATTCTGAAGGCTTCATATGCTTGTGAACCTTTGTGGAGGGAATTTCATAACCATTCTCTTTGACACAACCTTACTGGTCTTGGGTCATGGTCCCAAATCTAACACATCCAATTAAATCAAATGTACCTTGTCATGGCTCAGTTGGAACATTTAAACTAATTTTCCCAATGGCTTGTCTGTAATTAAAGGAAAATGAATTCCCAGAGTATTGTATAATTAGATAAGGTGATTCATAAGATATGGAAATATATTATAGTGATTAAAAACAAATTTTTAGTCAGCCTGTCACTTAATTACAATGCCTCTGTGAAATGATAATAATATCTACCTTTAAAGGCTGTTGTGGATGTTAAATTAGATGATGCAAGTATAGCACTGAGCAAAGTGCCCGACTCACTGTATGTCATCATGTAGTTTAATCATCATAATTCCTATGCACAGTGGGTCTAAGTGACTGGATGCTGGAGCCACCCACACAGGGCACGGAGCACTCTCCACCTTGGGAATTCAGAACCATCCTGAAACATTTCTTGGGTCCTTGGCATTTAGGCTAAAATGTAAAAATTCTGATGTCTATATCCAGTTCCCCTAGTCTAAATTGTAAGTTGTCTTACAATCTCTCTCACCTCTATGCCATTATTTTGGGGAAACTCTCAGGCTCACTCTCTGCTTTTATAGACTCTAGACCAAGAGAGTACAAGTTAGAGTGTCCCTCACAACAGATTTATATGTATTATTTACAGAGAACACTAAAGAAATATGTATAGTAACCCCTGACATCCCGTGAGACTTGCAGATGTGGTAAATGGAGGACCTCAGATCAGTAAATGGTCCTGGATAACAGAGCCCAACGTAATCACCAACATCCTTATAAAAGGGGTTGGGAGAGCTAGGGAGGGGGATGTGTCAGAGCAAGAAAAGGGTGGATTGATGTCCGGTTATGAACATTGAGGTCAAGAGGCTTCTGGAAGCTAGAAAAGTAGGAGAATAGGTTCCAGCCCAGAGCCCCTGAGCCAATGCAGTGCTGCTACTTAGTTTGGACTTCTGAGACTTCACAACTGTCCTATGAAAGATTTATATTGTTTTAAGCTATTACATTTGTACATTTTATCATTGTAGCAATAAAAACAGTAGCCCCCTATCTCATAATAACATTTTTAAAAACATGTACCAATGTTTTATGGCTGTCAACAGAGCAACAATGGTCGTTGGCTTTAACAATTATTCTGCACAGTGAATAGTGTTGTATGATCCAGTAGTGCTTGGATTAATATTAAGAAGATTATTGGTTTTATTCCACGACATTATTTTTATCACCTTCATTTCAGCAAAATCATGAGTAATACCATTAAGAATGCATTTTTTATAGACTTGGCAATTAGTTCATCCTTCTTGAGTTATTTGTGTTCTTGGATAACTTTTACAAATAATTTCAATTTGGAGAAATGATTCCACTGAGACAGTAGCAACTGAATTGTCATAAAATGCAATTAAGCAGCTCTTGGAAGTATAAATAAATTATCAGTTTATAGGTCATGTCCCCATATTTTAAGGGATCATATACAATAATAACTGTAATCTCGTGGAAAAGTACCAATTATTTCATTTAAACAGATGGTCTTACATTGCCATTTTCAACTATTAAAGTAATATCTAGGTGCATAGAGCTCGTGTGTGTGTGTGTGTGTGTGTGTGTGTGTGTGTTCATGTATGTGAGGGTGCAGATGTTCTTGCATACATTCAGAGACAATTTTGGGTGTCATTAGCAAGAATGCCATCCACCTCCTTTGGAACAGGGTCTCTCACTGACCTGATGCTGACCAAATAGGCTAGACCTGATGACCAGCAAGCCCTAGGAATCCTCCCGGCTCTGCCTACCCTGCATGCGGTGATAAGCACATGCTACCACAACTGGCTTTGCTGTTTGCTTGTTTCTGGGGATTGAACTCAAGTCCTTGTGTTTATGAGTCAGGTAGTGTACCAACTGAGATATTTCCTAAGCCTCTGCCATTATTTATGCAGCCAACTCTGTATTTGTATTTTTATAAGCTTTTTATTATGTTAACAGTGTACCTTGAGAGCCAGGAGCAAGAACATAGAAAGAAGTATGAAAATGGGGCTGGAGAGATGGCCTAGCGGTTAAGAGCATCGACTGCTCTTGCAGAGGACCCGGGTTCGATCCCCAGCATCCACATGGCGGCTGAGAACCGTCTGTAACTCCAATTCCAGGAGAACTCCAGTTCCAGGGGAATCTGACACCCTCTTCTGACCTCCGCGGCATTACACGACATGGGTGCACAAACCTACATGCAGACAGTACATTCATACACATACAAAAAAAAAAAAAAAAGAAGTATGAAAATGGAGCTCGGAGCTGGGCGTGGTGGTGCATGCCTTTAATCCCAGCATTCGGGAGGCGGAGGCAGGCAGATCTCTGTGAGTTCAAGGCCAGCCTGGTCTACATAGCGAGCTCCAGGTAGAACTAAAGGGACGGACCGTTCTCAAAAAAGATTTAAAAAATAAATAATAAAAAAAAAAAAAAAAAAAAAGAAAGAAAGAAAAATTAAATGGAGCTTGGTACAACTAGAAGGAGTGACATATTCTTATCTGAGGCTGCACTGCATCTGTGCTAAGAGGACAGGTTAGAGCAATTCATCTGTCTTTCCTTCTATCTGAGTCTTGTCCTGTTCTCTGAAGCCATTTCTGCCTCAGATGCCAGTGTCAGCACAACCCACAAAACTTCAAGCACTGACATGCAAAGGTCTTTTGTTCTCAGGCCCTGAGACAAATGGTCTGTAGAAAAGTGTTTCCCTAGAGTGTAGAGGGTTTATGATATATGCACCATAATGTTAAAATGGTCTTAGGGAAATAGCCAATGCTTTATAGGACAGTACACTTATATCCATAGAAATGTGTGTGCCTCTTCTTGCCTGAAAAAAAAAAAGACCACCAAAACAAGAGTGTTCTGTAGCTACGACATAATATAAGGAGCAGTTTGAATGCACTGTAACACCTGGATCAGGGATTGCAGACCAAGCCTGCTTCATATGGATATTCTGGAACACTAGCTTGCTTTCTCCTTTATTCTAGCAAGACTTCCTCCTTTACGTAGCTTAATTGGGTAGAATTTTAACTGCCTGTGTCACTCAAAACTGACTCATACTTAACTTCCCAGGGTAAGGCCTCCTGACTTCCATTTGAACTTTATGTGCCTAATTCTGACATTACAAGTAACATTTGAATTAATAATTTATGGGATTACATGCTAGTCTTGAGGGTAGGAACTGTGGTTCACTAATTTCTGCATTTCTGAGGCCCTACAGGGAATAGGGGAGGAGCTGAATATGGTATAATAAGAAAGCTCAGAGTTTTAGAGAAGGAAGCCACCTCTGTTATTAACTCAGCAAATATAAACTGAACTTGAGGGCCTGACAGTCCGAAGTCACTCAAATGCCTTTAGGTTCCTGACTGACAGCTAGTGGGGTATTTTAAGAGGAGCCCTGAGAAGACTTTACAGTGTTCGTCACTAGTTTATTCATATAGGGACCATTCCAAGCTGCCGGCAGATCCATTCTGTATTCAACCTGAAGGAGAAGCCTGTGAATGATATGCTGAGTCCCAGGAGAGTGGCTGTGATTGTAGTCTGTTCATTCTTACCGCTGGGACATTCAAGCATCAGGAGCGTCTGAACTCAGCACATTTTAAAGGACACTATTTTTAGTTTCTTGGGAGTATGGTCCTGGTTTAAATCAAGAAACAAAAGGTATTGGTTTAACTGATAGTTTGGAGGCACTTCTCAGACGACATCACTCTGCTCTATGCACACAAAGCTGCTGAATGCACACACATTCAGCAGAGAGAGAGAGAGACTCATATTACTATTACAGCTGTATTTTAGGGGTCTGGAGAGATGGCTCAGTGGTTAAGAGCACTAATTGCTCTTGCAGAGGACCCAGGTTCAATTCCCAGCACCCCACATGGTGGCTAACAACTGTCTGTAACTCCAGTTCCAGTGGATAAGATGCCCTCTTCTGACCTCTGCAGGTATTGCACAACATGCGGGCAATTACACCCATACACATAAAATAAAAATAAAACATTAAAAAACAAATTTTAGGGCTGGAGAGATAGCCTAGAGGTTAAGAGCACCGACTGCTCTTGCAGAGGACCCAGGTTCGATCCCCAGCACCCACATGGCGGCTAAGAACCGTCTGCAACTCCAATTCCAGGAGAACTCCAGTTCCAGGGGAATCCGAGACCCTCTTCTGAACTCCGCGGCATTGCACGACACGGGTGCACAGACCTACATGCAGACAGTACACTCATACACATACAAAAATAAATAAAATTGAAAAAAAAAACAAATTTTAGATGTAGCTATTAGATGTGTATAGATGGCAGTTATTTTGTGTTTTTGAGGAATTTTTCTTTGTTTCTTTCTAATAATAACAGATTTTCAGTAGTTTGTGAACTATGAGTCATTAATGACAGATGTTCTGTTGGAGCTTAAAATGTTCTTCTAGCTTTGTTTACACTGCTGTGAAGATATACATTCACAGTTCCTAGTCCACATGTACAAGATGTTCTCTGAGAGGTAAGTGCTGGTAAGTTAGCTGCTGTCTCAAAGTATCTGTATACATTAAATTTCACTAGGAAACACCTAATTATCTTACACAGTGATTGAAAATTTACACTCCTACCAGTAATGTTTAAAACTTACTTTTTTCTATGTACTCTAAGACCCTTGATATTGTCAGGGTTCTTAATTTTTGGCCAGTCTGTAATAGAAACTTATCACAGTTTTCATTCATATTTACATAATTACTAATGAAGTTCAGCAATTTTCAAATGCTCCTCTTTGTCTTCTTTGTTAGCTATTGTCAGGGACTTTATTTTTTTAATTTTTTAAATGATACTTATTTTTTTTAATTTTTTAAAATTTATTCTTGTATGTGTATGAATGTACTGTCTGCATGCAGGTTTGTGCACCTGTGTCATGCAATGCCTCAGAGGTCAGAAGAGGGTGTCGGGTTCCCCTGGAACTGGAGTCAAAGATGGTTCTCAGCCACCATGTGGGTGCTGGGGATTGAACCCAGGTCCTCTGAAAGAGCAGTCAGTGTTCTTAACCACTAGGCCATCTCTCCAGCTCCATTGTCAGGGACTTTAAGCATTTGAAAGCTAGCATTTTTCAGCTATATGTACTATACATATCCTGTTCCAGACCAGCTTCTTTTTATTCTTGGCATGGTGTTTCTTGGTGAATAAAATTCTTAATTTTAATGTAGTTGCATCTTACAAATCTCTTGTGTAGTGGTCAGTGCTTTTTGTTTTAGAAATATTTCTAAACCCAAGTTCAGAAAAAAATATACATTTCTCTAAATGTTTTACGAGTTTAATGCTTTGCTGCTCACTGGCCCCTCTTTCCCCAGCCACTTCCAGCGGCCTCAGTCATACAGAAGGATTCCAGGCATCACTCAGCCTGTGTCTGCACTGTCTCCTGCTTGTATGAGCTGTGCGTCTGTCTCCAAGCTTCATTAATAATTTATGTTTTATAAGCAGTTCCCTGACTCTAATGTTCCTCAGACGTGAGTTCCTCTTGGTCCTGTGCTTACTCCTACACATTTTTACGTCATCAGTTACATTTTGTAAAAACCTACGAGGATTCCATTGCAATCCAATTGTCTTCCTTGTGCCCTGGTGGAGAGTCAGTGATATTATGATCTTGCATCTCCTATCCACTAGCATGCTATATTTATCTATTTATTTCATAATTTTGACAATTAGATATTGTGCATCTTTTGTTGCCTTTTTCTGAGCACCTTTATCTTGCTGCTCTTGTAAGTAGCATCTTTCTAGTTCCAGTCTATTGTGTTAATGAAAACGAAATTAGTTGTCTATTTTGATCTAACATCCATCTCCTTGCTACCCTGTTAATTCTTAACAGTAACTTGTCTAAAGATTCCCTCACCTTTCACAGGATATTTTTTCTGTAAATATTAACACTTTTGTTCCTTCCCTTCTATCCTTTATTCGTTTATTTTTCTTTTGATTGCATTGGCTGATTGGTACAGTCTTGAAAAGAAGTGGTGTTTTCTTTGTAAAGAAGATTGCCTTCCACACCAAGAACTGTGCCCATGGCAGGCCCCTCTGGCCTTTTCCTTCTCAGCTGTATCTGCAGGCGTGCTTCTGCCTCCTCTTCTGACCTTCTTTCCTGATATACTGTTTTCAATTCAGTCATGCCACACCCTGTTTATTAATGTTTCAAAGAAACAGTCTTCTCTTTGTTGGCCCGTTTTCTGTTTCATTTGTCTTGATCTTTGGCATCTCAATTCTACTTATTTATTTTAACTTTGTTCCTTTACCTAAGCTGTTTGGATCACGTGTGTCCAGCCTCGTGTCGCTTATAATGCAGGTAGGTTTAAGGCCTTACTTGTCTCTCAAAGCAGCACTTTCTGCTGTGTGTCTAGAAAGTTTGGCATGCACTTTCAGAGTCATTCAAGTTTGAGTGCTTAGAAGCTCCTATCAAAATTTTTCTTTGCCTTATCAGTTACTAGAACTGCTTTTCAACTTCCAAATATATAAAGCCTTTCCATTTTTTCTTATTTACTTCTACTTCATGGTTGTTAATAAACAAAGGCTACTGTCTATAGTTTTAAATTTTTTGTTAAGGTTTTCATATTCCTATTATGAATGCTATTTAACTAATGTGTGTCAAACTATATTCTCTTAAAACTTATTGAATTTTTTATATTTCATATTTAACACCTCAGTCAGTCGTAATCACCTTTATACCCTCTTTTCCCCTGGCCCCTCCCACAGCACCACACCTCCCAGGAGTTCAAACATTCTGTCATTTGTGTTAGGGTCTATTGTGCCAAATTAATCTCCCTGGCCATTCCTCAGTGCCAGCTCATCCACTAAGCTCTAGTTAGCTTATCCAGAGTCCCTTGCTTAAAGTTCTTCCTCACCAAACAGTAGTCAGCTGCCAGCATTTCTTCAGCTAAGATTGGGTTCTGCTACCCATTTCTGCAGTTTCATGCTGGGTTCTTGTCTGGTTCAGCTTGCATGGGTCTTGTGCATGCTGTAGATTCATATGAGCAGGGTCCCAGGAGTTTGTAGGATTCTATTTCTATATGGTCTTGCATCACCTCCCCGGGTCTAACAATGTTTCTGCCTCCTCTTCTGAAATGGTCCCAGAGCCCTGGGTGAGTGAAGCTGAGTATAGCCTACCTGTCCATGGAACCCCACTCTGTAGACTCCGAATCACTATGGTTTGGTCATTCATGACCTTTTGAGCTCCTGGCCCCCTGTTGCATGATGGAGCTTCCTTAATGAGAGTTAAGAGGCTCATTAGTGTCTTCTTGGCCTCTTATTTTATGTTGTGAGATACTTAGCTGCAGAGGTTGCATTGTAGATATGCTGCTTAGGCTTCAGTAATTCACAGACACTGTGTGGGTCCAGTTGTGGGACTCTGTAATATTCTTCATCTTGTGCAAAAGAAGCTTCTATATCGAGTGATGTCTGGGATATTTGTCTGTAAATGTGAGGATACCTATTTTGCAGTTAGTGAGATGTTACCTTAGCCTAGGGATGTGACAACCTTGAGAATGTCTCTAAGATCTATGACCTCTCCTAACATGTGTATTTGGCTATGTTTATAGTAATACACATGAGTTTCCTCCCATTGAGTGGGGCTTTAAGTCCATTTAGTTAGCCATTGATTGCCCACAAGATAAAAGCGCCACTACTGTACCAATGTTGTTACTGGTCTATTGAGTGTATGTGTATGTGTGTGTGTGTGTGTGTGTGTGTGTGTGTGTGTTTATTTTATTCAAACCTTCCACTATTCTTTTCTTCCTGATAGATAAATAATTGAAAGGTATATTGAAATCACTATTCCTGATGGTACTGGTGTCTGTAAACCTATCAATCGTGAGTCATTTTATTGCCTTAATATAGACTTTAAGTTACTGCATATTCCTCATCAATTATGCTTTCATCATTATACAGTACTTTTACTGAAAATAATGCCATTGCCTTTAACTCTGTCACTTCTGCTTGGTTCTAGCACTTATTTCTTCAGAATGCCTTTGACTATGTATTTACTTCCAAAGTTTTCATATCCTTACATTTCAGTCATGACTGTTATACAATATAGACCTGTAATATGTTTTTAATATGTTTTTCAGTTAATCTCACATTTGTCTTTTGAATGGCAATCTCAATCTATTCATATTCTTCATGATAATTTGCATCTATGGCTTGTTGCCAGCATTTTACCTTAGTTCTATTTCTATCTTATTTTGGTTTGTATGGTCTCTTCCTTTGATTGATTAACAGTTTTTCCTTAATTCTACTGTTTGCCTTCCACTATTACCTCACAGATACTTTTAAATAATTGTCCTCTAAAAAAGCCTCAGACCCTCAAACATTTTCTCAATTCACATGCAGTTTCATCTCTGACATTTTTTTAAAATAATGACCAGTCTGATAATGTCATTATTTTCTGCTGTCATATTGTGTTTATTTATACATTTTTAAAAAAATTTTTGTCACCTTAGATCTGTCAGGCTAGGACCATTGTTCCTCCTGAAGGGTGAGCCTTTCAAAAATTTCCTTTTGTGAAGATTGGTCCTCTTAAGTTCTTGTTCTCCACGACACAATTATGAGCATTTATCCAATAGTTTTCAAAAAACTGATATTATATTGATAGAATTCCCTTATATTGTTTTACAACATATGAAATCATAACACGTGAGTCTACATTTTGACATTACATGGTAATAGTCTATTGAGGCATGACTAAATTTGTGGAAGTTGGCTAGAGCTTACCTTTTCATTTTTCTAAACATATATTAGTTGCATATAATAGCTTTCATTGTGACATTTTGGAACAAGTGTATATTTTTTCCCTTTCTTGAGAAATGTTTTGCTTCGATTGCTTCACAGCGTTAGGTTGGCATCATTTTCCTCAACAACTCACTCCCATCCCCGCTGGTCTTGATGTTGTTCAGAAGCTTCTTCACTCATCATCTGTTTTCGTTTTTGCCCATATGCTTTTTTCTTTCTTTTAAAATTAAATTTATTTGGCAATATTATACATAGAGACAGTGCTTTCTGATTGTTCCCCTCCACCCTCCCTTCTCTCCCTCCCTTCCCTGTTAATCTCTACTAATTTCTTTCCCACATTCATGTCTTTCTGTTTTGTTTGTGTCTTTTGGGTTGGCCAGAGCTATCTGTGTGGCTTCGGGATTGGAACTTTCCTAGGAAGTCTGCTGGGTACACACCAGTGGTTACAGAACTGAAGACGGTAGGTCCCAGAGTCCTCCATGCTCTGTAATTCAGCAGTGAGAGGTCCCATGAGTGACTCTCCCCCTCCTCTATGACTGCAAGTGACTGTGTCCTGTCTGAAAGATGGGATTTTATCAGCTTTCTTCCTGTTTCCCAGCTCTTACATTCTTTTTTTTTATTATTAATTTTATTTATTTCCGTATGTGTATGAATGTACTGTCTGCATGCAGGTCTGTGCACCCGTGTCGTGCAATGCCGCAGAGGTCAGAAGAGGGTCTCGGATTCCCCTGGAACTGGAGTTCTCCTGGAATTGGAGTTTCAGATGGCTCTCGGCCACCATGTGGGTGCTGGGGATCAAACCCGGGTCCTCTGTAAGAGCGGTCGGCGCTCTTAACCGCTAGGCCACCTCTCCAGCCCCCGCTCTTACATTCTTTCCAACCCCTCTTCCTCTGTGTTCGCTGAAACTTAGAGAGGGAGTATCAATTACTTGTTTAGGGCTGAACCTTCATCCATCACGTCTTAGCATCTTATGCCCCGACTGCCTTTAAAAACCCTTAACCTTTGTTTTTATTTTTTATCTTTTACTGAAGTTTTGTGCATTTCATACATCACTTCTCAGTTCAACCCAGATTCATTTTCCCTCCATGCCCCCAGCCCCTCCCACATTCATGCAGTCTGCCATGCATGTCCTGTTTCCCCTTCTGAGTCTTTTCAAAGTTTTTCAAAACCAAAGATTATTTTTTGGTGGGGAGAACTCTACTGCTTCAGTCAGTTCCCTGTCCCAGTTCTTTTGTTGTTGTTGTTCCCTCCAATCGGTATTGTTTTACCATATGCATTTATGTATGTCACATATGTACTAAAATCATGTCATCTGAAAATAAACTCTATGTTATTTCCAAATCATATTTCGGGATCCACATTTTTCCCTTTTGGTTTTATATTGCTTTAAAATATGCAAACATACCTTCAACCCTTGTACCAAAATTATAAATAAAAACCTTAACCTTAACCTTTGTATTTTAAGATAATTATGTTCTTATATAGTATATACTGTCCATAATGCCCTTTCAATTCTAGTTCACCCAATGATAGTAACATCTTAGAAAACTGAGTATAATATCACTAAGATTTTTTTTCCATAAGTTCTTTAAACACTTCAAACCTAGTAATTCTATATTATGTTTTGGGCATGTCCAACACTCAATCCTTTGAATTCTCAATGTCTTTGACTTCTACTTCTTGTGGTTTACTACCTAATACGTTTTTGATATCTTTATATGTGGTCATCAGTCTGCTGCACTGTGTTGGATTCTGCTGCCCCAGCCTGTGGCTACACACACCACCAGTGTCTGTTTTGGGGAGATACCACTGATTTGGGACCACCCTAAAATAATTACCTTTTCAGTATAGTGAAGGAATCCCAAGCATGACTCCATCCTGTCATTGTGGGACAGTAGGATTTGTAAGTACAACAACGTGCCATGAATTTTGTCTAATCAGGTAGTCTCTGAGGTGTAGGCTTGTGGTTTAACCAATGTTCTCTTTTGACCTTCCTTCAGGAGTGAAACACTCCTTTCCCTAGCTGGGAGTGTTGATACTCCCTGGCTACCCTCTCTGGCTTACTTTTGTTTGATGAGATCTGCCATCACAGAGGTAGTCTCCATCTGGTAACCATCAGTGTTGATGCCAATGCACCTTCCATTCAGGATGTCTCTCAAAGACCATCCTGGTTTACTCTGAGGAGCTGCCAGGAGCCCTTCTTGTGACTATGTTGGACTCCATTGTCTCTGAAAATCCTGCTTCCCTCAGTTCTGGGCAGATTTCATTTCAGAGAACCCTATAACAAGCCTTCTGCATGCAAATCTGTCACAGCATTTTCCTGGAATAGCTTAACCTACATCAGTTTTATTAACATTGATTTTAAAACTGATTTTAAAAAACAAAAACAAACATACAAACAAAACAAAAGCAACATAGCTTCTTTTGGCCTACAGAATATTTGTGGTGGTTTGAATGAGAAATGTCCCCCAGAGGCTCTTCCATCTAACACTTGGTCCCCAGGTGGTGGAGCTGTTTGGGGAGGTTATAGAACTCTTAGGAGATGGAGCCTTAGTGGAGGAAGTACGTCACTGGGGGCGGGTTCTGACAGTCCAAAGTCCTGCCCTGTGGCTTTTAAGCCTTTAGAATTATTCCTTAATAAAACAGTAGCCTGACTTACCATCCACTTTAAAGGCAAGAGCAAACCTGAACTGCTGAGAACCTGTTTCTCCTCCAGATTTCTCTTGGAATTGTGCTTCTGAGCAAGGGCTTTGCTTAGTTCTTTTTCTGTGGTCATTTGGTCTTTCTGAAACAGGGTCTCCCTATTGCCCCAGCTGTCCTGGAACTCACTATGTAGACCAAGCAGCCTGGCCTTGAACTCAGAGACATCCACCTGTCTCTGCCCCAGGAGTGCTGGGACTAAAGGCCATCACCACACTTGGCTCATTTTTTATTGAAACAGCATACCCAGCATGAACTGCAGAAGTAGAAGTCAGACACTTAACTTTTTGATTTTTTCTTTTTTTTTAATTATTGATTTTATGCAATTTCCCAACAATATAATTTGATGTTATTTAGATCCCCTTCCCTATACATAACTCCTTTTTTGCCCCCCCGGCTAAATTTAATGTATTCTACTATAAACATGATAAGGCCTACAGAGTCCCTTAGTGTGTGTCCAGTCACTGGAGCCTGGTTAACCTACCAAGAACCCATGCTTGAAAAGGACTGTGTCTACCCTTCCCAGCAGCTATTGGTTGTCAATGGTTCCTCAGGTAGGGCTGTGGTTTGTTACCCATTTCCCCATGTCTGTGCTGGAAGTTTGTCTGGTTTGAGCTTGCTTGGGACTTGCGAATGCTGTCACCATTGCTGAGAGTTGACATGGGTAATTGACCAGCTCTCTGGACAATTCTATTTCCTTACAGAGACTTTAATCAAAGGATCTTTCCCTTTCTGATCCATAGACCTAGATTAATACACACACATACACACATATACAGAGAGAGAGAGACAGAGAGAGAGAGAGACAGAGAGAGACAGAGAAAGAGAGAGAGGTATTAATTTCTCTCATTGCTTTCAATGAGATAAGCAAATCGTCTGAAGATCTTTGTTGCTTTGATATGTAGCACATATGTATATCCATGCATGTACCATCTTGGGTGTAGGGCAAGAAGGAATTCTGAGGGATCAAGATCATGTGTCCAGGTCTCAAGTGAAGCATATGGCTCACTGAGCTGGTTGACATTACAAATGTAACTTTTTGGTTGTAAGGTTATTTCAATGTCATTGGTCCAGACTATATCCGTATTGTAAAATTCATTCCTCCATCGCCCACTTCCTGCTCACTCTGTTTCCTGTTCCAGCGGCGGGTGGCTTGCCATCATAGACTCCTCCCCTGGACCTGAAAGCCAAGATAAACTCTGTCTTTCATAAGTTCCTTTTAGCCTTAGTGTTTTATCACAGCAACAAAGAGTAACTACAACAGAAGTACTTAAAATATTTACCCTGTGTCATGAAGTAATTTGTAAAAGGTCACCAACTTACTCTTTTGTCTCATCTTTCTTCAAATAAAAGGTCTGAACTCTGATCTTTAAGGCCTTATAAATCCTGATTTTAGTTCTCTGTGGTCTATGACTCAGAGACTGGAGCATCTTACCAACGTGAGTGCTGTTCCTCTCCTTGACTTTGTGTTATATTATAGTTTTTATTCTTGTCAGATATTTTTGAGGTGAGGTCATTCATAAACACATGGGCATGCATGGGAAAAAAGCCAATGGTACTATAACAAAGAAGTTTAAGTCTTTCTTCTT
The DNA here is from genome assembly GCA_009823505.1 of Rhizomys pruinosus. Classification (NCBI taxonomy): domain Eukaryota; kingdom Metazoa; phylum Chordata; class Mammalia; order Rodentia; family Spalacidae; genus Rhizomys; species Rhizomys pruinosus. The sequence continues at coordinate 365,686 of VZQC01012138.1, forward strand.
TCCCCCAAATCCTGTTAAACTCTTGGAGAGAGAGTACGTCTAGGAAAGGTTCCAGGCATGGTCCTGTATCCTAGGCTTCTGCATTTAGAAGTCTCAGATTTTATTTTAATGCTCTGCTGAACCTTAAAATTCATAGTCTTTTTGAACAGAGGTCCATATTTTGTTTCTCCATTAACTTTTTCAATAGCACATCTGGTTCTGGGGATACAGATCGATTAGATGAATAATGTGACCCAAAATTAGGAATCTGAAAAATGTGGAACCAAATCCAATCTCTGTCTTGTAAATCTCTTTTCTCACTGAAAAATATTAGCAGGGCCTGTAAATATTTAAAAACTCTGGTTAAAAATTAGTTAACAAGCCAGGTGTGGTGGCTCATGCCTTTAATCCCAGCACTCGGGAGGCAGAGGCAGCAGGATCTCTGAGTTCAAGTCCAGCCTGGTCTACATAGTGAGTTCCAGGACATCTGGGGATACAGGGAGACCTTGTCTCAAAAAGACCAAAAAAAGTTAATTAACAAATATAATTCCATTTACCAGCATATGAATAAATAAGAATTAGTAAAGTCCAGACAATGAAGTATCAAATTAAATTTCCTAGGTTTATCACTGTCATTAACCAATAGTGATACATAGTTTGTGTCTCTCCTGAAAATCAGAGAAGTGTGAATGTTAAAAGATGTAGCTGTAACTTCTCAAGCATGGTGCCTGGCATATAATTATCATGTTACTTTTCCAGATAGAGAGAATCCTGACAGACAGAAGAAAAGTTTCCACTTAAACCCAGCTTGGGAACCAATGAGTGTATTGGGGTTACTTACAGGAGGACAAGTGACTCAAATGCAGCTGATCCCTAACATGTCCCACCCTAGCATGAAACTGTATCCCTGGAGGTCCCTGCACAACTTGCAGCAACAGATTCCACCAGAGCATCTCCCCCCACACCCACACCCACCCCAGCAATTGTTAATGCTTATTTAATCTGAGAAAGTGGCTTCCATGAGTCTCCTAAATTTCATTAGCTTCCTCAGTCTATTGAACCACCCTTCTCCTTTCAGGAGGGTGTGTTTCAGTTTGTATATGCTTATACAATAGCATATGTTTGTATGTATGTATGTATGTGTATATATATATATATATACACACATATATGTATGTATATGTGTGTAATTAGCTTATATGTTAACTACTTCTGTTTTTAGAAAAGGCACATCCTCTGAAAATAAAGTAATAGTGATGAAAAATTTGAGACTGTATGTGAACAATACTAGAGCAATACCATGATGCCTATAAAACCACCCAGTAGGACATCTTTCTCCGCAGGATAGAAGCCTCTGTATATTCCCTTCTGGACCCATCAGCGTGTCCTTGTGGGAGACTCAGTATGCTCTGAATAGATAATTTGGGTATATAGTTTTATATGGTTTTATCTTTTAATAGAATCCCTGAAAGCACAAATTCCCCACAATGTCAGTATGCTCATCTCCAGTTTCGTATTCTCGATACCTACTTGGAGTGAGGTTACTGTCTCTTTTAATCATAATTTATGACATTAGTCATAGTCAGATGAGTAACTTGTATGAAGGATAATCACTGAAAGGAAACTTCAAATTTTTGCAAACTTCCTCAGGAAAGATCCAATGTACAGTGTTGTGAGTAATCAAATCAAGATAAGGCCCCTGAGGTGTGTGTGGGGGGTCTGCCTTGTGCTTTTTGTTTTTCTGTTCCTGATAAGCAATGGATCATGTCCTTACAAGTTTGTATATTGAAGGCCTAACTCCCACTGTGGGTGTCTTTCTCTCCATTTACATTCTCATTAGAGATAGTCCAAGTGTGAGCACAATTGGAAGGCAGCCTTTATGAACTCTAAGAAAGAAGCCCTTACCAGACCCAACCGTGCTGGCCCTTTATTTCTTCTCAAACCTCTGGGCTGTATGACTATAAAGAAATCAGTTTCTGTTTCTGAACCGCATAGGATATGTTACTTTATTATGACCACCTGGGGTAACACTGCATTTCGACAGTGTTCTTTTAGTATGTGCTTTTCTCCTTGTTCTTATTCGGGGTGATGCTCTCGGTCCCTCTATAGATTAATTCTGAGAAAGATTAAGATAAAAATGGAAGGGATTCCTCCTTTTAAGTATAAGGAATATTTTCTTTGCTACTGTGGATCAAATTTTTGTCCTTTCAATTTGATCTCTGATACATGAATATGCCTAAATTTAGAAATAGAGCCTTTGAAATGTAATCAAGTTGAAACTGTACTGGAATAGGGTGGAATGTCTAATCTGATATAACTGCTGTACAGAGGGGAAATGCCATGTGGAGGGGCACATGTGCAGGATGCTTCTCTTCTGATGGCAGAGGGGTGACAACAACTACTGAAGGAGAGCCGAAGGTCCTCGGGTGCTTCGGGAAACTAGGCAGAGGCAAGGAAGGCGTCTGCAGACCCTCCAGAGAAGCAAGCCCTGCAGCTGCTTTGATTTTGAATGTCTATTGTCTAGTGATGTGCGAGGCTACATTATTGGTTTCAGCCCCTAATTGTGGTACTTTGTTTGGCAGTGCTAGAAAACAAATGCACTTGACCTTTCTATGCAAGCAATATTTGATGTTTGCTTTTAGTCTCTTCTCTCAGTGCTTGCCCATGACGGCATTATCTTCCAAGTCAATGAGTAAGATGCGCAAGTGTGAAGTCTACTGAAGTCTACTCTTCCAGTCTCAGAGACTCTCTGCAGAGGAGGGTTGCAGTGGGGCACAGGATCCATGCAGGAATGGTGCCTAAACCTTTAGGGCCCCATGCATTCTTCCCCCTTTTAAGTAAACACATCTCATCTTTAATGAATGGAATGTGCATGTGTAATTGACAGGAGGTAATTTCAAGCTAGAAGTCTCAAAATAAAAATACTAGAAAGTGAAACCTGATTGATTAAAGCCAGAATCATTTGTCTAGGTATGGGGAGAGCTGTAAACTCTAAAAGCAGAAGACCATGTGACTATTGCTGTTTGCAGGTGGTTTTGATTTGTGGGGCTCACTACTGATTTCGATGCTGATTTCGAGCATGCTCTGCAACACTTAATTCGGAAAAAAGTTAAGTTGATAACTATGTATAGAGTATATATAATATGGCTCCATATAAGCAAATGTTGCATTTGTTTTATTTTTCACTAGGGGGCAGCATTGCCGCACTGCTTATTTCCTGTAAGGCTGACAATGGCTGCTAAATTGTATGGGTTTAAATTTGCAGTGCACCGCTTTCAAAGGGATATTTGAGATTTGTACAAATACCGTCCCAGGCTATTTATCACTTGTGTGACATTTGTTTGCATACACGTTTTGAAAACACTACCCTCTGATGAGCTTTCAAATGCATGTCAGGTTTGCTTCATTGTTCCTGATTCTTTAACAGTCACCCAGTTCTAGGCAGATGACTAGGTACTGTTGTGTTTCAGAGTGTTCATTTGTAATATGACCACAGATTTCGTTAAATCAAATTTTCAATTATATTGCTGGGAAGTAGGGAGTCGGGGGAGTCTGGTTGAATGTAAGGATGAATAACTCACAGAGCAGATGAGCGTCCCATTCGATGTGAAACAATGTCTACCAGAGAGGAAAACTGGACTCAGGTATTCTGGCAGGTCCAACAACTTAATTCATTTGGAGGGGTGGGAAGGGGGTTCAATGTCAATTATAATAATAAATTCTAGTTTAGGTTACTTGGATCTTAGAACCCTCATTTTTACTTATGTTAAAAAAATCTTACAAGTAGACACTATTGTTCTCATTCTTACATATAAGAAGGCAGAAACTTGGTTGGGTTGACTCAGTCTGTGTTCATTCATAAAGTCTGTAGTGGGCAGTACTGGTGACTAGCAAGCATGAGGCTTTCACCACCACCATCAGTGAAAGTATGAATTCGGTGCTGCAGCAAAGCATTAATCAGAGTAACTGAGGCATCTGTATCCTCTACTGCATCCAGTTCATGGATCTGACATGGTCTGGGCTACATGCACAATATAAAATACTGCATACATCCGACTCGTATTATTGTTTAGTGCTTTACATCTGTGCCTTATATCAGAATCTTGATCTCAGGAGAACTGCAGGAAGTTTCCAGAAAACTGTGATTCTTTTTGCAGTTGTTTCACTGTATCTGTGAATCAGGAAGCGAGGAGAGGTACTAACTCATTTGATTAGCAGAGTAGATTTGTAAAACACAAGGAAGTCAAAGTCCAGGGAGGACCTGGAAGCTAGAATTCTATCCTAACTTTAAAAATGTTATCCGTATGTTTTGCCTGCATGTATATAAGTGTACCATGTGCATGGGGTCCCCACAGAGGCCAGAAGGCAACAGATCTCCTGGAACTGGGGTTACAGACAGTTGTTAGCCACCTTGTGGGTACTGGGCATGGAATCTAGGTCCTCTGAAAGAACAGCTTAGTGCTCTCCCATTGAGCCATCTCTTCAGCCCTCCATCCTAACTTTTGAGAGAGACTGAAGTAAGAAGTTGCCCTCACAGAAGTCGATCATCCATGATTAATTACCAGCAGTTATATGGTAAGCTGGCATTGCACTCTGACCTCAGGTCTGTATGCCATGAGTGCATCACATGATGGATGTGCTGGTTGGAAGGAGAAATGCCTCCCCCATATGTTTAAGTATCTGAACATTTTGTCCCCAGTTGGCGACTGTTTGGGAAGATCGTGGTATCTTTAGGAGGTCCCAGCCTTGCCACATCAATGGGGGTGCACCTTGAGCGCTCATAGCCTGGCCACATCAATGGGGGTGCACTGTGAGGGCTCATAGCCTTGCCACATCAATGGGGGTGCACTGTGAGAGCTCATAGCCTTGCCATATCAGTGGGGGTGCACTGTGAGAGCTCATAGCCTGGCCACATCAATGGGGGTGCACTGTGAGAGCTCATAGCTTTGCCATATCAGTGGGGGTGCACTGTGAGAGCTCATAGCCTTGCCACATCAATGGGGGTGCACTGTGAGAGCTCATAGCCTTGCCACATCAATGGGGGTGCACTGTGAGAGCTCATAGCCTTGCCACATCAATGGGGGAGCACTATGAGAGCTCATAGCTTTGCCACATCAATGGGGAGCACTGTGAGGGCTCATAGCCTTGCCACATCAATGGGGAGCACTGTGAGGGCTCATAGCCTTGCCACATCAATGGGGAGCACTGTGAGGGCTCATAGCCTTGCCACATCAATGGGGAGCACTGTGAGGGCTCATAGCCTTGCCCTCCTTCCAGCTGGCTCTCCGTTTGGTGTTTGCTGCTGAAGACATGAGCTCTCAGTGTTCTGTTCCTGCCGCTGTGCCTGCCCCTTTCAGCCACCCTCCTCCACCATGATGGAATCTTATCCTTCTGGAACCATAAGAGCAAATAAACTATCTTCTTGTAACTGTGTCAAATGCACCTCATCGTTTCAAGGTGTTTGACTTTCTGGTCTCCCTTACTTTTCTGAGACGCCCGGTGGCTCATTCCTTATCTCACCCAGATTCTTGCTCAGGTTTTACTGACCCAGAGGTTATCTAGACCACTCTATCTAGAAAGCTGTTCACATGGTGTCTTATTGCAGAGAAAGAAAAATACCTGATACAACGGGTCAGCCAGGCTTATATTTTAGTCTTAGCCTTACCCTTTCCTTTTAGTGTTTCACAAATTCCTTGAGCCTCAGAATCCTCATGTGTGAAGGAAAGGGGAAATAAACACAAGTCTCTCAGCACCGCAAAGGAGGTATTTTCACACATGTGTGCATATGCGTGTGTTATAGACACAGATACACACATTCAATAAGTAGTGGCCATATTTTGTAAATCTCCCCTAAACAGAAAAGGCACCAATCTCTAGGTCAAAAGCATTACTCCCGACTGCCACTAGGTGTCGCTAGGAGGCTTGCAGTTTAGCAGTTAGAAAAAATATGCAGGTAGACAAGCTGCAATAAACTGTAAAGCTTTGTAAAAACATAAAACTGCTACAGTTGCTCTTTTCTCTGAGTGAGAGTTCTGATTCAGAGCTACCTGCACTTTTGCTTTCACAAGTCCAAAAGCATTTCCTGACTATATTTGCTGGGGAAAGATCCATTGTCAACACGTATAAGATGCATGTGTTACAGGCACTAGAGACTGAATGATGAGTTAAAAAGAGTCGAATGGGGGCTGGAGAGATGGCCTAGTGGTTAAGAGGGCTGACCGCTCTTGCAGAGGACCTGGGTTCAATCCCCAGCACCCACATGGCGGCTCAGAATCGTCTTTAACTCCAGTTCCCAGGGGAATCCGACACCCTCTTCTGACCTCCGTGGCATTGCACGACACGGGTGCACAAACCTACATGCACACAATACATTCACACACATAAATAAATAAAAATTCAAAAAGAGACGAATGTCTTGATCCTGAGGCTTGTCTTTTCCAGGGTGGTAACTGTAGAGTGCAGCAGCCGTGTTTGGTGATCGTTGAGTAATGGCAGAGAGCAATAAAGCTGAAAGGGTTAGAGAACAGCAAGAACACCTGTGCAGAAACAGAGGCCAAGAAAGCCGCTTTCAGTAGGTAAAATCTGGGTGAGATAAGGAAACAGCCATCAAGGGCCTCAGAAAAGTAAAAAAGACAGGAAATTCAAAGACCTAGAAATGGAGAAGTATGTTTATATTTACAAAACAGTGGAGTGCTAACTATAGGGTTTTCTGTGTATTTAATTTTGTATTTGGGAGGTTTTCATTATAAGATTATACTTGTCTATCTCCTAATTTAATAGGCATTAATAATAAGAATAATGATAATTCTTACTGAGTACTTACTATCTGCTATGTTAGGCCCTAAATTAACAACTAAATTAATTACCTGCTATTATTCAGAGACCATAATAACTTTCTTACATTCACACATACAATAAGTTGGCTAGGCAGCACTTTGCATTCTCAGTGCTACGCAAGGAGTGAAAACTATACAATCATGTGGAGAGATTACTGTGAGCTACTAAATAAGCCGTCGTGGCTCTTATACCATGGAGGATAAACTGGAGTTCATTTTAGGAGGAAGATGCTGGTGATGAGGGTGGAAAGAGAATCTCCTTGCAGAAACAAAGGCAGGAGAGCTTGGAAGAGCAAGATGCATCCAGAAAACAGCAAGCACTTAATTGTGGTTGACAAGCCTGTAACAACCAGTATCATAGGTGTGTTCTTGTGGCTACTGTGGGAGGAGGCCTGCTCCTGTAATGTAAGACACCCTCGAGCCATGCCTGATGGGACAGAGAAGAAACCTTGTCCCAAATGTAGTAAGGAGATATTTGACCTGAATGGGTGGTAGTCTCAAACACATGGCTTGGCTGAAGAAAATTCTCTTTCAAGTCTGAAACAAAGATGCTGAGATTTGATATTCCATGCAGGGCCTGGGGACCGGGAGGTTGTCAAAACTGAGTTATTCAGTGAGTCATTTAAGATCAACTGAAATCCTGTTAGGAAGCCATTTACTAAAAGAGAAAAACGGAGCAAGTGGAGAGAGGGAGGAGCACTGTGGAGAGGAGCACTGTGGAGAGAAGAGCACTGTGGAGAGAGGAGCACTGTGGAGAGAGGAGCACTATGGAGAGAGGAGCACTGTGGAGAGAGGAGAGCTGTGGAGAGAGGAGCACTACGGAGAGAGAGCACTGTGGAGAGAGGAGCACTGTGGAGAGGAGCACTGTGGTTAAGGAGCACTGTGGAGAGGAGCATTGTGGAGAGGAGCACTGTGGAGAGGAGCAGTGTGGAGAGGAGCACTGGGGAGAGAGGAGCACTGTGGAGAGGAGCACTGTGGAGAGAGGAGCACTGTGGAGAGGAGCACTGTGGAGAGAGCACTATAGAAAAAGGAGCACTGTGGAGCACCACAGGAAAAGAAAATGAGACAGGAAAGTCTCTGCTTCTGTCTCATTGGTCTCTACTTCTTTTGACTTCAGTTGTTTCCTTTCCATTTTTAATTAATATTTTAAACATTTTAAATTGAATGTGATTTTCAAACAATACGATTTGATAATTTCCCCTATCTGTACCTCCCTTATTGCCCTCTGATCAATTCAATGTAATATATATTTATATATGTATATATAGACATATATACACATATCTTTAAGAATCTAATTTATGTCCCCCAAAGTTCTTCAGTGTGAGTCCCCTGGAGCCTAGTTAACCTATCAAGACTCACGTCCTTGAAAGAGTTGTCCTTGTCTTTCCCCTTCCCAGGAGTCACCAGTTGCCAAAATTTCCTTAGACTGAGTTGGTGTTTCTTCCTCACTTCCCCATGTCCATGCTGGGATTTTGTCTGGCTTGAACTTGCATGGGGCTTGTGCATGCTGTCACTGTTAGTTGATATCCGTAACTGCTCAGCTCTCTGGAAAACCCAGTTTCTTTGTGGTCATCCACCCCCTATGGCTCTTACACTCTTTCTGCCTCCTTTCCTTGTGATCTCTGAGCCTTGAGAGACAGAAGTTTGAGATGTGTCTTATTTAAGCAACCTGCAGTCTCTTGTTCTCTGCATATTGGCCAATTGGGGGTTTCTGTGTGAATCACCATCTGCTACATAAGGAAACGTTTCTGGTAGAGTTGAGAGATACATTGATCCATGGGTATAGCAATAAGTCATTAAGAGTCAGTTTAGTATGAGAGCTATTTAGTAGAAAACTAGTATTCGGCTCTCTTATATGCCCTGTGACCTGTCTAGCCTCAGGTCCTAAGCCTATTAATATCAAGTATGGGCTATATCTTATGAAGCAGAACTTAAATCCAATTAGAGAATGGTTGGTTCCTTCCATAATATCCATGCCACTATTGTACAACATATATCTTGCCAGGCCGGTTGTTGTATTTCACCAGATTTGCACTTGGGTAAGTTTGATAATTCTTTCCTTCAGCTCAGTTTTTAATTGGTTTGTACATCTCAATTAAATGACCATGGCTTAATTTGCAGGCAGAAATGGATTACTATCAAAGATTTAAAACCATATTATAGAATAATATTTGCTACTGTGGAAAAAGATTAAGAATATATTGCTAAGTGCGGAAACAAGCTTCCAAATCATATGATAGGGCCGGGAGTTAAAAGTTTGGGACAGATGCTGCAAGGCACAGGAAAAGTGCTGGGGCTGACCCAGGGTAAGGCACTAGGAGTTCGAAAATTTGGAGTATAATGTGCAGGGCTGCCCCAAGGTTAAGGATCTAGCAATGGGGAGGCATAACAGATAGCAAGGGACGAGGGGACCAGCTAGGGGTATAATGACCTTGGGAGAGTGACCATTGCAGATATTACTGGACTCCCAGTGGAAGATAGAGCTGCACCTTTATCAATACCATTACTATAGAGGAAAATGATATCTCAACCCTCTTTCCACTTATTCCTCTCCTGAATATTCTACATCAATACCATTACTATAGAGGAAAATGATATCTCAACCCTCTTTCCACTTATTCCTCTCCTGAATATTCTACACACTTCAATGAAAGAAGAACAGTGAATTGAATAGAAAGACTCAACCAGCAAACTAGCACCAGATGTTCGTTCAGATCCCAGGACAGAAAGAAAACATGAAGAATCAAGACGAATCTCTTCCAAAAATTGCTAATCTCACAGTTATGGTCCCCAGCGAGAACAGACTTCCAGACAAAGGATTCAAAAGAATGATTATAAGTATGTTCAGACAGCTCAGAGGAGGTGTGAATATTCCAAGAGAGCAAAAACAAAGATCTGAATGGGATAAGGAAGCCAATCTAAGACATGCAAAGAGAATTCAAGAAAGAATTTCTGAAGAAAAGCCAAACTGAAGTAATGCTGGAAATTAAGAATAAAAAAACAACAAGCCAAATAATAAGTTCACTGCAAAATGTCTCTGTGAAATGGATCATATGGAAAACAGTGTCCAGGCTGGAAGAGAAGGTAGAGGAATTGGATCAGTCAGTAAACGTCAGTTATATATTTTTAAATGTTTGAGGAGAACATCGGAAAGCTTTGGGACACTTAACCCTTTAATAATGGCAAAGGAGAAGAAGGATAGCATATATTTAGTGTTGGGGTATATGTATGTGTGTATGTATGTGTGTATGTATGTGTGTATGTAAATGTGTATGTATGTGTGTATGTATATGTGTATGTATGTGTGTATGTATGTGTATATGTATGTGTGTATGTATGTGTGTATGTATGCGAGTATGTATGTGTATGTATGTGTGTATATATGTGTGTATGTATGTGTGTATGTATGTGTGTATGTATGTGTATGTATGTTTGTATATATGTATGTATGTATGTGTGTATGTAGGTGTGTATGTAGGTGGCCATGCACATGCCACAATCAACATGTAGATATCAGAGGATAACTTTAAGGAGTCAGAGGGAGGAAAGGGTTTATTCAGCTTATATCTCCCAGGTCACACTTCATCACTGAGGGAGCCCAAGGTAGGAACTCAGGGAAAGATCCTGAAGGCAGGAGCTGAAACACTGGCCAGTGAGGATTGCTGGCTTGCTCCCCTGGCCCATGCTCACCCTGTATTCTTTTTTTTTTTCCATTTGTTTTTTTTAAGGGATTCTACAATATAAGAGCACAGTTGTTTTCAGATCACATTGACATTGCTCAGTTTGCCATACAATTAGTTAATTGGTGCTAGCATCCACAGATGAGGGATACCATTCATCATTCATCGCTTGTTTTTCTGGGACTGTGTTACTTCACTCAGCATGATGTCTTCTAGCTCCAGCCATTTTCCTCCAAAGCTCATGATGTCATCTTTTTTACTGCTGCATAGAACTCCATTGTGTAGATGTACCACATTTTCTCTATCCACTCGTCAGTTGAGGGGCACTTGGGTTGGTTCCACCTCCTTGCTATTGTGAAGAGAGCTGCAATAAACATGGCCATGCCTATATCTCTGCAGTAAGATGAGTCTTGTGGGTATATACCCAGGAGTGGTATGGGTGGGTCAGGTTGCAAATTCACTCAAAGTTTTCTAAGGGTTCTCCACACTGCTTTCCATGGTGGCTGTACAAATTTACATTCCCACCAGCAGTGGATGAGTGTTCCCCTTTCCCCACACCTTTCCAGCACTTGGTATCATTTGTTTCCTTGATCCTAGCCAGTCTTATTGGAGTAAGATAATATCTTAAAGAGGTTTTAATGTCAGATCTTTTACCACCCTCTGGGCCCTAAGGATCAAACTCAGGTCTCCAGGCTTGGAAGTGCCCGTACCTAGAAAGCCCTATCAATAGCCCTATGGAGAACATTTTCATTAAAATAATAGAAGAAAAATTTCCAAACCTAAATGAAGAGATGCTGGTTCATGTTCAAGAAGTCTGCAGAACATCAAAGAGAAAGGACCTGAAAAGAAATTCCCATGACATATTTTAGTTAGAACAATAAAAACTTAGAAAAAAAGAAGGCCATTCAAAGCTTTGAGAAAGAAAGGCCAAGCCACTTATAAATGCAGGCCTCTCAGAATAACAACTGATTATTTAATAGAAACTGTTAAAGCCAAAAGTGTCTGGATATATGTATTCCATGTTCTGAAAGCCCATAATTGCCAACTCAGACTATTATATCCAGCAAAAGTATTTATTAAAATTGCAAGAGAAATACGAACTTTCCAAGATAAAACCAGGTTACAGGAGTTTATGAATATTAACCCAGCTCTGAAGAGGATGCTAAAAGTAGTCTGGACTATAACACTAGGACAATTAATCTAAGAGGTATAAGGAAACAGGTCAAAATCAACAGGACAGGAATTAACAGTTTAAATTCCTCAATAAAAATGTACAGACCAACAGATTGGAGTAGAAAATGGGATCTTTATTACTGTTTCTATGAAACATACCTCACCATCAATGACAGACAGACAGCACCTTAGAGTAAAAGGACAGAGATTCCATAAAATACCTCATAGAGCTGATAAACACTTTCAACAAAGTGGCAAGTTACAAAGTTAACACAGAAAAATCAGTAGCCTTCCTATATCAATGACAAACATACTAAAAAGAAATCAAGGAAATAGTCCCATCCACACTATCTACCAAACGCAAGCAGGCAAACCATGAAGAAAGAAATTGAGGAAGACACTAGAAGATAGAAATACTTCCCATGCTCACAGACTGGAAGAATTAATCTTGTGAAAATGGCCATCCAATCAAAAGCAATCTTTATGATCAATACAATCTGCATGTCATTCTTCACAGACCTGGGAAAAAAAATCTCAGAATTTATATGGTGACATAAAAGACCAAGACTAGCTAAAGCAATACCTTGAAATTAAGAATACATGCCTGATTTCAAATTATACTATGGGGCCATAGTAATAAAAACAGCATTGTACTGGCACAGAAACAGTTGATAGATCAGTGGAATATAGGATCCAAATAAAAATCCATGTCAATACAGCTAGCTGATTGTTCATAAGGATGCTAAAATATATGTTGGAGAAAAGATAGTGTCTTCAAGAAATGCTGCTGAGAAATCTGGATTTCAACATGCAGAAAAAATAAAACCGGAGCCTTTTTGCTCACCATATACAAAACTCAATTCCAAATAGACCAAGGGGCTCAACATGAGGTCTGATGCCCTGAACCTGCCAAAGGAACATGTAGGGAGTACATTTCAACTTATAGGCACAGGTATAGAATTTCTAGGACTCTGGTGGTGTAGGAAATAAGACCAACAACTGAAAAATGGGATCTCATGAAATTAAAAAGCTTCTGCACAGCAGATGAAATTGTCAATCAAGAGAAGAAGCAACCTACAGAATGGGAGAATAACCTTTGCAGCTACACATCTGGACAAGGATTAGTGTCTAGAATATGTAAAGAACTCAAAAATCTAAACATCAGCCAGGCACTTGGGTGGTGGAGGCAGAGGCAGGCAAATCTCTGTGAGTTCAAGGCCAGCCTGATCTACATAGTGAGTTCCAGGCCAGCCTGATCTACATAGTAAGTTTCAGGCCAGCTGGGGCTATAGGGAGACCCTGTCTCAAAAAAAAAAAAAAACTAAGCATCAAGAAAACAAACAACCCAATCAGGATCCATCTTCTTTCTGTGGAACTGAAGAGAAAGTTCCCAAAAGAAGCAGTGCAGGTGGCTACTAAACACTCTAAGAGGTGTTCGATGTCCTTAGCTACCAGGGAAATGCAGATTAAAACCCTTTAAGATTCCATCTCACCCAAGTCATGATCAGGAAAATAAATGACAACCAATGCTGGTGTTGATATGGGGAAAGGGAAAGCCCTCTACACTGTTGGGAGGAGTGCAAACCACTACAGTCACTTTCAAATTCAGTCTAGATGTTTCTCAAAAAACTAGAATTAAATCTACCACATGATCAGGTTGTACCACTTCTGGGTATACACACAACATGTCCTTCCTACTAGAGAGACATTTGCATATCATTGTTCATTGTCACTCTGTTCACAATTTCTAGGAAATAGAATGAGCCTTTTGGACAGATAATGAAAGTGTGGTACATATACTAATGGAATATTGTTAAGCTGTAAGAAAATAGAATGATGAAATTTGCATTAAATGAATGACACTGGAAAAAAATTATGCTGAGTGAGGTCGCCCAGACTCAGAAAGAAGCCGTGAACGTTCTCTCTCATATGTAGAGACATGGGGAAATGAGGAGAGAGGGAAAAGCTAACCAAAATGAAGCATGACTAAAATAACCTACATGGAAACTGACTATCTTGCAATCCAAATAAAAATATGGAGGAATGACTTTTATAAAATCAACATAACCTGGACTGATTTTTAATTAACCTTGGCAAAGTCACCGAACCATGTGCTCTTGTGACCTGGGCACCTGGTTTTGTTTCCTGGGCACCTCAATTTGCTTCTCCATCCCAAGATAAGGAATGAAGGTGAATGTCCTTGAGAATGAACACATCAAAGTGCTGAGAGGCAGCACATGTGTCCTCACTGCATACAATGAAGATTGGGAGCAAGACTTTTGACACTGTGTGTATGAAGTATTCTAGAACTAGGGACGAAAAGGCAAGATTGTCTGATAAGATTAAGGTGATTCAAGTTTGTAGTTCCCTAACTGAAGCTGGAGGAAGTATTTTGAAGAAATGTATGAGTGATATCTGACTCAGTGACTCCATTCCGAAGCACAGTTCCAAGAGGCATCAGGTGGAACAGTTATCCTGAGTTTGGGCCCACCCACTCCTAAAAACTAAAGTTTGGGCTGGAGAGATGGCCTAGCAGTTAAGAGCACTGACTGCTCTTGCAGAGGACCTAGGTTCAATCCCCAGCACCCACATGGCGGTTGAGAACTGTCTTTAACTCCAGTTCCAGGGGAATCCGACACCCTCTTCTGACCTCCGCGGCTTTGCATGACACAGGTGCACAAACCTACATGCAGACAGTACATTCATACACATAAAAAAATAAATAAAATAAAATAACCTAAAGTTAAGAGTTAGACTATTTTATTTAGCTGTTGTCCAAAATATTGACCTGGTATCACCACAAAAAATACAATTAGAGGGGATAGTAGAACACAAGAATAGGAAGGGAACATAAGCAGGCATGGGGGTAGAGAGGAGGGAAAATGGAGAGTCAGGACTGGGCTAGCCAAGAGTAAGGAGACATGAAGAGGCCTCGTGGAACCCCACTATTTTGTAAGTTAATTAGAAATGTAATTTTTATAAAGGAGTTTGAGCATATGTGGTCCACATTTTTCCTAGAAGACGTGCCTCCCTATGAGTTGTTGACTAGGGAAACCCCAGAGGCATCGAAAACCAGAAACACTACTGATTGGCATTGTTCTTGGCTGACCACCACAAGTAGATGGTAAAACCCTATTGCTGAAGACACCACATACTTTAGTTATAGAACAGAGAAAAATCAATCTCAAACTGACCAAGAACCTATGTACCTGATGTCAAGCTCTCATAGCCCTGGAAGGTGTTACATAGGTTTCTGGGGGAGAAAAGTTATCAATGGTCTTACCCAGGCATGGAACTTACATACTACAACACTGAACTCCCTGGCCAGATAGACCCAGGGGTGCAATAGTGGCATGATGGATATGGAGTTAACCAACCACTTTTGGATTGGATTTGAGGCCAGATACTGTAAACATAGTCAAAATCATTTCGAGGTAAGTTCTCCTGAGGGAGAACCTGCTGTTGCTGTATTGCTAAATGGTCATGTTGTCAAACTGCCCTTTAAATATTTATGTTTATAATCATAAATATGAGCTGCTCTCAACCTGGATCAGAGAAGCTTCTTTCTGCAGTGTATAGATGATATTGCAAAGATTCACTACTGGTCAAAGTGATGAGAATATGTAACTTGGAGTGCTCAACCATAGATGGATCATCTGTATCAACCTTCCCTTACTCAAGGGCCAGGGAACATCATGGGAGAGATTGCAGAAGATTGGAGAGAGAGAGTCAGAAGATTGGAGAGAGAGTGCTATGAAGTGCTGTCTTCTGAATGTGGCAAGACTGTCGCTCACGTGAAATCACCAGCTGATCAAACTAAAATTCTATCATGGATGCAAGACTGACTCCCAAGGCCCAACCCTTGGGAGTTGAGGGAGGGATAGTCATTTTTCTTTGGGAGTGTGGCTGCTGGTAGGCTCAGGCTGCTGAGCCCCACACCCAAGCACAATGGACAGCATTAACTGAACTCAGGGGCTTATTAATTTCATAAAAGGAGATGAAGTTGGTTGTGAGGGAGACATGTGAGGAGTTCCTTGGCAGAGATGGAAAGAGGCAGCAAGGAGTGGATATGGTCAGAATTTATTGTGTACATACAGAAATTTTCAAAGAATTAAGAAAAAGAAAGTCCTAAGTCAGATTTTAGTGTATTATTAGCTGGGTGTGGAGATTCCAATCTTTGATCCTAGCACTTGGGAGTCAGAGACAGGCAGATCTTTGTGAGATCAAGACCAGTCTGATCTACATAGTGAGTTCTAGGGCAGCTAGAGCTATAGGAAAACCCTGTCTTTAAAAGAACCCCCCCCCCATTTTTAGTGTATTATGAAACTAGAGCGTATTCTTTGTTTACAGTGGCAAGGATTCCCTAGCTAACACATTCTCTCTGGCTTCCCTAGCCCCCCCTCTCAAGATCCATTCATTCTACTCTCTCCCCACCATCCAACCTCCTTCCTCTTTCCCAAGTCCAAACACCCCCATAATTGCTATTCTTTCTCCAATAACAACAGCCTCCCACCATCCCCCCTCCTGAGTTTCCTCCTCCCCTACCATCATGGACCTCTGGATGTCCCTTCTTCCTCCCTTCCCAGCCAAACACTCCAACTTCTCCCCCCACCCCGACCCCCAGTAACATCTGTTCCTTACCATCCCCTCTTTTGGAATCCTTCTTTGCCTTTATCTTTGGGTTTCCTTTCCATTTTCCCGGCTCCTGCGGTTACATCAGGATATGTACAGACATACAAGGGATTGGTGCTATGGTCTGCAAATGAGGGAGCACATACATTGCTCACTTTTCTGTGTTTGTGTTACTATACTTGCTATAACAGTCTGGTTCCATCCATTTACCTGCAGATTTCATGCTTTCATCTTCTCTTCCTGCTGAATAGGGCTCCATTGTGTGGGCGTACCACATTTTCATTGTCCATTCATCAGCTGAGGGACATTTAGATTGTTTCTATTGCTTAACAATAGCAACAGGCGTGGATGTGGAGGCATCACTGTGCTATGAGTCATTTGGGTATATGCAATGGTGAGCACATGGATGGGACCCGTGCAAACTCAATCAGACAAGAACATGCATAGATCTGGGGAAATGGACAGGAGGCCCCAGTCCTAACCAAGGAACTATTGGTCACTGCTGGGTGAGGGAGAATTGGTCTTCTTCAAGGGAGTGATGCTAGATGGGCTGACCAGGCTCCAGATGATGAACCCACACTGAGGGATATCTGGGTACACAAACTTGACTTGATGGGCTTTACCGTATATGACAGAATGCAAGAAATTCACTGGGCTGTGGGGTGCAGATGGGGGAGAAGGTCTAAATGTGATTAAGATTTATTGTTTGCACTTGGGAGGCAGAGGCAGGTGGATCTCTGTGAGTTCAAGGCCAGCCTGGTCTACAGAGTGAGCTCCAGGCCAGCTGGGACTAAAGGGAGACCCTGTCTCAAAAAATACCAAAAAAAAAAAAAAAAAGAGATTTATTGTTTGAAATGCACAAAAATCCAACAAAACATATATATTGAAAAATGTATAAAATTCACAAAATTCAATTAAAAAGAATAAAGTAATAAAATAAAATACCTAAAACAAAAAACAGACAAAGGGGCTGGAGAGATGGAGCGGTTAAGAGCACCAACTGCTCTTGCAGAGGACCCGGGTTTGATCCCAGCACCCACATGGCGGTTGAGAACTGTCTTTAACTCCAGTTCCAGGGGAATCCGACACCCTCTTCTGACCTCCGCAGCATTGCAGGACACGGGTGCACAAACCTACATGCAGACAGTACACTCATACACATAAAAAAGAACATAGACAGGGAGGTAAAAAACCTATATAGGGGAAATTTTAAAAACCCAGAAAGAGTGTTACTGTGTCACCTTTGGCTGAAATATCCCTACATTAATGTAATTTCTTACTAAGTGAAAAATATGTATCCTTACATTTACAGTCAAATACTCTAGTCACCACTCATCAAAGAAGCCTCTTTTGCATCAAATGGAGACTATTACAGAGTACCACAACTGGTCACACACAGACACTGTCTGTGAGTTGCTCAAGCCTAAGCGGCACATCTACAGTGCAACCTCTACACCTAAGTCTCATGGACCATAGAACAAAAGAGTAAAGAAGACAATAACGAATCTCTCAACCGTCATTAAGGAAGCTCTCTTATATAACAGGGGGCCAGTAACACAAAAGGTTATAAATGGCCAAATCATGTAGATTAGGAGTCTGCAAAGTGTAGGTCCTCAGACAGGACTCCTATATTAAGCTTCACTCAGCCAGAGCTGCTCAAGGACAATTGTGGAAGATGAGGTGGAAAGATCATAAAAGCCAGGGAAAGCCAGGGATGAGGTGCATGACCATATGGAAATAGAATCCTACAAGCTCCTGAGACCCTGCTCATAGAAACATACAGCAATGGTGTCAGCATGCACAAGACCCATGCAAACTCAACCAGACAAAAACCCAGCATAGAACTGAGGAAATGGGCAGCAGAACCCGATCTTAGCAGAAGAAATACTGGTAGCTGATTACTGTTGAGTGAGAAAGAGCTGATCTTAAGTGAAGGACTCTGGATAAGCTGGCTAGACCTATAGGATGAACTTGCACTGGGGAATGTCTGGGGACACTAAATTGACACATGGGGCCTTGGCAGAAACGACAATATTTGGGGGTAGGGGTGGGGGTTGGGGAGGGTGTCAGTGGGGAATGGTGTATAAAGGTGACTAAGATGGATTGGGATGTTCTGTATGAAATACACAAAATGCAATAAAACTTTTTGAAAATGAATTGTGTCACCTTTGTTGATGGTTACTTTTTACTCAAAGATATGAACTTCTAGACTCGTTCACTTAAACACTCAGCATAGACAAGGAAGGATTACAAATGTACTTGTGGTTTATAGTTCTGAACCTTGCTGGTTCCTTTTCTTTTTAAAGGAAAGCGCTCTTACTTTGAAGTTAGGATGAAACATTTGGAATACTGTGCAGGCAGCTTGATTTCAGATGAATGGTCATGAAATGAATAGGAAAATGCATGTGGCCTGGAAGTATTATCCCTAAAAGTATATTCTCTGAGATGTAAAGGGTCAAAAGAAAAATCAGACAATGGAAGTTGGAGAAGTGATCTTGCCTTTCAGGGTGTTCTAGTTTCATTCTATTGCTGTGATAAATCACTCTGACCAAAAGCAATTTAGGAGAAGAAAACTTTATTTTAGCCTACAACTCCACATCACAGTCTATCATTGGGGGAAGTAAGGCCCGGACTGTGAGGGCAGAAACCATGGAGGACACTGCTGGTCAGCTTACTCACTTGTGCTAGCTTTCTTTTCTTTCCTCACTCTCTCCTCCTCCTTCCTTCCCTTCACCCCTTCTTCCTTCCATCCTTCCTTGCCTTCCTTCCTTCCTTCCTTCCTCCTTCCTTCCTTCCTTTTTAAGTAGCTTTCTTATACAGCCCTGCCAGGAATGAAACCATCCACAATGGGATGGGCCCTCCCACATCAACTAACAATCGAGACAATCCCCTAAAGACATTCCCAGAAGCCAGTCTGATCTTGTAAGGAGCATAACGACTATTAGGTCTAGGTTTCCCAGATCCCCAAGGGACACACAGATGTCCACTTCCTCCAGAGGCTGTCAATCTTATGACCTTTTCCCCTTTACCTGAGGTCCCACCCAGGGGCTATAAAAGAGTATACCACAGTTGCCATCTTCTTGCTGGCTGGCTGCCCACCAGGTGCCCACAGCTGCCATGCCCTGGAAATTCCTGAAGTAAATATGTTCCCAGAGTGTATTGGTCACTTTTCTGTTGCTGTGATAAAAACCACCATGACCAAGGGAACTTATAAAAGGAAGAGTTTATTTGAGCTTAGGGATTGACGGATTGACAGTTTCCAGGGAATTAAGAGTCCATTGTGGCTGGGAGGCATTGCTAGCCAGGCTGGGAGCAGATGAAAGCCAATGTTCACATTCCATCTTCCAGTGACTGGAGAACTGGCAAGTTGTGAACTCTCTAGCCTGCCCCCAGTGACGTACTTCTCTCCAGCATGGCCACATCTTCCAAGACCTCCTAAAACAGCACCACAACTGTGGGACAAAATGCCTTAATACTGAAGCCTATGGGGACATTCTCCTTCCAAAAACCACACACAGAGTGGAAAAAAAAAAGTTCCAGGATTTCTTAAAATACTAATAGGTACTTGGTAATATTTTCAAAGAACTAACTTAATGATAAAATTTTGTGCTTTATTAAGGTAAAAATCTTGTTTCCGTTTTAACATATTGTGTGTGTGTGTTAGCTATGAGGCTAGAAAATATGGTCGATTAATAGTTCTTATACCTAGTGGCCATACGTGGGTGGAGTGCCTGCAGTCATCTAGTGTTCTGTGAACACTGTGTTCTGCTGTTCACATGAGCTGGAGGAATTCATGGACAGAATTCACTAAGAATCTAAGTCACAATATATATAAATATATCTAAGTATATATATATATAGATTTATATATATATATATATATATATATATATATCTATCCTATTTGTAGAACAGGGACATATAAGTAAGCCATTAAATTCTGGTTATTTATTTATGTTGCTTTGAAGGGAGGCAAGGAACCTGAAGGGATGGGAAGAGAGTAGGACCTTGATTGATGCTGCTTAGAGAACTAAGGTATCTTATCCCTCTGTGAAGCAAGGATAGCAAAGCTGTTACTGTCTGATTAATTAGAATGCAGATTTGCATGGTCTTTGCTTACCAGGCTTAAGAGAAATTGATATAGATCCTTTCCTCAAGAGTTACAAAGCACAGAGTGTTGTCAGAGTAAACTTGGTAAGAAGGATGCATTCTTGGAATAAAAAATCAACGTACATATTATATGGAACAAATCACATTAGTCACTTTCAGGCTTAAAAAAAAACAAAAACTAAACATTGGTGAATGTAACAGTTCCAGGGATCTTATTCATCTTTCTTCTTCATTTTTAGATGAATGCCTCTTTCTCCTATTAGTTAAGACATAAATTTTATTTTATTTTATTTTTTTATTTGGTATGTGTCAAATGTACTTTCTGCATGAGGTTGTGCACGTGTCGTGCATGCCGGAGGTAGAAGATGTCTCAGTTCCCCTGGAACTGAGTCGAATGAGTTCAGAGCCTCCCCATGTGGGTGTTCGGTCCGTGATCTAGTAGATCTTAAGACATAAACTTTTTAAGCAGTTTATTTTATTTAATTTAAAAACATTTTTAAATTTATTTTGTAGTGTAGATGTACTGCCTGCGGTAGGTTTGTGCACCTGTGTCGTGCAAGCTCAGAAGAGGGCGTCGGATTCCTGGAACTGGAGTTCAGATGGTTCTATCCACCATTGGGTGCGGGGATCAACCTGGGTCCTCTGCAAGCCATCTGTGCTCTTAACGCTAGGCCATCTCTCCAGCCCTAAGCAGTTTATTTTAAACAGATAGAAAAGTCTAACAATAAAGATTGTCAATCATGGTAATTCCCAATTAGTGGATCAAGCTTTCCACAAATTCATTTCCATTAGGCAAACATTCTATCTTATTCACCTGTTACTCTCAGTATTATTTAGCACAGTTTCTGGCACAGCAGGCACCCGGCAGAAGTACAAAGACACATCCTTGCCTGGACGTCTCTGATATGTACATGCCGATCTAGAATGACCTGATGGGAAGAACAAGAGAAGGAGAGAGCAGGACTTCAACAACCTGCGCCATTCTGTTAACAGGGTGTGAATTCTCCATTATGTGGCTCCAGTTACACACTTTTTATGTTTATTTATTGATAGATTCACTCATTCTGTGTGTGTTGTGTGTGGTGTGTGTGTGTGTGTGTGCATGTGAAAACACACACACACAGCACAGCACATGTGTGGAGGTCAGAGGACAACTTTCAGGAGTTGGTGCTCTCCTTCTTACTACATGGGGCCCAGGATAGAACTCAGGTCGTCAGGTTTGGTGGAGATTATTTTCCACTGAGCCATTTTGCCAGCCTCATTTCTTTTTTTTTTTTTAATACTTTAATTGATGATTTGTGTATTTCATACATTATCTTTCAGTCCAATAAGACACGTTCCCCTCTCCCTGAAGCCCACCCCACCCAAGTTCATGCCTTCTGCCATACATGTCTTGCATCTTTCTCTCAGTCTTTCCAAAGTTTTTCACTGCAGAGGCTTGTTGTTTTGGGCAGAGTTTAACTGTATCATCAGTTCTTACCCATCTTTATGTTGTGTTCCCTCCCTTTGATTGCTCCAACAGATGCCTAATAACCATCCTCCTATGTATCAAAATTTGACCTCGGAGTAAACTGCAGTTAATTCCAAAATATGTTTAGCAGCCTCATTTCCTAAAAAAGAGATTAAACTAGAGTAACTCCAATAGGAGTTCCTTTCTGATCTTTAAGAAACATCTACATTTCTAAGGGATTCCTTGGAGCCTTTTTCTTTTTTTCTTTTCATGTCATCAGAGTTCATGTTTTATTAAGGTATCTACAGATGCCATTTGACAGTCCACTGTATATGTGGGATGATGCTATTGTCATTAAAAATAGGCCTATAAACAGGCAAACATGGTTCCTGGACTTGAACTTTATCCACTGAGAGAGCTGTGATCCTGTCCTTTGACTGGAACACACACACACAACACACACACACACACATACAATCTCTCTCTCTCTCTCTCTCTCTCTCTCTCTTTCTCTCTGCTTATTTTGAGGTATGGAAAGTCATTCTTTTTTAAAATTTATTTATTTATATATATTTTTAATCAAATCTAGACCCGTGTCCCCCCATCCCCCACCCACCAGAGCTCATGCATTCTGCCAAAATGCTTTTCATCTCTTTCTCAGTAGGAAAGTCATTCTTATTGAAGAACTTACTTGCCAGCATAGAGTATTCTTCAATAAAGCAGAGGGATTTAGAAAGACTAAACTACAATAGCCATATTTCCGGTTTTGAATGAGTGATATTCTGAAGTAGATAACAAGCCAAGTAAAACAGTAAGTAGCAAGTGGCAGACAGAAAGACAGGTGATGATAGACAAATGACAGACAGATCAATAGTGAACCATCATCAGCTTCAGTGGAAATTCCTGATAGAACTTGGGTGAGAACAAATTATAACAGAAAGGTAACACCCCCAGGCCGGCTTACAAACACTGAGCATAAACTGACAGAGGAAGCCCCCTTGGGACAGTCATCTGGGCTTCTCAGCAAGGAGTCCCAGGCAGAGCAGAATAACCCAATGGGGTAAGGATTCCAAGTCAAAAGCAATACCAACAGACAGTGATGACATCATCAAACTGAGTGCTTACCTGAAGCAGCAGAAACCGATGGGAGAAGTTGAAGCGGTCAGCTGGTGTTTGTGATTGAACTTTTTCTCCGAGGCTGAACATGGTTTGTCTTCTGCTTATCTTTCCCACAGCAGGAACTTACCTAACATGGGATAAATACGAACCTCCATTGGAAACAGTTCACCCTCTGTTCCCAAGGGCATAATGCTTAGCTCCTGGGCTGTTTTACTCTTCTCTTCCCTCCCTGTCACAGGGTTGGGGGGGCAGCCCATCCCCAGACAGGGGCCCTTGGAGGACACTTTGAGACAAGCATGCTTGGATCTGAAATGGGGGTTGCAACTGGCCTTCTAGAGTCAGGTTCTCAGTGAGCGGAAACAACACAGACAATTTGCCAATATAATGCACAGTGTAACTTCCTCCTGTGCCAGAACATAAATAAGGAGAGAGTTTATGATGCTGTGACAAAGAATTCCAGTATGTGTGACATTTAAGGCACCACGGATTTCACCCTTGCCCCCTACACATTCTCCTTTAATATGGACCAGCTGGTCAGATTGTACTCTAGAGCCCAGGTTGACAGTATCTACCATCTCAAACATTAACACTAACATCAGATTGTAATTACTCTAGAACCCAGGTTGACAGTATCTATCATCTCAAACATTTTATTAAGTACAAGAGAGGGGAAAAAGAACACTGGATGCCCCTCCACCCACGACAAGTAATTGTTCACTTCAATCCAGTTTAAATCATTGTTGAGATCACAAGGTCCATCCTCACAGGGAGAAGGGAGTGTTGTCCTGCCATTTGCCTTAGGAGAAGAGTTGGGCCACGTGATGCATAACACATGACTTTCATATCATACACATGGCACAAAAGAATTGTTTTCAGACATTAGCACTCTTAATTTGCTAGGGAGTCAATTCGCTGCTGGTTTTCAAAGCAATGCTGTCATTTGAGAACTCCTTCTTAAAAATATATATCAATGATTTATTTTTCTTACAAAGTTGTATTAAGATACATGGAACTACTAGAGTTCTATTTGCATCTTGAAAATTTAGACTTGGATGATATTCACAATGATTAATTTATACAAATTTGTTTGTGGCTATTAATAATGTTGCTTCTGTGATTTTTGAAACAAAAAGAAAAAAAGGGAAAGTTAAGTTACAATAGAGAGCTTTTTCCCGTTTTCACTTAATCTCCCCCTTCTTAGTGTATTTTGTAAAAGTACATTTTCATACAAGTTTGTAACATACTCTTCCTACTCCCTGCCTTCTTCCCCATCCCTCCACCCTCTCTTAGTACCTTTGTTCTTTCTCTTAGACAGTCTGGGTTCTATTTTCATGCCATGTATACATACATGATTTCATGTATCTTTATAAAATCCAGGAACCAGAAATTGGAGAAAACATGATATTTCCATTTCTGAGTCTGACTTGCTGTTTCTTTAATTTCAATTTTTCCCTTTGTGATGTTGATAATGTTTGCTAATGGGCCTCTACCAGTGCTTACTTGCTTTCCATTCAAATGTCAGTTCTGAGTAGAAAGATACATTTTTCATAGATGGTATTAGACTCTGAGGTATTTCTAGGTATCAGTCTTATTTCATTTCACTATTCAGTTTTCTTATGTCAAGTGGCAAACAGTGTATACGTGGATTTTAATGCTCAGATTCACATTAATTATCAATTTATGCCTATTAATTGAATTAATCTATTCATTCGGTTATTCAACACACCTTTACTGCACTCAAATGTATTTAATTAATGGACAGTATTAAAAATTGATGAGAAGTTCAAAACACATTTTTTTTTCTGTAAGGCAGCTATGCTTTAAGGGTCACAAAATCTTGTTATCATGCATGAAACTGACAATAGATGCCTAACAATGGTAAATGTGCTTTGAAATATATGCCCCTTGACAGGAGATAGACTATACTGTTTCATGTAATCCTTTGCAAAAGAATGATGCATGTATTTGGAAAATTATTAGCTTGGAAGGTGTAACTATATATCATTATCAAACATTCTGAATCCATACTTTATTCATTTTATTAACCAAAGTGATTATGTGTAAGACATACTTTATAGGAACATAGAGCATAAAATTCATTAGGGAAAAATAGGTCATCTTCACATACATTAGCATGCAATTGAGAAGTATACAATACATTGTATGGTAAGATTACCAATTTGTACAATAGAAACCATCCTGTAGGCATCAGTGAGAGCCTTCAAAAATGGAATAATTCAGGGACATTTGACTGAGGAAGAATTTGTTAGTGTTCAAGATCCATCCTGACTTAATCAGAAAAAATGCAGCATTGATCTGGGGAAATGGGCTGCAGCTCCACCTCAGCTGAGGAAATATTAATCCTGATTACTGCTGGATGAGTGAGAGTTGATCTTTAAGGGAGTAACTCTAAATAGGTTGACTAGACTCGAGTGGATGAACTTGCACCAAGGGATATCTGGGACATCTGGGTACAAAAGTTTGACCAAATAAGCCTTAATATATATGGCAGAATGCATGCAATCCTGTGAGGGGGCTAAGGCTCTGTGGGTGGGGGAGAACATCTAATACGATTAAGATGCTTCGTACGAAATGCACAAAAATTTAATGAAGTATACCTAAAAAGAATTCATTAGTGTAAAGCAGAGGGAAAACATTGCAAATAGAACAGCTAGCATGAGATTAAATGCACACAAGTGTGAAAATGTGCCCTGGGGGCTGTTTATATAAGGGGTTACTGGTGCACAGCTTTATACGCTTACATGCATTTAATCACTCATGCCAGTTGTTTCTAGAAAGGGTATAGAGGACTGCTGGGATATGATACTGAAGGAAGATTCTAGGCCGGACAGAATGGGACTTTAGGTCAGAAGATCATTATCAAGTAAGAAAAGAGAAGCTAAAGACTTACTTCGAAAGCACTAGATAAAAGATAGGAATTCTTACATAGCAGGAATGGCATGATCAAACTAGGATGATCGAGGAACTAGGGATGACAAAGAGAAATTCAAAAACAGTGAGATCTGGTGGTATGCGTACTGTGTCTGCCACTTTCAATTTAATTCTTCAATGATGAAAATCTGAGCAATTAAGATAGGTGACTGGTGTTTTTAATTTGTGACTATGCACTTAGAAAACAGCAGCTGGTTCTTTAGTAACCTAATTGTTTTTTCTACCTAAAACATCACCATAAAATTTTCTCGGAAATGCCAATGCATTTATTAAAAAGCAGCAGACATGTCAACGGGAGTCATTACCTCTCAGCTATGAAAGTCTATGCAGTATGAAGTATCTTTTTGGATTTTTCAATTAATAACTAGGAATGGGTGTATACTTGGGAGATTCTAAGAGAATCACTTTATGTCTAGTCTTGTGTGACTTCAATCATTCATTCATGAACACAGAATTCTGCCAGTTATGTAGCCACTGGCATAGTTTGAAGGATGACATGTAGCCAAAGTGACCTGCCAGTGCCAAGAGTGATATATATTATAACTGTTTCAAAGGTAGATCATGATTGTCTTTGACAATGCTCAGAGAGGATGCTGTTAGCAGCAACAGCAGCAGCAGTTTCTGAAAAATTATGGAATAAAAATAAGCTAGAATTATTAGTTCCCAAATCAATTAACTCTAAATATTACCTCAAGAATATCTCAGCAGACATTTTGCTTGGTTCTGTAATAATAACAATACAAAATTTGGGGGGATTTCTGAGATAACATTGTTACAAATAATGAAACAAAATAGGTCATACTTTCTCCTTCCGTTGTACTTTTAAATGTCAGGCCTTATAGCTTAGGAATATAAGCTGGTGTCTGTTCTGCCAAGAGATGCCTGTCACTGCCATTTTTCTTTGTAGTAAAACCATGCTGCTTTTGCCGATTAGACTGGGTAGAGACTCTGGTAGCTTTGTTAATTTATTGTGACTGTGTGTTTGTTAGATTTTTTTTTTAAAGTTGTGTTAGTTCTCTCTCTTTTTTAATTTTTAAATTTTTAAATTTATTTTTGTATGTGTACTGTCTGCATGTAGGTTTGTGCACCCATGTCGTGCAATGCCACGGAGGTCAGAAGAGGGCGTCGGATTCCCCTGGAACTGGAGTTACAGATGGTTCTTAGCCACCATGTGGGTGCTGGGGATCGAACCCAGGTCCTCTGCAAGAGCAGTCAGTGCTCTTAACCTCTAGGCTATCTCTCCAGTCCCTGTTTGTTAGATTTTTCTGGTTCTTTTAAATAGATACAGCTGATATTTTGTTAAACTTCCATTTACACATAAGTCTTGAAGCATATATTGTGTAGTCAAATGGCCTTTTGTTTTAGAATCAGTTTGGCCAGGAGACTATTCCTCCAGTGGCCTGCTAAGTACACTTATTCAGTTTCTGGATATGAATTACAATTTGGGTTTATATCTGTTGGAACTGCTAAGTTATATAAAAATCCATGGATTTTAGCTTTTTGAATCAAGGTTATTTTTTCACCACAACTTTCTATGGTTCTTGATTATTTGAAAAGAGGTGTGATAAAGATGAATATTTCTCTAATGAAGGATAATGTGTAATCCAGATCACTATGCTGGGATGGAAAGTGGCTTTGGACAAAAGGTAATTCTTCAGTTGGTTAATTCAGATGGAATTCCATGGGAGACAGAATCAACTTGTAGCTCTAGGTTCCTTCCTGCAAAGCAGATTGAACATACAGGAAAGGTTTATGAGGGATTATATGCTATCTGACCCATTCTGCCTTACTGTCTTTCGAGGTTGTTTTTGCAAAATACTTTCAAATGTTACCTCTACTTAGATGTAGCCACTGTATAACCAGTTGTACAAGTGACCCTTTTCAGTAGAGAAGAGAAGAAAAAGTGTACACTGTTGTTTCAACAGCTCTAGGAGCAGGTATTTATCACATGATCACTTTGTGTCCTACAATGTGGATTGTTGCTTTAGAGAAATTCTATGTTATCAGCTGTTTTGCCTTAAAAATATTTTTTATTGTGTTTAAGTGAAGTTCTGTTGGCTGATAATCTGCCTCTTCTGTTTTCCAAAGGAAAACCTTATATAGCCAACCATGAGCATTAACTAATTGACTGCATTAGGAAGAAATACCAGCTTAGAACCTTTTCCTCATTGATTGAATGGCACACAGGAATCTTTCTTTCTGTGTTCCCATTTGTACAGAGCTAAACCTAAGATAAATAGCAATAGAGCAATGCTTCAATCACAGGAAATTATGAATAAATCTGCACTTACTACATTAAATAGTCAATCTCAATGACAATTTTACATTTACATATGCTGTTTCATAAAGCAATTGATTTTTGGAGACATTGTATTTAGTTGGAGAATTTATAAGCAACAGAGCCAGGTTTGATTAAAGCCTTCAATTCTTGGTAGTTTTTGGCTTTGAGTCTCAGAGCATAGAATCTAAGTGTTCAGTGAGATATGAAAATACATACTATGCAGTTATTTGAAAAGCTACCGGAATATGAGAGACACCTAAGAATTGGTTGCTATTTTCTTTTTGTTGTTAATTTGTTCTTAAACATATTTGAGTACTATTATGAGTAAAAGCTTGCAAGGAGATAGTGTATGAAGATCTCAAAGATAAAGAATGTAAGGTCTTGGCCAGCTTTAAGACAATGTAGCAGTTTGATCAGGGAGGCAGATTTATTCACATACTGAATAAATGCGAACCAATGCCACGTAAAATGTACAAATCAGTGTAGCCGCTGGAAATTCTACATCATTGTCGTCCTCTATTCCAGTCATTACTTAGAGATCTCCTTCTCAGGTATGTCTATAAAAGAATAATTTCAGTAAACTCAACGGTGTTCCTGAGAACCATTATTAATGAGCATATGATTATGATCACAGTGCATAGGTTTTGCACGGGATTAGCATCATTTGCTTTAACTCCATTCCCTATGAAGGTCTCGCTAGTATTTCCATTTAGCCACTTGCGTCTCCGACTAAATCTTTTTTTTTAAATTTTTTAATTAATTTTATTTATTTCTGTATGTGTATGAATGTACTGTCTGCATGCAAGTCTGTGCACCCGTGTCGTGCAACGCCGCGGAGTTCAGAAGAGGGTCTCGGATTCCCCTGGAACTGGAGTTCTCCTGGAGTTGGAGCTTCAGACGGTTCTCAGCCGCCATGTGGGTGCTGGGGATCGAACCCGGGTCCTCTGTAAGAGCAGTCGGCGCTCTTAACCGCTAGGCCATCTCTCCAGCCCCTCCGTCTAAATCTTAAAGTTGATTCCCCGCAAGGAAAAAAAAAATGCAGCTGTTCCATGACATTGCTTGGACTCATTCCTTTCCATGATAGGTATTGATAATGTCATTCTTCCCCACCAAATGCAAATCTGCAAACCAGTGTCAGCAAATCACAACCAATTATTTGACTTGACAGTTGACATAACACCTATTTTTCAATCCTGACATAATCATTTCTAAGTCTGAGAAAGTCCATGCTCCAGTGTAACTTTCAGTCCACCAAATCTATATTCAGGAATCTCTTGACCATCTAGTTTTAATATCTGCAGATTTTTCTTCTATTCTAACTATACACTAGACTTTCATGAAATCAACTCAGCAAACATTGTGGAACTTCAATGTTTCATGAATATTGCATCCACCAGAATCACTTGAAAACTTAGCAAAAACACATATCTCCAGGTCTTACCCTACATTGTCAGATTCAGAAAGGGTGAAACTTTAAGGACAGGCCCAGAATACCCAGGAAAATAGAACTCCAAGTGACACTATTGTGCAGTCACAGGGCCAAATCTGCTAAGTCACTGGTATAATGAAAAGAACACAGACTCACAGACAGAAAAATCTTGAAACAACATTAGGGTGCTTTGATCCCAAATTGCTTGGCTCTCAATTTTTCTCAATAACATTTTGTCTATATGAAATCCAGTATATTGGAGTTATTTAAGCACAACCTATGACTATATTTCAAAGATTCAATAAAATAATCTCTCAGCAAATATCTGTCCCTTTTGTGGGTTTTTTTTTTTTTGTACTTTAAAAAAAATTTTTTTGAGACAGGGTCTCCCTTTAGTCCCAGTTGGCCTGGAGCTCGCCATGTAGAAAAGGCTGGCCTTGAACTCACAGAGATCTGCCTGCCTCTGCCTCCTGAGTGCTGGGATTAAAGGCATGTGCCACCACACCCAGCTTTTGTACTTTTTAATATTGAATATTGTCTGGCTTACCTTTTGGAAAGGGAGATGGTGATTATTCTTCACTTCTAAGAAATATGTATTCAAACCTCCAGAAAAATCAGGGAATGTTACCCCGTATCTACCCTGAAAAGGTTTAGGGTCCAAGGAGGAAATTTTATTTTATTTTGGAAAATGGATAAATGAAATCAAACAGATAGCTATTGAAGCAAGGAGCCATATTGCTTTAATTTCCTTCTTTGCAGATACTATTTAACAATGAATGTGATAAAGTCTATAACACTTTGTAGATCTTGCAATGAGGATCTTATCCAAATATATCTACCAGATTGCATTGCAAATAAAGTGCAATTTAAAATTTAAATTATAATTAGCTCATTTACATAAATTACTCTGTGGACTGCTTGATGTGAACATTTATGTCTGTGGCTAAGAAACTGAAAGAGAACATTTGAAGGTAGTGCTCAAGAATGTGAAGAAGGGAGCTTAGGTTTGATTTCAGAGGACAGACTCCTGATAAACCATTCATTTAAGCCATTCTCTTTCTTGATTGTGCCTCAATTTTACAGGGGTTTAATTTGTTTTCACATAAGTATTTTCACATGCAAATTCTTTATAGATTTGTGTATTTTTGTACTTAGTAATCTTAATAAAAACACTAATATTACTCTTTAGTAAATATAATGTGTAGTTCTTAATTATAATGGCATATTTTTGGATAGTATAAATGATAGCTTAGAATTGAGAACAGAATTATTATGCTTCCCATAAATCTCCTTGACAACAAGCTCAGTGTTTCGAATACTGAACCATTTAGAATTTTGTACAGATGTATAGGTCTCTCATGTTCCCATTGACTCCTTTTTGATCCAGCTGGGATTTAAGTAGGCATTTTTCAAAATTGAATTAAACATTATCACTACCTATTTTGGGCCATCTGATAACTTAATTATATTTGGAACATTTCTTTTAGATTTGCCGTCACCTCATTATCATCATCTTCATCAGCTTCCTACAATAAGTGAAAATTAAATTCAAATACAATTTTGATTAAATTACTAAAATGGTGCCTCTTTTTGGATCTTCAGTTTTTTTTTTTTAAGGAGAGATTCATAGCTCACAGATCCTGTGTCTGGGGGTATAAGTCACTTGGGCAGTTACCTTTCTTCAAACTGTTGCTCTCATTTCGAAATCAAAAGAAAGCAACCACAGCATGTAGGATTCTGTGCAGTTTGCTTTCCTGGCCCTGGCAGAGCCCCTGTCTTCTTGGTGAATCACTGCTCAGCACACAGTGTTTCTATTGTGCAGTCCAAAGCAAGCCTGCTGGGGGTGGTGAGACTACTCCACTGGGAAGGTCACAAGTTCACAATTGTTCTGCCTTCCGTCTGTGAGACAAGTTCCCACTAAGGACTAGAGAATCATAATATGTCTCTGTTTATCGAGGGTCAGGATTTCAGTGGAACTCTAGAAGTCAGGGCTGAAAGACCCTAAGGAGTGGTAAATTGAAGACAGGGCTTGTACCTGTGGTCTGTCATTCTGAAGGTCTTTCAGTATCTCATCTTGGTGGCGATAAAAACGAAATTGCTTCAGTACTTGGTAGAAGTGACTGAAAACAAGGCAGATGGTGCTTAACGGGAGTGAATACCCTTGCACTTTAACTATGTGACTTTTCATTATTAAGCAGACATTTATTGAATACCTACCATATGCCAGGTACTGCTAGAGAGGCTGGTGTCAGTGTGGCAGGGAAAACATTAAAGATCTCCATCTTCCTGGGACTTCTAATGTAGTGGGGGTTCCAGGCAATAACAATGTTGGGATGCCTAGAAACAGAAGAAAAGGGTGAGAAGGTGAGGAGGGTGTGAATGCTGCTACATCTATGGGCATTCAGGGCAGCTTCTTTGAGGAGACAGGGACAGATTCTTGAATGAAATAAGGAAGGGAACCTTAGAAAGATCTAGAAAAAGTGCTTGCCAGACAAGGATTGTATGCAAACAGTCCTTTTGAGTGTCATTTGTTGGGCTGCATGTAAACCCAGCATGCATTTAAATTGAGAAACCACTGAACAAGCACACACACATGCATACCATATATATTTATATCTACCTCTATCTATCTATCTATCTATCTATCTATCTATCTATCTATCTTACATTTGAAAATATCACATTGGGCTGGAGATATGGCTCAGGGGTTAGGAGCACTGACTGCTCTTGCAGAGGACCCAGGTTCAAATCCCAGCACCCACATGGCAGCTGATAACTGTCTTAGGCTGGGTGTGGTGGTACACGCCTTTGATCCTAGCACTTGAGAGGCAGAGGCAGGCCTATCTGTGAATTCAAGGCCAACCTGGTCTACATAGCGAGCTCCAGGCCAGCTGGGACTAGAGGGAGACCCTGTCTCAAAAAAAATTAGTTAAAAAAAGAATAAAAACTTAATTAAAAAAAAGAAAATATCACATTAAGAAAAAGAGCCAAGACCTTTAAAAAATACCAAATGCATACAACAAAGGCCTAAGTTACCATTTTCTATCATGTTTTTCTCATACTAGACTCTCACAGAGTTAAAACAATATACATCATAATGTACTGTAACTGCTTTTTTAACAACTGAAATGTACAGAAAATGGTGTTTTGACTGTCTATTTTTAGTGCTCAGCTGTTGCTGTCACGATTCAGAAATTTGGATCTCTGCCCAAAGAGGCCTATTCCCTTAGCTGTAAAGGATCTGATGGCATCTGCAACTGTAATCATAGGCTGTGATTTTAGAATATAAATCACTTGTTGTAGAGGGGAAAGTGTTGGTGTTCTTTTCCACATTTGATTCCCATTTGTATTTGCAATATGCCTTATTATGGGTTTGTTCATAGTTGATAGAGATGACATTTTCTTGGCAGCAGTGTGTGGCAGGCAGTGCCCATTTATTTTAATGGATGCCACACAGAGAAATCCCAATATGTATTAGGCAATCTAGAAACTGAACCCAGAAATCGTGCAAGGTGCCACTTAAGAGTCTGTTCTGAGGTTCTTTTCCTCACCAAAGAATTACAAGATGAGACATTTGCAGTCACAGCAAACAGTCAAGGTTTATTGAGACCTAGGTAACACTCCACACAGCAACGACACTGACTCCCCCACATGAGGACAGGGTATAGAGCTGGAGCACTGTCTACCCCTCAGCAACTCTCACAGAGACTGTGGGCTTTTATATTCTATAGGGAAGGAGGTGGGACAAGACTGGGTTTCCCTTTCTCCCTTTGGATTGGACAGGATAGGATGCTTGTCATTGATTGGCCCACTTATATGAAAGCAGGAACCTGATTGGGCAAAGTAAGGGTAGATAATTTGGAATTCCTGCCAGAGGGAGCCAGCAGGTAAACAGTCAGCCAAAAGGACCAATCTCAGATAAGAACCAAAAGGGAGGCCATCTTATACAAGTGGGAGTATTTGGAGCACAGGTGAACTGAGTCTGGGCCCTCCTCTCATGACTATCTGCCAAATTCAGAACTGTCTCCTATTCTCCTTCAACAGGAAGAGGAAGTGGAGAATCCCTGGTTGGTAGGAAGCAACATCTCATATTTATCTTCTAAAAACTCATTTGCATTCAAGAAGCAAGAAATAAACTTAGATTACACAAGATTCAGAATATTAATAATTTAGTCCCTTGCCTCTGAAACAAAATGAAAATCCTGATTGCAGCTAACACAGCCCAAAGAAAATAGTTCAGAATTCCAGTTTAGAGCTTGCAAAAGTGAGTGCTCTTTAAGGTAATCATGATCAAGAAAAGGAAGTCTCTGACTCAGAAGTTCTCAGCATAAACGTTAGAGGTGTCTTTAGTAGATTGTTAACAGAGGTGAGAAATAGAGTCAAAGGACAATATTCCTATCTAATATTTAAAGACAGAAATAAAGCATGCGAGAAAGAGTTAATGAGAAAAATGTCTGGCTTTTTCATAACTCACGAAAATCAAATAAGTCCTAATTTTGAGCAGCGATTGATTAGACACCAAGGCAGATTAATCCTATGGGGTCTCTCCTGTTGACTTGAGATTGACACAAGCATTTCAGCAAAATTATCCTTTAAAATAATTCATGAATTAAATCAGTTAACTGTTTGAGTGGAACTCTTTTTTTTGTTTGTTTGTTTGTTTGTTTGTTTGTTTTCAGTGCTGGAGATTGAATATAGGGTCTGGTACAGTGCTCAGTAAATGTTCCACTCGTGAGCTCTTTTATCTCCAGCCCCTGAAACTAATTTGCCTCAAATATTTTATGTCAAAATATTTCAAGGTATGTCTTTTGTTTAATGAGTTATCTTTTTATTTAGGCCATAGCCATGTTTTTTCTTTTCTTTTGCAATGAAATATGATCAAGTAAATAAGTTTTGAAGTTCCATGGTTTTGAGTTCTAAGTTTTCCTACTGTGGTAACTTTTGATAATTCATTCACCCTTGAAAGAATTTAGTTTCTTAATCTGTAAAGCACACGTTAAATGCTTCAGAATTATTCTGAAATAAAAGGGATAATATAGATGATAAATGCTGGGGCTGGAGAGATGGCTCAGCGGTTAAGAACACCGGCTGCTCTTGCAGAGGACCAGGGTTCTATTCCCAGCACCCACATGGTAGCTAAGAGCTGTCTCTTTAACACCAGTTCCAAGGGAATCCGACACCCTCTTCTAACCTCTGCGGCATTGCAGGACATGGGTGCACCAACCTACAAGCAGACAGTACATTCAGACACATACAAAATAATAATAATAAAGAAAGAAAATGCATGGGCTATAAGTGGATATTATGTATCTGGTTCTCCAACTGCCTCATTTTATTTTTGTCTCCTTATCACCCATTCTGGGAAATACTTGAATGTACTCCTTCTTCCTGGTGCTCAGAGAGAGCCAACCTTGATGACCCATTGATTTTTTTAGACTGCTAGATTCTGGAACTGAGGGACAATAAAGTTCTCTTGTTTAAGATGATCCATCTCTGGAACTGCCAGGAAGTAGCCGGGCTGTGCCAAATCGAAGCACCTTAGATATGGAGATGGCTTTGGAGGTTGACTGGAGGATTCGAAGTGCTTGATAGACAAGGTCAGGTTGCCAGGGAGGAGACAATGGGTGGAAATGCTAATGTGAACAGCACTTCAGAGGAGTTTTCAAAGGAATATGAGCAGTGTTTTATGGAAACTGGAGAAAAGATGATCCTTGTTATGAAGTGGCAAACAACTTGGTGTAATCATGTCACACTTTCTGTCTTTGTGGAAAGAAGAATTTGAAAATAATGACGTTGGTATTTAGCCAAGGAGATTTCTAGGAAAAATGCTAATGTTGCAAGCGTATCTAAGTTTCTCCTTGCTGCTTGTAGTAAAATGGGATGGAGACAAATAAAGAGGGATTTGTCTGACAAAAAAGAAATCCAGAACCTGAAAATTTGGGAAATTCTTAGCTTATCTGTATTGTTTAGAAACAAGGTGTGTCCTAAAGAGAGCCTCAGGGACCCGATTAAGATGACTGCTTGCTGAAAGGGAGTGTGTGCTGTGAATCTGATCAATCAGAAGAAGCTAGGAATGGAGAGGCACTTATGCAGGACTGACCTGGGTGGTAGTGCACACATGTCTAAAGGCTTGACTAATGCCAGTTGGAGAGGAAGCTGACTTTTCTGTTCTGGATCAATAGAAGAAGCAATCCTAGTTTGGATTGAAGGGAAAGGATAGGATAAAATAAAGGGAGATTGTCAAATTTCTTGGGATTTTTTTAGGCAGAAGAGGAGGAAACAAAAGAAACATCTGATGAGAGATATGTGACCTTTTAGAAGAAGGAAGAATGACCCAGAAAGTTCCCACAGACAGCTATGTTGCCATTTCCAGCAACTCTCAGAGAGCACAAGTCTGGGGACAGACACAAGGCCACTTCTTTGGTGTTGGGATGTGACTGCTCGGAGCACAAGTGACCAGTGCTATATAAATGACTACAGTCAACCCAGACAGAAGACAGCACTTTGAGTTAAAAACAAATGTTCTCAAGGCTTAAAATCTGATGGAATTTGCCCTGCTAGTATTTGAACTTATTTGCGATCCCTGAGCCTTTCCTTTCTGCCAAGATCTTCCCTTTTGGAGAGGAACATCACTTTACCATCATTTTGTTATGTGAAACTGAGGCACAGAGAAGGCACCAAGAGACTCATGTGGAGAAATTGGAAAGTTTATTCATGCCTGTAGACTCACAAAGAACTGAGGTCCCTGGTTCCGTTCCTTTAATAGGTCCCCCTGAGTTGCTCTTGGACTGTTATGGCATTGGTTGATTTCAGTCACAGCCTACTAAATGATTACCAGTGCAGGTGCTTCCACTGAAAGGAAATTCCTTTTGCAGGCATGTTGGCAGAGGCAGATATTTAGGGCAAGTGCTAAGATATCAACATGGTTTATTGCAGGTGCCTCAGCAAGCAAGGTAGTTGCAAACAGATTTTCCACCACATAGCTGTGGTATCCATTTCTCAAGATGACTTTCTCCATTTTAACTTTGATTCCTTTCTCAACACAAATTTTAGTAAGCATTCGTAAAACCACTGTAAGGTGAGTACCATGTCCTAAAGTATAAAACCACTCATAAAACAACATCAGACACACAAAAGTGACACTAAATGCACAAGTAGATTTCTTTCCCCCTTCAGTTTCATCATATATTCTGGAAACAGGTAACTGTTTTTATAATTCATAGGTAGAGAACAACTTTCTTCCAAGTTTCATTCATAACTTATTTGGGCGATTTCAATGAGATTTGAGGCTTGGATGATCCTGTAATGATTACACATAAAAATATTGACATGGGGATGAATGTTGTTTACAAATGAGAAGGACATGAATTGCGGAGACTAAAGAACAAACTTGTTATAATTTGAATGCTTTATTCCTCAAGTTCACATGTTAAAGTCTTTCAACATGTCAATCTTAAGTATCTCCCAAATTCCATGCAGTAAAAGTTGGTCCTTAGCATGACGCTTTTGAGAGATGGTGGGTCTTTGAGAAGAGGCCAGTTAGAGGTCCTCAGGTCAGCATGTGTCTTCCAAGAGGATTGTGCGATCCAGGTATCTTTCATTGTCTAGTTGTAAAGTGAATGGTTTTCTTTAACAGCCATTCCTGCTGTAACATACTCCTGTAGGCTCAAATCAATGGGCCCAATCAATCATGAATAGATACCTCTAAAACTGTGAGCCTTTTATAATGTTGTATAAGTTGCCTGAGCTTTAGTTTGTGTTTATTATTTACTACTTACTATTCTGTTACCATTTGTACAAAAAAGCTAATACAATATCCTAATCCTCAGTACCAACACAACCTAACCTAATCTGGAGAAAAGATCTTCACAGAGATTATCAAATTGAAGTTATCATGGTTGCTGTTTATACAGTATTACTGATGTCCTTATAAAAAGAGGTGACTTGGCAATGCATAGAGGGAAGGGCCTGGGAACAGACCTATATTGACAATCTGTAAACTCAGGAGGGAGGCCTGGAACACACTATTCTCTCACAACCCCGAGAAGGAATCAACCCTCTTACACCTATATTTTGAACTTCTGACTTCCCAAACTGTAAGATAACGATTACTGTTGGTTAAGAGTAGGTTAGGAGACTGCATGAATTAGTAAAATCTGCAAGTGCAGAGTCAGGGCAGGCAGATCATGTTCCTTTTGCAGCCCAGTATTGGGAACACTTCCTGGAACTGCACCTAGCAACAAAGAAAGAGGACCTTTGCTTTGGGAAGTGGTCCAGGCAGTCTTTTGTTCTTCTTCATGGTTTTCCCAACAAACTGCCATGCACTGCTCCCTTACTGCTGCTGTGCATGTCAGTGACTTGGGTTATGTGCTGTAAGAAACTTTCTAAGCTGCGTTACATATATGAGAAATAGTCCCAGGGTTGTGGCTATAGAGGACCAAAAAAAAAGTTTTAGAGGTGACATTTGAGGAGCTCCATGTGACTTATTCACCATAAATCTAGATGGACAGATGAAAACCAGTGGGGTGCATTATGGGGAGTTAGACTTGGGCAATAAGAAAAAAATTACTTGTTACATGCAATTTAAACTAGACTGTGTTCCAGTCAGAACTCAAGGAGAGGTAAAATAGTATTTTATGTTCTTTGCTTTACTTGGGTGGTGTATTTTCTAGGAAGAATCTCTACATCCTTTTCTTTTTTAAAAAAAGTTTACAGGCTTCATTACAAGTAAGGAGTAGGGACTGACAGTGTAGAATAAAGAAAGATCAAACTCTGGACAAAGAACTCCTCTATATTTAGTAATTTTTGCTTATCTTAATTTTGTGTGTATATGTGCTTGTGCGTGCATGTGCGTGCGCATGTGTGTGTGCGTGTGTGTGTGCGCGCACGTGAACACATGTGAGCCATGGTGCACATGTGGAAGTCAGAGGACAACTTTCAGAGGTTAGTTCTATTTTCCTACCTTGCTGAGGCAGAGTCTCTCCTGTTTCTGCTCTGCTGGGAATGCTAGACTAGCTGGCCCAGGAGATTTGGGGCAGTTCTCTTATCTCTGACTACCTCTTCTCCGTAGGATTGCAGAAAATTCCAATTCATGCCACACATCTGGATTCACATGCAGGTTCTGGGGATTCTTCTCAGGTCATCAGGATTGTGTGGCAAGGGCTTTGACTTTCTGAACCATCACTGGCCCACCATATTTAATCTTACAGTACAATCAGAATGAGGGTCATTCAGTGGGATATAGAAAAGAACTTGGTATTTGAGTTCTTTCACATGAGCTGGGGAGATCAAAGGACAGATTTGTTATAGTTTGAAGTGCATATCCCTCAGAACCTTAGGTTGAAGTATTCAAAATGTGAATGTTAAGTATCCCCCCAAAAAAGTTAGTGCCAAGCACAATGCTATTGGAAGGTAGTGGGTCTTTGAGAGAACCAGTGAGAAGTTCTCAGGTCAGTGGGGGGGGGTGTCCTCAAAGAAGGCTGTGGGACCCAGATCGCTTTCTCTGTCCTTTACTGTTGAATACCTATAGAATAATTCAGGTAGGCAGAACAGAACAGGGAGGTTAACGAGTTTGTAATTATGATGAGAGTTGTGTTTGACAACTCTGCCATTGGACTACAAGCATGAGGAGGGCAGATGATGGCTGAGCTTACACACTTTGGGATCTTCAAGACTATCACAGTGCCTGACTCACAAATGCATTTAACTGGCATCAGATGAATAAACAATAATAATATAAGAAAAACTAATATTTATTCATACTCTGGTCTTTAAAACCTTCCTATATCATGCATAAAGCATTTCAGACATGAAGGAGATAGTTTCAGATGAACAGTTACTATGTAAAGAATATATTGTAGTTTTTACCCTGCAACAGCACAGAGGGTCTTACATGTAGGAAAACTTCTTTCTTGTGTAGTACACTATACTTTCCATGAATATTGGCTAAGTATGTAAAGAACGAACGGCGATTCACTCAATGCACAATTAAAGTAGCAATCTGTAGAAAAATTGATCAAGGCTTTGAAAAGTTTGATTTTATGTTTAGTAACAAACTTCAAGCTATAGGGAAAGCTTAACAAAGGAAAAAAATCACATTCTTGACAAAGCATTTGTTTAGAGACTGTGAATTAGTACAAATACACAGGTAGGATGTAGATCAGACGGATCATGCTCATTTTACAGCTCAGTGTGTGGAGGTCCTCGTGGCATCACAACCAGCCTTAGAGAACAGAGACTGATTGTTGCTCTGGAAAGTGTCAGGATGGGAGACACAGATTAGTGGTCTCCTGGGGTCCATTTCCTAAGAGTTTTCTGTCTGGATCCCTACAAAATGCCTGCAAAATTTATTGTTCCTCAGTGACAGCATCTCTTGGCGCACAGAGGCCTAACTACAGCCATAGTCAGCATTAGGAACCTTCTGTGCATGGTCTAAGATGCAAGACCCATGCAGGAAAGAAGTGAGTGGAGAATACAAGTCCTGAAGACCTTGAGAATAGATTTGATAATGCAAAAGGATTACAAACTGTAAAACTAACATGGAAGATTTAGCATTGTCTAATTGACATTCTTATATTAAATATTCTGGTTGTAAGTAAGCTAGAGACAATTCATTCTAGTCTGCCCCTACCTCGGAATAAAACTTTAATTCTGGGCAGAATGTATGGAGAAACTAAATGGCACCTGTGAAAAATCAGTACTAGTAGTCACATTGAAGAAGAATCATATTTCTAAAAAAAAGATTCAGTTTAATTTGAAAATGAGCAAGTCTTGAATACTTAAAGACACTACCCAGATAGTGGATAAGAAAATGGGATAAGGATCAAGATTAGCTGTTAAGGAAATGTAAACTAAAACCAGTGCAAGAACCTCTCCACATCTGCTAGAATCACTAAAACACAGTCCATACCACAAGACGTGCTAGTGAGTGTGTGGAGCAACTGGAATGCTCATCTACTGCCCATGGAAAAGAAAAGTGATAGGACCATTCTGGAAAACAGGCTAGCATTTTGTTATAAGTAGCAACATATACTTAATATGGGACTAAGGACTTCAACTCTTGCATCTGTCCCATGGAGCAATAAAAACAGATGTTCAGATAAAATTTGTACATGATCTTTGTAGCTGTTCTACTCATAATTGCCTCAAAATAAAAAGAACCCAAATATCATTTAGCAGGCAATGAATAAACAAATCATGGTGCATCAAGACAATGGAAGAAAAATGAATAGACTATTAGTAAACCTTGGCTAGATTTCAAAGACATTGTTCCAAGCCTGGAGAACTGGTCTCAAGGGCTGAATATGATCCTATTTGTATAACATTACTGAAAAGAAGAAACCAGAGTAATGGAGAACATCTCAGAGATTACAGATGAGAGGGGAGTATGAATATAAAAATATAGAATGAAGAAGTCTAGGGAGAGACAGAACTATTTCAGGTCCTGAGGTCAGCAATCACATGAAGGTAGATTCTCTTCAAATCTATGGTATAAACGTTCAGCACAATCACATATGAAAGGCTTCAGGGGCCCAGAGTTTACATATAGTGGTGTACTTTTTTGATATTATGCAATAGTCATATGAAATTAAATTTGAGTTTTTCCTAAATCCTAGGATCTTATAGTCTTGGTAAACAAAATTCTATTTTATCGATTATAAAGCACCACACAATCATTATTGTTACAGGATTTTAAGGAATTTTCAACAGGAGTAAATTTAAAATTAAATGTTGAGATTAAGCAAATCCTGAAATTAAGTGATGCTGTCTCAATATTACTCTTCATTTTTTGTTTTGTTCTTTTTTTATTTTTGATGTGGTACTGAAGACCGTGTCCAAGACCTTGTATATTCTAGACCTTGTATATTCTATGACTGAGCTAACTCTCCAGCCCCATAACTCCTTATTTGTGAAGCATCTTATTGGTAGGTACCCTGTGCCCTTTCAAAACTCATTAAAACATTGATTTCAGAAAGTGCTATTTTGTGAAACAGCTCGCAAAGGTAAGAAAATCTGAAATGGATCCTTGAATATTATGTTTTTCCTAAGAGAAATGCAGTGTGTGGATGTCATTCCATTCTCATACATGTTTTGCTCTTATTTTGATCTGTGTGGTACCACAGTGAGTTGGACTTTTATAAGTATTTACACTTAAACTTTTAACTATAGATCGATAGTATTACATTTTCTTACTATTGATGGAAGATGGCTGACAGGATAGAAGGAATACAAAATGTTATGGACCAATTTTAGAGTTTTGTTGTTCAGGACTGGGCATCAGACACAGGGCTTTGGGCATGCCAGGTGAGGTCACTACCACTGAGCCACATCTTCAGCTCCTACTAGTCTTGTGTTATATTTCCCCCATTTACTTTATTTGGAAATCTGTATACCAGTACAGTAAAAGTAAATTTTGGAGACAATGAATGTCATGAATTTAGCTGTCAGGAGTTTATCATGTAAAGGAGATGTGAGATTATTTACATGACAAAGGAGCTCAGAGTATCAATGGAATGGACAGCTTCATGTG
This sequence comes from Rhizomys pruinosus, assembly GCA_009823505.1. NCBI lineage: Eukaryota > Metazoa > Chordata > Mammalia > Rodentia > Spalacidae > Rhizomys > Rhizomys pruinosus. The sequence continues at coordinate 407,859 of VZQC01012138.1, forward strand.
ACTCCAATTCAACGGTGACTTCTTAACTAACTGTACTTCTCAGGTAACTACTTTTCCAAGATGAATAGAAGCTATTTTTGTGTTCTGTTGTTCATTCTGTTCTGTCAATCATGTTAGAATGACTCTCTAGCTGTTTCTTACAATTCGTGCCGATACAGCTGTATAACAGTGTATCTACTGTTTCATAGGTCTGAAGAGGCTACAGTTCTTTGTTGGCATTGTTTTGTTCTCATTACCTTGCCTTTGACTGGATAAAGGGAATGTATGTGTCTATAGTTGAATAGAGTCTGCTGGTGGTACTCAGATGCTCTATTGTTTTGGCAAGAAGGAGCTTGATAGTGAGAGCGAGAAATACATATAGAATTTAACTGTTAGTATTATTAAACTTAAATATGCTCCTTAAAAAAACTTCTCAAAAAGACAAAAAAAAAAAAACCCCTTCTGAATAAGTTTTTTTCATCTAAAATATTCAGGATGTATTTATAACAAATGAGCAGTATTATTTGGAGTTCTGTGTTGTGCTACAGTTATTGTACAGGTATTTTTTTTTTTTGTCTTTAATACTTGCCACTCAGAAATTTTACTTCATGTCAACTTTTAAAGTTCAAAGGACATAGAATGTAAAACAAAACTCCAATTATTTTTATATGAAACCATGCTATTACAAGAATGACAAAGATGACAACTTTTTAGAAAACATTTTAAACTATGTTATATTTATATACATAATTTTTATTGATTGTAATCAACGGATCTTTCTTTGCAATTTAAGACAACTAAAATGTTTTCAATATGTCCATAATGTTTCTAAGTAATAATTATGTTATCATTAGTGACTATGTAATTTTAGTCTTCAGTGTATTGCTTTGACAGCATGGATTGAGACATAGCTAGTTGAAATGTTCCAGTAATTTGCAGGACGTACACTTGTGCACTAATAAGTTCTAATTACTCATTCGTCTTTTTGAGGTGCCAGTGGCTAAAGATCACAGACGGAGCAGGAGGCTTCCATTTTGTTTAGCTGCTAATGCACTAAATAGGAGGCCAGTGTTTGAATCCTTAATGCTTGGTCACTGGCCTATGCTGGGACATGGTGAAGCTTTTAGGTGGTGAGGCCTAAGGAAGAAGTCAGGCCACGTGGGGCAGACTCTGGAGACTCCAGCCCCTCCCCTTCCATTTGTTTTCGGGCCATCCTGAGGTTAGTAGACCACCTCTACCCCAGGCTGCCCTGCCATGAGGCATACTGCCTTGCCTTCAGCAAGAGAACAAGGGACAAGGGACTGAAATCTTTCCAACTGTGGGCCAAAGCCAACCTCTCCTCCTTTAAATTGATTACTGCAGCTACTTGCCCCGGTTATGGAGCATTAAGACTCAGGGAACATAATCTTTATTTACTCTTTCTTCTGTTCTCACAATAGTATTCTTTGTAAAAATATAACAGGCTGTTTTCTTTTACTTGGCTGTGGTTTACTTTTCTTAGCGTCACCTGTCTCCTAACTTCCATACACATCTCTGATTTCAAAATTTGGCAGTCCCTCATTTTTTCTTGGTATTCTAGAAACAAACAGTTTTTCAGAACTATCTATAAACATTATAAACATGTACCCCAACTGATAAGGAATTCGGGCTTTCAAACAGTTTGATTATCTTTTAAATTCTGTATTTCAATGAACCCTCTTTGGCGATTCAGATTTTGTTCCAGAGTAGCTAGAATTTACAGGTTTTTGCATTATTGAGATTTCATCTCTTGGGCTGGTTCTGAGTCTCTTACAGTATGACACTGAGGGTAGCAGAGTGAAGATTGCCTTCAGCGGAAACAAGAATCAGAAAGTAATTACAACTGCGCTATCACACTCTCTCGGGTAAGTTAGAGCAGCATCTTCTGACTCAAGCACCAATTTATATTAGCCATACTAGGGTTATGAAATTTGCTATTGTGTTTTTTAGAAGAAATTCCCAAATGCTTATATATTTTGTTAGCTTTGAAAAATAAATATAAGCAATAGATCTAGTGAATTAAAATTACTATTTTACTTTTTGCTAACAAGTTATTCGGAACCATGGTAGAATCATAAAATGCTGTGTCCCAGTTTAAAATCATATTAACAGGGAAAATCTCAGATTTGTTGCAAAATTCAACAAATAATAGCACTAACTACATCTTTCTCCATAATGTTATCAACAATCTGTCATCTCAAGTAAAGCAGTTTCTTCAGATACTAAACAGTAGGAACTAAGGCCTGCCTATAAAAATGTACAACTTGGTAATCAAATTAAAGAGTATTCACGCTGCAAGGCAGAAAATCAGAGCTTCAGATTGAGCGGCAACATGATTCACTAAGATGAACTCAGACAAGTCCCGTGTCCTCTCCGTCCTCCCCGCAGTCCTCTTCGCTGGTGGTGTTTCCTTGTTTTGGAATGATTTGCTGAAGAAGGTGAACAGGAGCGTTCAGCACAAATCTAAAATCCCATGATTGTGCTTTTGTTTGCAATGCATTTTAGTTAGCTGTTTAAATATTGATGAGCTTCCTGTGGTAGTGCTTAGAAGTCAGTAGTTTAAGCTGGAATCACTTCCAGAAGGATGAGAGGAAGTTCTCCTTGTTCCTAACATGAGCAATGATCTGATCTTATTTAGCCCACTAGATATTTGGCAAATTTTTAGCAAGAGTGTTCAACGGATATTGCTGATTTTAGCCTTATACATTTATGAATAGATACAATGAATGTCTCCCTTTTCACTGAAGTCCTACTGTGTGCCATTTGTTTTCTGTCACTCCTGGTGACTAGCCCTAGTTCTGCTCTGTCAGTTTTGTTTGGCATCAAGCTGGCCCCAGTAACAACCATTGCCAGGAAAGACTTTTCACAACACATGAGAACACATAGACCACTAAGATCTTCCTCCTTCCACACGCTTTTGAATGCACAGAGCTGCACACAGATGCCAAAGGAAATGCAAGGTAGAAATGGTCTACCCTCAAACTGAACTACCCTGACCTTGTCTCACTTGCAGTCCTTATGAGCAGTGCACACCCTCACTCTCTCTGTACACACACACACATGTATAGATACCAACCTTCCTGTGACCATGTATACTTCTCTGTGCACACAAACACGTTGCACAGCACCTAACTTCGTCTCCACACAGGAACTGGGAGAGAATATTTTCCCCAGCTGTTCCAACTGTTTCGGGAGGTGCTTGGCTTGTCAGAGGATGCTTTGCATTGAACTTACAGTGGCTTTCACAAGCAGCTCACAGACAATAAGCTTAGACAGAAGAATGAGGATAATGTTTGTTGGAATAAAAATTAGACTTAAAATTCCTTAGGGGAATGAACCCAAGCCAATGTTTTCCTGCTCAGTGACATTTTTGTTTTTTTAAATACTGATGCAGTTTTGAATCCTCTGGAGAAGGAAGGAGAGAAAAGAAAAAACTTCAGCAAATCAGCTCTTTGATTCAAAAATGGAATTTGGAAAGCTGTTTCAGGAAGGCTTTTTGGCAATCCCTGATTTAATCAGTTTTTACTGTGACGAAGACAGGAGCCTCACAAATTTAGTGAAAATCTGAGCAATGGAGGGTATTTTTAAGGGGGAAACAGCACAGTTGTTTGAATAATCCTGGGCCAATAGCATTTGATAGGCGGAGTTACTGCTGTGTGCATTACCGAGCAGAGCAGGCTAATTCTGAATGAAGACTTTAAACAGCACACATGCTAGATGGACTCTGGTTCCGCCCTCTGTGCAAACAAAACTGCCTAGGTGACCAGGCTTTGCTTACTGCCTACTAGTTAATGTAGGTTGCTCGATAAGGTTTTCTTTTTTTCAAAAAAGAATACATGTAAAGGATTTATCAGGAGTCCTCATGAATATTTCATGACTTGATATATTCAGCTGAATGAATTCAGTGAGTCTCAGTGTGTAACTTGCAGACCAACCTCATCCACAAGGAGGCTACTGACAGACGAAGCACTTTGGCGCATTTTCAGAGGCAAAGCCAGCCTGATAAAGCTCCTGGTGACAGGCTGACTTGCCATTCTTCCAGTAAGCTGCTCTTCCTTCTCAGAGCAGCTCCTGCTTTGGAACCAGAGCTTCCTTCCCAATTTCAGCTGGGGAGAGTATGCAGTCCTAGCAGCCTTTTAACTTGCACGACTGTCTCTGTTATGTTTGAGCTTTTTGTTTTGGATGGTGAAAGCTAGCACTCCATACAAGACATGACAGCAAAAAATTCTTCAAAGGAACTTACGGCTTCTGAATCTGAGGTTTGCATAAAGACTTTTAAGGAGCAAATGCACTTAGAACTTGAGCTTCCAAGACCACAGGGAAACAGACCTACGTCTCCCAAAATTTCTCCTCGCAGTTCGCCAAGGAACTCACCATGCTTTTTCAGAAAGTTGCTGGTGAATAAAAGCATTCGGCAGCGTCGTCGTTTCACTGTGGCTCATACATGGTAAGAGGAGACTTGGTTTCTACAGTGCTTTGCAGAGTCTTAGTTTAGCGGCTGGGACTACATACCAGGGTATGAATTTAGGGACACAGGTCAGGTAAAGACTACATTAATGTACTGTGTGGTGAATTAACCTTGTGCTACCTGCTGTTTCCAGATAAAGTATGTCTCTGACTGTAGAGCCTCTTCAGAATTACTGCTTATAAAACCATGTAGGAAAATGTGGAAATCAGGGAGTTTTCTAAAGTCACATTTTTGTTAGTTGGGGTAATGGGTAACCCTTCTGTGATTTGGTATATTTTTTGGTACAAAAATAAATGTTTTAGTCTTAGTTATAATTTGCTTCTTAATATATAAAGCCTAACTTACTGTATTGTCTTACTGTGTTTATACTCTAGTACAAACTAGTAAGGTTTTTACTTATTGACTTTTATCTTTACAGTACTTAAGAAGACAGAAACTAAAGTCCCTCTTAGGAAGTTGCACTTTTATTTGGGACTCCAAATTGCTTAAGTTACTTAAAATTATAGATATTTGGGGGATGCCATATGTAATTTTAAGTACTCTTTGTGAAGACTGCCCTGAGCCTGCCACCTCTAGTCTATGTTTTACATAGACTATAAGTTCACTAGGATGGCCTCCTTAGACCAGTATAAGGATGGGATGGAAGGGAAAGTTCCACAGATAAGTCAACTTGACTTGGAAAATCCAGGCCACTTCAGATTTGTTTGAAGGAATGTATCCTTTCAAAATAAGGTAATCTGTGCCTCAGTTTTATTTAATAGGGACCATAGCCCTAGAGGCAGGCCATGGCTCTTGAAGTCAATTCTAACAGTGATTTTGTGCCTGCATGCCAGATTGCCAACCAACACAACAAACTGAGGCACCTGGATTTTTGAAAATTAATATTTGCTTATTTTCTACTCGTGAAAAATGTGTATGTGTAATCTATGTATGGTATGTATAGTATGCTGGTAAGTGATAGTTACCCATAGAAAGAGGTAGCTCACTTTGATGAACACTAAATACTCATCCAATATGTACTTTACCTGACTAAATAGGATGTAGTTATTGTTTTCTGACTGTGGAGTGTCATGTGTCTGATTGCTTTATCAGAGATTTTTTTGGTTATCTTGATGGATTCCATGCTGCTATTTCATTGCACTGTAGTTCTTACAGAGCACACGTGATTAGTTTTTCAAAAGCTACCAATGGTGATAGAATTTGTAGAAAGAGAAGGTTTATGTAAAAATTTGATTTGACATCCTCTCTAATTCATTACTGCTTCTTTAACACATGTGTATATTCATACACTTTTCTGAGTAATGTAACTGAAGATACACAGATATACTGTTGACAAGTTCTCATTAAAGGAACATAGGCAGAAAAAGATTCAATTAATTAACAGATGTATATGTCTTACTAGTTGAATGAATATTAAATCATAATTTCAATCCCAAAGACATTTAAAGTAGATAATTTTCAAAGAATAACCTTGAAATCCTGGTAATATTCTCCTTAATTTAGAGTTTTGGTTCCTGAATATAATAATATGACCTTTCTTTTTCTTAGAATAGATTCTTGATGTGCTAGGAACATAGAGCTATAAATACTGGTGGGTTTTTTTTTTTCTTTTCAAAAGAACTACATTTTAGAATGATTAAAGAGCCAGTTTTACTCATGCATTATACAAATTTTCTTGCAGCAAGTTGCAAAAAGAACAATTTAATGATATGTGAGGTTACTTATGCTAATAAAATGATCTTCTTTTGGGTGAGTTAAAACAAAATTTCCTGCCTTGCCAAAAAAGAAAGCACAAGACTTTGGCCTAATGTGACACAATATAGACTTAAAGAATTCATTAATCATCAAGATTGGGAATGAATGTGATTCAATGCCACCCAGAAAAGTGAAACTCACATGCTTCTCTCTTCATGTTTCTTAGAAGACCTGGTACTCAATTTGATTCCAGCTCCCAATTAAGTCTGTATAAGTGTTTGTTTCTATTGTATCTGAGAACAGGCTTAACATTTTTCAAATTTATTTTCATAAAATGTGAAGGAAATTCTCTTTTGGGAAAGTAGGCATATATGTTTAGTATTTGAATGACATTTTCAGAAACTTAAAAGTCAGGTCCTGCTTCATTTTCTCAGCATATGTAGTAGTTACCTGAGGGCATACGAGCTTGAAAACCTTATTTTTCACCTCTCTATCATGACGAAATGTAGCTAGCCTTTTGTGATTGGCATTTTCCAGACCATGCACTTAAGTTAGAAATTCCAAGATATGCACTCAGCACTCTGTAAAAACATGTTATTACTTTACAGCAGACAGTGGACTTCTTTCGAGAATACTGGATTGTTTTGATTCCTGCATTGAAATTAAAGTAATTTTCATGATGAAGCTAAACAATGGATAGCATATAGTTTATATCTTAACCCACAAGCAGGAGTTGTTACCTTTAGTTATTTGAAGATTTCATACTTTGATGTCATGAAAGAGCAACTCTGGTTTTGGAAACTCAAGTTATGAAGTATGGTCTAACAGAAGATTTAGCACACATTTGTGGAATTCTGACTCTGGGATTATTTTTAATTTATATGAAAAATAGTAGGTATTGCTGTTTTGATGTGTCGTTGCTAATCATGTTTACATGATCTGAAACCTGGAAGGAATATGAGTAATTATTTCACTATTTTCTCTTATCCTTGGGGAGAACCACAATTAACTCCATCTTTGACATATGGAAATCTGCCCTAGTTTTAAACGTGTAGAAAAAAAATTCCAATAACTTTACTTAGCATATGGTTTTCCTACTTCATAGTACAGGTATTGAAAAAAATAATTCTTTATAATCAATTTATATAAATTTGGAGGGACATTTTTGAGACAGGATCTCCCTGTAGCTCCAGCTGTCCTGGAACTCTCTATGTAGACCAAGCTGGCCTTGCACTCCCAGAGATCCACCTGCTTCTGCCTCCCAAGCACTGGGATTAGAGGTGTGCACCATCACACCCAGGTATCTATGTATTTTTTACATAGCATAGAATCCCCTTTCTACTTCCTAGGGTATTATCTTATAATACTATGTAGGAATATGAAAATATCAAATGGTCCCTTCATTGTATTTTTTTATTTTTATTTTTATTTAAAAAAAATTTTTTTTTGGTCTTTTTGAGACAGGGTCTCCCTATAGCCCCAGCTGTCCTGGAACTCACTCTGTAGACCAGGCTGGCCTTGAACTCACAAAGATCTGCCTGCCTCTGCCTCCTGAGTGCTAGGATTAAAGGCATACACCACCACGCCTGGCATATTTTTTTTTATTTACTCAAAATACATAATTGAACATAGGTATGAACATATCAAAGAAAATAAAACAATTGGATTCAACATATATTTTCCCAACATTGATTGTATTTTCAGTTCTTTACGAGGAATATGTATGCTATAAATGTTAAGAAGTTTTGAATTCCTTACCTTTTGAGTATTTTTATTTTATCCATTAAGATTTGACTTTGATTCACCTTCCCAAATTTCCAACTCTTTTTTTGAATTCTGACCATCAAACAATAATGCTGGTTATATCCACTTTAGGGATGTGAGGACATACAGATTAAAAAAAAAAAACATGTCATATACGTCAAAGCATTGCGAGATGCTCAGTCTTGCTGGACAGAATAGAGAGATGACAAGATCTTTCTCAGGCTTGCAGATTATTCATCCCTGTCCTCAAATCCGAGGTGACAGTCTCTAAGGCACAATGTTATCTTTCCTGTCTGTGTGGCCTGTTCATTGGGCCTGGCAATTACTACATAGTGTCTAGCTTTTCCAACCTTCTTTCCGTGGGTGGGGTTCCTTCTTTCACCGTCAGTACTCCTTCATGAAGAAAGTGGCTACTGATGGTGTCTCCTGGGCCCATTGCACACCTCTCAAAATGCTGCCTCCTTGAAGAGCAAATGTCTCAGTGAGCACAGCTATTGGTCTGTCCATGCCTACAAGCTCACATGCAAGAGTAGTATCCATTCAGTTATTGGAGCCTCTGAAGAGAGATTTTCCCCATTTAATTTTGCCCATATGTTTTTTTGTTTTGTTTGTTTTGTTTTTGTCTTTTTGAGACAGGGTCTCCCTGTAGCCCCAGCTGTCCTGGAACTCACTCTGTAGACCAGGCTGGCCTTGAACTCACAAAGATCTGCCTGCCTCTGCCTCCCAAGTGCTAGGATTAAAGGCGTGCGCCACCATGCCCGGCTAATTTTGCCCATATGTTGAAAGCCCTCTCTTATGCTACAGAAATGTTCAAGAAATGTGTGATTTGTGCCTAATATTTGAATACAAAAGTATTGCAAGCCAAGGTTTATACTCTAAAGATGAAGAGGGAACAATTGAGGCTAGAAAGAAGTGAGTAGACTATGTGCTCGACCTTTCTCTACACTCGATACAGCTTAGCCTGCTATGTTAAATAAATCTACTGAGCATTATCTTTTTTGGTTAGTCATTTCCTAGTAATAGTGGAAAATTCTGAGAGAGGTCTATATTTTCACATATTTGTTGATTGAAGAGAAATAGTCACTAGGTGCAAGTACATACCAGGCAGGCCCTGATCTGGGTTTAATGGACCGCAAGTGAGAAATATTTGTTACGTTGATGATGTCATGAGGTAGCTGGAAGATGAACTTTTCCATTAATAATTAATCAATAGATTGTGAATAGTGCTTTGACATCTGCTGCTCATTGTCATGACAATCATTAGAAAATGAGTCAGTGTGTTCCAGTGCATGTGGATAGGAGATGCCATTTGAGTCCGGTCTTCGAGAGCGAACAGCAGATTTTCAGGCAAAGAACAGGCAAGAAGGGCATTTTTTTTTCCTAACTAAGAAAATAATAAAGAATCAAAAACTAAGTACTGTCCTAACTCAGCAGCACTTTGAATGTGCCTAACATTGTTCTAAATGTACAAATGCCACAAGTTATGCTCATAGGCTCAATTGAACTACTTAGAGCCTCATATTTTTAAAAATTTTAATATATAGAAATGTCTTGAAGATGAACTTGTCTCAACATAAAATTCATCTGTCTTTCATATGGTACACCCATAGCATGAAAACAATTAGATATTACACTTTTTTTTTAAATTTTTTTTTTTAATTTTATTTATTTCGGTATGTGTATCAATGTACTGTCTCCATGCAGGTCTGTGCACCCGTGTCGTGCAATGCCGCGGAGGTCAGAAGAGGGTCTCAGATTCCCCTGGAACTGGAGTTCTCCTGGAATTGGAGTTTCAGACGGCTCTCGGCCGCCATGTGGGTGCTGGGGATCGAACCCGGGTCCTCTGTAAGAGCGGTCGGCGCTCTTAACCGCTAGGCCATCTCTCCAGCCCTTAGATATTACACTTTTAAATAATTGTATATGTCAAAAAGAATTCTATAATGTGAGGTTTTCTACTTGTGGTATGAGACTGGTGCTCAAACATTTAAATTTTTGGAGCATTTTGCATTTGGGGATGAGGAGGCTCGCCCTGTATTATATTAAAATTCTATTGGCCAAGGATTGGAAGCCAGAGAGTATATCGTTTTTGCCTAAGGTTCCACAGTGTGTAAGTGGTGAAGTTGGATTACACTTTAAGCATAGGGAAGTGTGTGGAGTTCACTGGAGTTGTAGTCAGAGATGAAAGATCAGAAAGATATAAAGAAAGAAAAACAATGCTGGTTGATTGGAGCAGCATTCTGAGTCTCCACTGTCATGAACAAGACTTGATGCTTTACTCCCCCATTAGTCAGAGTCCTCAAGTTGTTAGTACGAGATTAATATATATGATTTTTACTTTGAAGAGGCATTTTGCAGGAGGTATGAAGGATGGGCTTGAGGATGAGATTAGAGGCAAAAGAGAAAGAAGGATGTGCATTTGAGAAGTAATGGCTTCTGATGACACTGTCTATCCCACAACATTGGAAGCTGTGATTCCCACGTTCTTCATGACTTAACAAATTAATGTTTATGATAAACAGAAGGGAAATATGTGAACTTGGAATGCCTTGCATTTATGGCCTGCAACATGATGCTATGCATATAGTAGCTGTCACAATACCCCCTGAATGCATCAGATTATCTCAGCAAAATTGCATGGGAGGAGGGCACAGGTGGGAAACCCCACTTGCTTCCTAATTTACCAGAAGGGCTTCCCCCCAGCAAGCTTTAAGTACAAACTCCAGTTTCCATTTTTATTAGGAATTGTCTCAATCCACAGTATGAACCAAATGGCAGTGCAAATTCATACCTTATAGATTGAGTCTGTTATTTTAATCTAAGGAAGCATTTTATTAGTAAGGTTATAAATGCCAACTTCCTGGCCTTTTACTGTTCCACAGGACGAATGCTAGAAGGTGGTTTGGAAAGCTCGGCTGCGGGCTGATTGCTGAAGTCTAAGCCCCATCTATAAAATCCTGTTTCTTTCTCTTTCCCATCTTTCTCTTTTATCATCTCCCAAATTTTCACCTTGGGTTTTACAGTGCTCCCTTCTTTAGCCTCACTGTCAGGCCGGAACAATATTATGCTAAGGACAATTATATGATTCTTAGAAAAGAATCAAAAAGGTTAAGCATGGTTGCCATTGCCTGGCTTCAGCTTGACCATGACCTTATCTCTTACCCTCTAGCCATGCCTCCTTGTCCTGGACAAGACAATCGGGTTTCCACCTCTGAGTCTAGACTTTGTTTTCTTTTGCCTTGAGGTCCAGTGCTGAGATGCTGGCATCTCAGTCTTATTCCTGTCAGGACATCTGAAGTATTGACCCAGAAAGGCCATGACGCCCCACCTCCCATCTAAAATTGTACCTGCCACTTCCCAGTTCCTTATTCTACTTTGCTTTTCCTCTTCACACTTACCATGAACTGAGAATCTATTACAGACTGCTTGTTATTATGTTGTTGCTTTTACCCTTTCATTGTCTGCCACCCTGACTAAATTGAATGAGGCCATAGATTCTGCTCTGTTTTCTGTATCCTAGGAACCTACAAGAAAGGCTAACTTTTCTCTCCCTTTCTCCTTCCTCTCCCCTCTCCTCCCTCCTTCCCCTCTCCTCCCTCCCTCCCTTCTCCTCCCTCCCTCCCCTCTCCTCCCTCCCTCTCCTCTCCTCCTTACCTCCCCTCTCCTCCCCCTCCCTCCCTTCCTCTCCCTCCCCTCTTCTCCCCCTCCTCCTTTCCCTTTTCCTTCTTTCCCCTTCTTCCCTTCCTTTTCCTTCTTCCCTCCCCTTCCCTCCCTTCCCCTTCCTCTTCCCTTCCCTTCCTTCCACTTCCCTTCCCCTTCTCTTTCCCCTTTCTCCTTCCCCTTTCCTCTTCCCCTTCCCTTCCCCTTTCCCCTTCCTCTTCCTCTTCCTGTTCCCTTTCTCATTCCCCATACCCTTCCCCTTCCCCTTCCTCCTGTTCTCTTTCTCTTTCCCTATTCCCTTCCCCTTCCCCTTCCCCTCCCCCTTCCCCTTCCTCTTCCTCTTCCCCTTCCCTTCCCCTTTCCTCCTTCCTGTTCCCCTTCCCCTTCTTCCTGTTCTCTTTCTCTTTCCCTTTCCCCTTCCCCTTCCCCTTCCCTTTCCTCTTCCTCTTCTCCTTCCTCTCTCCTCTCTTCTCCTCTCCGTCCTTTCCTTCTTTTTTTGCTTTTTTGGAGACAGGGCACCATGTAACCCAGCTCCACCTTAAACTTGTCTTTGGAACTGAGGATGACCTTGAACTTCTGGTCCTTCTGCCCCACCTCCAGAGTGCTGTGGTTACAGGTGCTTCACCATACACATTTTATGCAGCTGGGGATCAAACCCAGGGCTTCTTACATGCTAAACAAGTACTCTACAGCCCCCCCCAAAGTCTAACTTTTAACAAAAGTTTAAAAAAATGGAAACATGAATGCAGTCCCTGCTTCCTGCTCTGCATTCATGGATCATGTTTCATTTAGTCTGGCATGAAGGAGGAAAGTGGGGTTGGTTGACTCTTAACCTGCAAGCACTCCTACTCTGTCCATCTCTAAGTAGCTGTGTTCCCTTTCTGCCAGTAGAGCAACTCTAACTTTTTTCCTGTGTTCTGTATTATAGAGGCAGTTTAATTGCAGAACCTCACTGTGGGTTAAGGCTAAGCATTTTACATGTGACCCGTTTAGTTAAACCACCACAGACAACTCACACTACCTAGCCTACAGTGCTGTCAACTCATGCTTGTCTGTGGCACCAAACAATTAAGAATTATTTTGCTATTCTTTTTAAATTTTATGTGTGTGAATGTATTGCCTGCATTTTTGTAAGAGCACTTGGGTCATGAAATGCCCTTGGAGGTCAGAAGAAGGCATTAGATTCCCTTGGAACTAGAGTTATAGACAATTGGCAACTACCAGGTAGGTGCTGGGAATGGAACCTTGGTCCTCTGAAAGAGCAGCCAATGCTCTTAACTGCTGAGCCATCTCTCCAGCCCTATTTGGCTATTCTTCATGCATCAGACAACATGGTCTTTTCAGCTCAGGAATGCTACACATATCTCTTATTGTTTAGAAGCCAAAACAGAGCAATCTATGTGATGTTACCATCCATGTGTTTAGATCTTTTATATGAGAATATTTACTTACCTATATTTTGTACTTGTAACACTTGTAGCACATAGGCAGTGGCTATCGGTATTTGAGCTCTTTATAGGATCTCACCAAGGAGTTTGGAAGTAAAAGCCCAGTACTTACAGCGCAAAGAAAGTCACAGGCCTTCTCCGGAGAAGAAGACCTTATCAGGAGTGTAGCTTTCATGTTGTTCTCACTCAATTTTCCTGACCTAGGAGCTTGGTGGCCTCTGTCAGGTGTAGTAATTTAGTTGCTGTATAAATTCTTAAAAGTAATTTATAGACCTCAGTTTGCTTCTTTCCAACGACATGAAGAATGCAGGCATTTGTATTGGAGGGATACTAAGAATAACTGTGTTACTAGATCTTTTGAGGAAAGGAATGTCCCTGACACTGTGTACCCTGACATCCTCTGACATCCTCCTCTTAGTTCTTTCTTTACAACTCATACTTTACTACAAATTATGCATATTGGAAATAAAGGGGCATGTGGATTCAAAGAAAGCTGGTTGGCCACGATATTTTCTGGAAGTTCAGTATGCTAGGAGCCATTTGGGTATTTGTGGAGAAAGAGAATGAAGACAGCCCTGTTGTTCTGTGGTGCCAGGTCTGAGCAAAGAAATATGGATACATAAGAGTGAGAGGACCTGGGGTGGGAGGGAGGGGGGTTCTCATCACAATATGATGACCTCTAAGAACATGAAAATCATCAGCTTAATGAGTGGAAAGAAACAGAAATATACATAGCTATGTTCGATAAAGTTACAGAAATTTCTAGATAATTTATAATACCAAGATATACTCACCTAATAGTATCAGCAATGGCAGCAGGAGAAATGAAGAGCATGGAAGGGCTTGTGGGTCAAGGTTGGTGGTGCCGAGGTTGAAAGGATGATGATTTCTCTTTACTGCTTGTTAAGACCTTGTCTTTGGGGCTGGAGAGATGGCCTAGCAGTTAAAAGCACTGACTGCTCTCGCAGAGGACCCGGGTTTGATCCCCAGCACCCACATGGTGGCTGAGAACCATCTTTAACTCCAGTTCCAGGGGAATCCGATGCCCTCTTCTGACCTCCGTGGCATTGCACAACACAGGTGCACAAACCTGCATGCAGACAGTTCATTCATACACATAAAAAATAAAATAAAAAAAAGACCTTGTCTTAGTATCTCTCTTCCTTATAAGTTATTGTATATGACATAAAGTTATTGTATATGACATATTTTAGTTGATTCATACACATAAAAAATAAAATTTAAAAAAGACCTTGTCTTAGTATCTCTCTTCCTTATAAGTAACTGTATATGACATATTTTAGTTGAAGAGAGAACAGTAATTTAGAGATAAAAAGAGGTTAATATGTATTTAAAAGTACAGAATTATTTCCATTCTCATACCTATTTTACTCGTTTAATTATTATATAGTCTAACATTCTTTAAATTATGGATAAATTTGTGGCCTCATGTTTGAAAACTAAAACACTAAAACAGTTACAGTGGAGGGTTAAAAGCATTTGAAACAGTTTATAACTTCCCTTGGTGATGAAGTTTTGTTTTAAGTACTTGAAACAGTTTCTAAGAGGATGTTTATACTGTTCAAAACCTTTTTCCCCAAGAAGGGGTAAGACATCTTTTGGTAAAACTGTAATGTCTGTAGCATTAAAATTGACATTATATAACAGCTTATGCTACATGCAGGCCTTTATCATTGTATAATTTTGAATCTTGAATTGTATTTTTATCATTAATCTGGGTTTCCTGTTATTTCTAGAGTCAAAAAAGCCAGTCTGGGTGTTGTTACTTTCTCTGTACTTACTATTAAAATTGAGATTAAGCAATTAGCTGCCTTAAACTGCAGTTGTTTCATTTGCAGTGTTGACATATAGACTTATGTTCAGATATTTTTAATTAAATTTATTTTTTTAAATGTACTATCTAACCTGATAACCGTCTCTCTAATACACTAAAGCACTTGGCATACACTTCATGCACTGTGTCACATAGAAGACATTACTGCTTAGTTGTCTTGCTTAATCTCTTAGTTGTCTTGCTTAATCTCTAAACATGCACAAGCATGCACATTGTTTTCAGAGTTGATTGGTAAAGCAAAAACGTACCTTTTTAAAAGCATTTCTGAGTAGTGCATGGTGGTTCATGCCTGTAATACTAGCACTTGGGAGGTTGAAGCAGCAGGATTGTTGTGAGTTCCAGACTAGCCTGGGATACACAATGAGATCGAGGCTAGCCTGGAATACAGAGGAAGACCCTGTCTCAAAAACCAAAAACAACAAAATGTTCCCATTTGAGAGTTAACAAGGTCAGGAGTTTTGTAAAGAAATCACTATAATATCTACACTGTGACCATTCAAAGTACTGAAAAATCAAAATATTATTCATTTGTTGTCATTTAGTAATAAGATCCCAATGAACCAAGCTAAATTATTCTAAAATGAACTGATTATCAGAAGACCCAGAGTGACTTGAATATGTCCCCAACAAGAAATTTCATTGCTTTGATTCACTGCCATCAATCAATATGCATATATATATATATATATATATATATATGTCTTTTTGAGACAAGGTCTCCCTTTAGTCTCAGCTGGCCTGGAGCTCCCTCTGTAGACCAGGCTGGCCTTGCCATCAATATATTTTATAAAGTCATTTGTATCGTTCAGTGTGAAACAGGGCGAGAACCTCTTTGAAGTCATTTCATCCACTTGCACCAATAATCTTAAAAGAAAAAAGAAAACAAGACATAAGAAGATGCTTTGTCTACTTCAGAATCCTGCATAGGAGAAGCCAGTGTAGGCTCCATGAGAGAATGGCCAGGAAGGGCGCCAGTACCATCAGAGACTCATTTACGTCAAATGTCTCCTCGCACCCTTTCTGTTACCCTTCAAAATTAATAAACTCAGCCTTTCCTAATACAGAGTACCTAGAGTGCTTCTGTGGCTTTATTTGTCCCACAATTGCCCCAGCATTTTCTCCATAAATCCTTTATCTCATGACCAGGACTATTTTTGCCTTCCGAAGCAAGGTCAGAAAGGACAGGGAAAGTCAACCAGAGATCCAGCACTTGCTTTCTGATGTCTTAACTGTCTAAGGCATCTGCCTGGGATGTCATCACTGAAACCCACCATCTAAGGTTAACTTCTTAGGGTGATTACGGCTTTGGGTCTTACTCATCAGCCTACCAGAATGAGGTATGGGCATGCCTGAGAAATAGTGGTTTTCTAACCTACTCATTTTTATTCAAACAGCTTGGAGATTTTAGTAGACCAGTCTGTGCTTCAAAGCGCAAGGCGTTTGTATCTGACATCAACTTTTACCAGATACTGGGCTCAGGGCATTCCATTTCACCTAGCTTGTTTTCTTTTTCCAAATCTGCAAAACAAGAAGAATCTGCTTAGCATCTCTCATTAGGACCTTGTGAAAATAAATGATTAATATGTTCCCTGACTAAGGACAGGTAAGCAGCAGACTTGAGTTCACTGGTGCATTGATTTCAGGTTCAAGTTTATATAATATAAAATACTTGGATATTTTATGTAATAATTTCATTAAATAAGTTTTTATTCAGCAACTTAAGTCCATCTTAAATGCATGTTTTATAATTTTCAGATCATTTGGTTAATGAGGCATTTCTTTATCAGAAAGTCCATATTGAGTGTTTTCACCCCAATAAAATAGATTTAAAAATATTTTACTTTTATTTTTTTGTCTTTGTGAGACAGAGTCTCCTTGTTGCCCCAGCTATGGAACTTACTATATGGAGAAGGTTGGCTTTGTACTCACAGAGATCTACCTCCCTCTGCCTCCCAAGTGCTGGGATTAAAGGTGTGTGCCACCATGCCCAGCTCATCATTTTTATTTTATGTGTATGCACTCATGTACATTGCCTGCATGCAGTTGGGTGCACCCATGTGGTATACTGCCAGAAGAGGCCAGAAGTGGGGGTTGGATCCCTTGGGACTTGTTAGTTGCCATGTGGGTGCTGGGAATTGAACCCAGGTCCTCTTCAAGAGCAGCCAGTGCTCTTAACTGCTGAGCCATCTCTCCAGCCATACAATAAAACAGTTTTTTTAATTTTTTTCAATTATTTTATGTGTATGAGTGTACTGTCTGCATGTAAGTAGGTGCACCCATGTCCTGCAATGCTGTGGAGGTCAGAAGAGGGTGTCACATTCCCCTGGAACTGGAGTTAAAGAGACGGTTCTTTGCCACCATGTTGGTGCTGGGAATCGAACCTGGGTCCTCTGCAAGAGCATTCGGTGCTCTTTTTTTTTTAATTAATTTTTATTTATTTCTGTATGTGTATGAATGTACTGTCTGCATGCAAGTTTGTGCACCCGTGTCGTGCAATGCCGCGGAGGTCAGAAGAGGGTGTTGGATTCCCCTGGAACTGGAGTTCTCCTGGAGTTGGAGTTTCGGGCGGTTCTCGGCCGCCATGTGGGTGCTGGGGATCGAACCCAGGTCCTCTGTAAGAGCGTTCGGCGCTCTTAACCGCTAGGCCATCCTGGTGCTCTTAACCACTGAGCCATCTCTCTAGCCCCAATAAAACAGTTTTAAGTGTAAAACGTCACTTCGTGTTCTAAGATATAATCCCTCTCATTGTTCCTAGAGATGGCTGTAAATAATCTCCCAATAATATGCCGGGCGTGGTGGCGCACGCCTTTAATCCTAGCACTTGGGAGGCAGAGGCAGGCGGATCTTTGTGAGTTCAAGGCCAGCCTGGTCTACAGAGTGAGTTCCAGGACAGCTGGGGCTACAGGGAGACCCTGTCTCAAAAAGACAAAAATAAAATAAAATAAAATTCCAGTTACTTTCTTGAAGCTGGTACTTTTCTCCATTAGTGAAAGTGGATACCAATGATACACTAGTTCTTTTGGTTAATGGCAGAAATTGCACTAATTTTTTTTAAAGTTCTTTTCAAAGTATGAGAATAGAGATTGTTTTCCCTAGTCAGTAGAATCTAACCTCCTAGTGACCTGTTTATATAAGAAAGTTTACTCTGCGAGGCAGTGGAAAAGAGCCTCCAATCTGAGTCAGAGTTCTAAACATGCATGCTGGCGCCACTACTTACAAACTTTCATTTATTTATTTAGTTTTGGAGTTGGGGGGATAGTAATTCAACCTTTGGGAGCCTTGGCTTCCTAATCAGTAAATTAGAGAAACAAAGTAATTATTATTTCCCTTCTTAACTTGACACTTACACTTGATGAATATTAGCTAGCATTACTGACAGTGATAGGGGAAAAAGTACATTTACTGGACAGATGTGATAATAAGCTGTAGGTGTTGCTTAAAAACCTACATGCTTGACCTCAATGTTACAGATGTATATGTGGGTTGTATGTAAAGAGTATTCTGTAACAAGCATTATTTAAAAACATTAAACATTGCTTCAGATTTCTTTTATAAGAAAGGATGGGGCCTCTGCTATATGGGTTCACTTGAGTGAGAGGCCCATGGAGACAGGAACCAAACCAAATGGTACTTTTGGATCTCCTCTGCCCCAGGAGTCTTTCTATCGGTTTGATGCTTTCTGAAGATGCTAGCAAGCTCTTATGACGAACAGGCATTGCAGTGAAACTTGTACTTAACCTTTATCCAGATGACTTCACAACATTTAAATCAAATTGCTCTTTATTTCCTGGTCATTCCAAGAATACTTAAGTATAAAAGTCTTTTCGACAAAGACTTCCTTTTCCCATTTGGTCAGGTGGAGTCTGTCTCTTAGCAATTTAAAGGTAGTAAAGGTTAGGACAAAGAATTCTAGTTAGATGAACTAGTAGTCATTGGGAAAGGGCCACTCATATAAACTGAAAACTCAGGCACAGTGAAAAACAAAATCCTTTGGGGGTTTCACAGAATCATTCCAGGTTTCTGGTTCTATCTAAATGAATAAAAACAGATTTCTAAGAGCCTATCTGGAAATTATAGATTCAATTAAGCAACTGCTTTATATGAATAAAGTATTGATGATTTTAATATTTTAAGGCACTGTCTTCATAAGCATGCTACTTGCTTGAGAGTCCAAGGATTTGAGCTGCATTATGCAGCTGATGAACCCAGGAAGCAAGCCTATATGTTTGCTGCTTGGAGATCTTTATCAATGGGGGCCCATAAAGGCCCTCTCTCTCACCTTTATCTTATAATGCACAGAGACATGAATATTCAATACTAATGTCTACAAAGTGGTCTAGTTTTCTACAAAGTAGCATGACATCAGCTTTTAGAAGAACAAAAAGGTTTCTAACAGGTTTATTCATAGCATAGATTTGAAAAAGAAATCTCAAGGTTAAAACATTTAGTCAATTGTAAATTTTACTATTATTTTAAAAATAAATTTTTATGTGTATGCGTGTGTGCCTAAATGTATGTTTACACACCACAGGTGTGCAGATGCCCACAGAGGCCAGGACTAGGTGTGGGAAATCCTGGAACTGGTGTTACAAGTGGCTGTGACCTGCTTGACATGAGTGCTAGGAATGGAACCCAGTCTGCTACAAGAACAGCTAGGTGACTTAACAGCTGCATCATCTCTCCAGCCTGTATTTTAGTGGTTCTTTAAAATGCTTCTGCCAGGGCTGGAGAGATAGCCTAGCGGTTAAGAGCACCGACGCTCTTGCAGAGGACCCGGGTTCGATCCCCAGCACCCACATGGCGGCTAAGAACCGTCTACAACGCCAATTCCAGGAGAACTCCAGTTCCAGGGGAATCCGAGACCCTCTTCTGACCTCCGCGGCATTGCACGACACGGGTGCACAGACCTGCATGCAGACAATACATTCATACACATACAAAAAAAATAAATAATAATAAAAAAAAAAATTAAAAAAAAAAAGAACATTAAAAAAAAATAAATAAAATGCTTCTGCCAAGTACTTAATGCTTCATGAGCTTAGGCACCAAAGTTTCACATTTCTTTTGGTGAAATTCTTGTGTGTGAATTTGTGCACGTCCATACTTTTTAAATGTTGTTTTCACCTTTATTTATTCTTTATAAAATTTGAATCTGTCCCTGTTAGAGTGACTATTTTCCAGACTAATTAATC
This sequence comes from Rhizomys pruinosus, assembly GCA_009823505.1. Classification (NCBI taxonomy): domain Eukaryota; kingdom Metazoa; phylum Chordata; class Mammalia; order Rodentia; family Spalacidae; genus Rhizomys; species Rhizomys pruinosus. The sequence goes on from VZQC01012138.1 coordinate 427,935, forward strand.
ATCCCTGGAACCTGGACGATTAGCAAAAGGCCGGGTAGTCTGCCACTATGAGCAGAGAGTAATTCCAAAGGCAGAGGAGAAAAAAATAACAGTATATATAACCTTTTTCCACATAAAAAGGCTACATTAGAATTTATCCCACACTTCTACCATTCAACAGTGTTCTCCGTTTACGGAGACTTGATACTTGGGAACCCTGCTACAAACCAGCCAACCGAGAATTAGTCCAAGTGTTCTGAGTTGATATTTTTGTTAATGACCACCACCTGCTTGCTCTCTTTTACACTAAACCCTAGCACCTAACTTTTCTGGGTAAACACCTGACATTTTCATACTTTCATGACTCCTTATTAAGAGCCTCCTTACAGTGAGGACTTGACAAATTCATTTCTATTTAAGCGTGACACATGGGGCTCAGCGTGTGATTTGCTTGGGAGGAATAAACATTAGAATCATCTCTAATTACAGAATCAGACACTTTGGAAGGTAGAGACAAAAGGAAATGTGAGAGTGAAAGGTCATTTTCCAACCCCATAGGGACATAGATGTGTATGGATGAATGTCCCAAGCAATGTCATCAGCAAGCCATTCATTCATTCATTCATTCACTCATTCATTCACTCATTCATTCATTCATTCATTCATTCATCCACCAAGTCAATCACCTACATGCCTGTGCTTCCTGTTGCTGCTCCTGTTTCTGAATCAATGCTCTTTGATCTGGAGGAGGCCAACCAACCTGGATCCCTGCCTCTCTTCTCCTCACCACACACTATTGTTTTGTTCCCCTCTGCTTAGGAAGAATTTCCGGCCTGCTCTCCGTAGCAGACTACTTGGCTTCTTGCTAGTACGCCAGATCCCAGAGTGATTAATTGTTCACAAAAATAAGTCATCATTGGTGCCCTGACCTGTTAATGAGTCTCCCAGTCCACAGACCCTCCAGTCCTACATCTTTAAAATGCCATCTTTGACTCCATGAACTCTCCGTCTGTTCCCATATTGTCTTTGCATGGAAACTCTCCCTCAGAATTGTCTACACTGCACTCATTTCCTTCCTGGCCCCCAGGCCTTCTAGAAATTTCTAAATAAGGTTTCTCCTCATATTGCCACTGAAAAAAAGTGTGGGAATTTGATCTCTAGGTGCCAGATCTCTTGGCCAGCTCCAGTTTGTACTGAGCTCCACCCAGCATTGAGGATATGCATTTGGTGTATCACTAGCCACATCCTTCCTCAGGGTCTAGACCTGTATCTCCATCCAGCAGGCATTTTGACAGCTCAAACTTGGTACATCCAGAACCTACACCATAATTTTTGCCTCTCACATCTCACCCTCTGCTGCAATCTGTTTCCAGGTTTGCCCATCTCAGGAAGATGGAATTCCATTTTCCTAACTGCTCAAATTAGATAGAAATCTGGGAAGCTTGCATTACTCTGTGTTCTCTAAGAGTTCACACTGCATTCGAATCAACAAATCCACTGGCATGTCACCTATCACCAACTGCCACTACTGTCATGATCTCATCTTACTCGGTCCCTGATTTTTAAAATATTTTCTTAAATTTTATTTTTTTTTTATGTGTATGAATGTACTGTCTGCATGTAGGTTGGTGTGCCCGTGTCATGCAATGCCATGGAGGTCAGAAGAGGGCATCGGATTTCCCTGGAACTGGAGTTAAAGATGGTTCTTAGCTGCCATGTGGGTGCTGGGAATCAAACCCGGGTCCTCTGTAAGAGCAATCGGTGCTCTTAACCGCTGAGCCATCTCTCCAGCCCCAATCCCTGACTTTTAAACTTTCCCTTTGCAGTGTACTCTCTTTGTGGCTATCACACTGCCCCTTTCATGTGTTGAACAACTGTGCCACTCCCTGCCATTCTGAGTCCTATGGCACCCCATCTCACAAAGAATTTGGGTCTGTGCATGTGCCAGGTCTTGTGGCTATTATCTCCAAGTCTTCTTTCCTCTCACAGTGGTCTAGCATTTTAGTCCGCTTGCCACCCCTTGCCAAGTCCTCTGTCTTTTCTTTCTAAGAAGCATTTCTCCCAGATACCTCTATGAGTCTCTTTTCCTTCTTCTATGTTATAGTTTGAATTCACGTAAACCAGAGATAACTTTTCTGATCATTTATATAAACAGTTTTCTTGCCCTGGCATTGTAATTGTCTTTAACCCTGCTTTCATTTCTGTATAGCTTTTGTCATTACAAACATACCTAGCCATGTATTTGTCTATATGTATCTTTCTAGATCTACACCAATATTTGCATTCATATCTATTTGAAATCATCTATAACTGATTTATATCATCTTTATTTCCCTTTATGACACAATAAACTCGCTGAGGAGTATAGGGGTTGTCCTCTATACTATTTATGTTCTAATGTTTCAGGAACTCAGTTCCCACTTCACTATTATGTGTATTCCTTAGATATTTTCATGACATGAAGTTTTGGTTTGCTTGTTTGTTTGATTGAGATATGGTATCCTTGTAGCTCCAGCTAGCCTAGAACAAGTTATGTAGACCAGGCTGTCCTGGATCTCAGAGATCTGCCTGCCTCTGCCTCCTGAGTACTGGGATTGAGGGAATGTACTACCACCCCAGGCTTACTACATAAATGTTTGACATTATGTTATAATCATCCTCACCATCCCTCATATATTAATGGTCTTCTTCCCCTTACTTCAATAATCTCATGTATTAGAAGAAACAGTGAGATCTTTAGCTTAGTTCTGTAAATGGAAAACTGGATTGGTCTTTTAACATTGAAAGATAATAAGTCAACATCTATTCTTTATTTGTAAGCATATCACTTTGGTTCGCATTGGAGCAGTGATTCTTTTTTTTTTGTTAAAGAAGCATTATTTACATTTTTTAAAAAATTTTTATTTATTTTCGTATGTGTATGAATGTACTGCTGCATGTAGGTTTGTGCACCCGTGTCGTGCAATGCCACGGAGGTCAGAAGAGGGCGTTGGATTCCCCTGAACTGGAGTCAAAGATGGTTTTCAGCCACCATGTGGGTGCTGGGGATCGAACACGGGTCTTCTGCAAGAGCAGTCGGCGCTCTTAACCGCTAGGCCATCTCTCCAGCCCCAAGAGCAATGATTCTTATATCATGTCACCTACATGGAAGTGAAAATAATATTCAATGAGTAAATGCACAGAGAATTACCCACCATGGTAGCACATGCCTTTAATCCTAGAACTTAGGAGGCAGAGGCAGGTAGATTACTACAAGATTGAGGTCAGCCTGAGATGGTCTACCTAGCAAGTTCCAGGCCAGCTGGGACTATATAGTGAGACCTTGTCTCAAAACAACCAAAAGCAAGCAACAAACAAAGAAAAAAGCATAAATTAAAGCCAAGAGTATTTGTGTGTATGTGCATGTGCATGTGTGTGTGTGTGTGTGTGTGTGTGTGTGTGTCACGCATTCGCTAGAGACGTGTCATTTAAACAACAGCAGCATGAGTATTTTTATCATATAGTGTGGGTGCTCTTTGAAGAGTATTATATGGGGAAATATCTCAAGCATCATTTCACTAGGCTAATCTTTGGGGGACAGGTGCCATTTCTTTTCCCTGTTGCCTGATAGCTGGCCAGCAGATGCTGAGTGGAGATTCTTCAATTTTTTTTTTTTTTTTTTATCTCTAAGAGGTCTGCATTTTTGTTGCCCCTGGGATAGACTTATTTTGGTCCTTATTTTGCCATTCAGAGATTGGCAGCCAGAGAGGAATCTAATATTATAACATCTGAAATTATAAGCAATGAGGGAACCCACATATAACTTGTCAAACAACTCGGATATTTCTAAAATGTGAACAGATGTTCAATAGAAATGAGCAAAACAAAAACCCCCCAATTTTGAAGCATTTCTGATCTGAGCACTGTGAATTTACATATATTTTTGAGGTTATGCTAATGAAAACCTCTAGGAACTTGGGTAAGGTTCAGAACTTTCCTTTTCATATCGAATAGTGAAAAATGTCAAGAATTACCATCTTATTGATTTTTGTTTAGATCAAGATGCAATTATCTGAACTACCATACCAGAGATTTTTTTAGCCAAATTCTCAGTAGTTGGGAAATTTTAAGAGCTGTTTGTTTAGTTTTCAATGAAAGGCACTCTCCTAAAGAGTTTATGCACTAAATATTTTCGGGTTTTCAGTAGCACACGTCAGGCATAGTTATTGCGTTTGTCTCTGGATCTTCATTTTTAACATGTTCTCAAATTTGCTAGGCATTTACTGTTTCCATCTGGTCCTCATAAAAGATTTCACATTTGTAATTCAGCTCAGGCTCTGGCTCAGAGCATCGTCGTAATTCTACCCAAGACTCCAGTTTGATAGGGCAGATACTTGGTAAACTTTGCACTTGTTTTGGTTTACTTTTCTTTCTTTCTTAAAGTTAGGAATAAAACTGGATTGAAATGGTGCACTTCTCTCCAAATACAATCCTAGTGTGCACACCCTGACGAACAGGCAAGCATCCCACTTCTGAGTAGTTTAAAGCTGCTGGGGCAGGAGAAGCTGCCACCCTGAGCCTAGGCAAAAGGGAACCAAGTAGTCTTCCTAGCTTCTCTTTGCTTCACAACCTGTTCTCAGTAATCACAGATGGAGGAATCGTTGCAGAGGTTTGAACATTCCCTTGAAGTAGACAAATGAGTAGGATTCTCTTTGTTGTGTCCAGTAGTAGGCTCTGGAGCAGCGGAATACAAAGTTCGCTGCTCCTGGGAAATTCTTTGCTACATAGTTAGAGGTGCAGTATGTGTTTGTGGATAGTTTAGCAAGTATTTAAAAACATTGTATTTGTTATTTTTACTTTACGTGTATGAGTGTTTTGGCTGCATGTATGTAAGTGTACCATGTATGTACAGTGCCTGCAGAGGTCTGAAGAAGGCGATTGGATCTTCTGGAACTGGAGTTACAGACATTTGTTAGCTGCCAGGTAGGTACTAGGAATTGAACCCAGGTCCTTTGGAAGAACAGCCGGTACTCTTAACTGCTGAGCCATCTCTCCCACCCCTGTTTAGCCAGTATTAATAGGCCCTTATTTAGACCAGGTTGGGCTCTAACAGCTTCACAAATTTAATTCTATGACTTTGGTACTATCAGCATCCCCATTTAAAGAGGAGGAAATGGGATTAGAAGGCAAAAAGACTGCAGTAGCAAATGGCAAAGTCAGAATTCAAGCCGACCTGTCTAGGCTTGGATCTAAACTGTGCTCTGACAGACTGCAAAGATCACAAATCTTTCTATTCCTTTCACAGAACTGAGTTGTACATTCTAGGTAATGTTCCCCTCCCTACCCCAGCATCACGTTTGAGTCATAGCTATCTCTCCATGAATGTTTGCTTATTTTAGAGTTTAGTTAAGGATGAATGGAATAATAACAATTGGAAATAGAAGTAAAGCTTGGGAGTTGCAGCAGTCATCAGCAGAGAGGGCAGGTGCTTTGCTTCCCAGAGGCTGGATTGTCCCTGGGTCAAGGGGAAGCATTTAAGGCCAAAAGCTCTCCGAATGATGCTTTAGACTTTGCACTTTAATGTCTGGGAAAACAACTGTCTTCATTTAATCAATTGCTCTCAATAATGCAGGTGTTTTAAAATTGTAATTGTGATAAAATAAAAGTAGCATGAAACTTGCTGTTTAACTATTTCTAAGTACACAGATCAGTCAGTGGTATGAAATATTATCATCTTGTGTAACGGCCCCCAGCTGAGTCTAGTCTCTTTATCTTTCAGAACCGAAGTTCTATATCAATTAAACAGTTACCATTTTCTGCTTCTCTCTGGCTCCTGGTAACCATCACATTGTGTTTATTTTCTTTTTTTCTCTTTTTTCTTTTTGTGTGTTTATTTTCTTAATTGCCTATGAACATTGAGGCTTCATCTTCCTGGCTTTTGTGAATAATGCCATTTATAAACAAGGATGTTCAAATATTTGAGACCTTACTTTCAATTCTTCTGGACATGTACCTGGAAGTAGAATTGCTGGATCATATCATTACTCTATTTTTAATCTCGTGAGGAGCTGACATACTATTTTCTGCAACAGATGCAACATTTAACAATTGACAACTGTACCATGACTCTAATTTCTCCATGCCTTAACAAATGTTTGTCATTTTTCTGGGTTCTTTTCTACCATACTAATTCTACTAGATATGAGAGGACACATCATTGTGGTTTTAATTCGCATTCCCATAAAGATTAATGATATTAGAGACTTTTTTCATATTCTTGTTAACCTCTTTTGTTGTTATTCAATTGGGGTCTCCTTTGTATATTGTGGGTATTAACCCTAATCAGATACATAATGTGTAAGTATTGTAAGTATTTTTCCAGTCTAGAAATTATCTTTTCACTCTGTTGATTATGACCATTGATACACAGAAGTTTTTTAACATAATTTTTATTGAACTTTTGTGCAATTCATATAATACATCTTAATCATATTTAGGTCCTCTTCCCTCCCTGCCTACCCCACCAATAGTCTGTACACAGGATTCCATGCATTCAGTCATAAGTATTAAGACTTACCCAGTCAAGTTTGTGCACACAGCTGTCTCAGTGTGCATTCATCCACTGGAATCTGTTCAACATATCTAGCATCATTCCCTTTGAAAAGATCAACTCCCCCTTGTCCAGGAGTGATTAGCTGCCAGTAGTTCCTTGCCAAAGTTATGGCCTCCTGCCCATTTCCACAGTTCTATGCTGCCTTTTATCTGATCGGATCTGCCTGGGTCTTGTGCCTGTTGTCACCATTGTTGCAGATTTAAATGAGCAAATTCCCAGGGCCATGGAGCCTCTGTTTCCTTATGATCATGTGCCAATCCTGACTCTTACAATGCTTCTGCACCCTCTTCTGCAATGGTTTCTGAACCGGGGGTGGGTGAGGTTTAATATAGGAGTCCTGTCCAAGGACACATACTCTGCAGTCTGTCATTCTCTGCACTTTAGCCAGATGTGGACTTCTATATTCATTGCATGAGGAAGTTTCTCTGGGGAGAGTTGGGAGATGCATTAGCATTCTTTCTACTCCCTGTTCCACTATATTCCATGAGCCTTAGTTGTGGAGGTGCCACTGTAGATATGTCTCTTAGGGCTGGGAAACTCACAGACACTTATTCTTTGTGTGTGACCAGTTGTAGAACTCTATCATAGTCTCCATCTATTGCAAAAAGAAACTTCTTTGATGAGTGGTGACTGGTATACTTGCCTGTAAATATAAAAATCCATCTTTAGCATACAGAAAGAAATTACATTTGTCTAGGCACGTGGTAGGTGTAAGTTTTTCTCTAGGCTGTCTGATCTCTCCAGCCATGTGTATTTGGCTATGTTTACAATGCCACACATGGGTTCCTCCCCACTTAGAAGTCTTTAAGTCCAATTAGATAGCTGTTGATTATCCCCAAAATAAAAGTGCCACTACTGCACCAATAGAGGTAGTTTTCTGTGCCTGTCATTGTTGTGTTTATTAAGCTTTGAAGCTGAGGTTGGACCATTGATTAATATCTCCCTTAGCAGCTTGCATACTAGCCTCTAAAATTATGAGAGCTGGTTTTCAGGGAGGAGGCTTCCAGGTCATTTCCTGCTCCATTGCTCCAAATCTGGTCTCTGATGTAAGTCCCATCTTCAGCAATAGGGTCTTACCTCCAAGTTCTGGGAGGTAATCAAGGGCTGTGGCAATGGCCTGTGTAATTTTGGGAGTCTCTTGAACTCTCCTGACCAACAACTCGACAGGAAGTTTCTCTTGTCTGGCACTGTATTTCTTGCTACACAGCCTTCAGATATACACATGCACTCATGCACAGGTATTGTATGTGTATTTTTCATTAGTCTTTTGAACTAATACATTTCCCTCTGGTTTTTCATACCTCCTAAGTAAGCATAATTTATCTCTCATCCCACTCTGTCTAAATCTCCTTCCTCCTTCCCCAATTAAAGGATTCCCATTTTATAATACTTGTCTCTGTTATCCATCCTCTTTCGAGTTCTTTCTTTCCCTTTGTCCCCATGATTCCGTGTATGCTTTTCTTTCCTCCCCAGTTAAATACCCCCATCTCTCCATCTCCCCCTTGGTAACATCTCATTCATATTATCACCCTCTTTGGGCTCTTTTTCTCCCTCTACCTCCATGGTTCCTTTCCATGTTCCTGGCTTTTGTGGTTACATCAGGATATGTACTCACATAAAAAGAATTGGTATTAAGATCGACGAATGAGACAGGAGAGCATTCATCTCTTATTTTTCTGAGTTTATGTAACTTCACTTAGTATAACAGTTTCTAGTTCCATCCGTTTACCTGCAAACTTCATGATTTTGTCTTTCTTTACCACTGAGTAGAACTCCATTGTGTAAGTATACCACATTTTCATTATCCACCCCTCAGCTGAGAGACACTTAGGTTGGTTTCATTTCTTACCTATTGTGAAAAGACCAGAACAAATACAAATGTACATGGATCTCTCCAGAAAAATGGGTCCTTTGGGTATATGGTAAAGAATGGTATAACCAGATCATATGGTAGATTCATTTTTAGATTTTTTTTTTTAGATTTCTCTACACTGGTTTCCATGGTGGCTGCATGACTTTGCAAGCCCACCAGCAGTAAATGAGGGCTTCCCTCACCAGATTTGGTGCTATTTGTTCTCTTGGTCTTAACTAGTCTAATGTAGGCTATAGATGAAGTCTTAAAGTGGGTTTTGCTTTGTATTTCCCTAATTACTTAGGATGTTGATCACTTTTTAAGGTGTCTCCTACCCACTTTTAGTTCTTGGTTTGAGATGTCTGTTCAGATATTCTAATTGGGTCATTTGTTTTCTTGATTCTTTGTAAGTTCTTTGTATATTTCGGACATTAATCCTCTCCAATATGTGTAGCTGGTAAAGATTTTCACTGACTCTCAGCTTCCTCTTCACTTCCTTCACTGTTTTCTTTGCTGTAGAGAAGCCTTTTAGTTTAGCAAGCTCCCACTTGTTGATTGTTGCCCTTAATTCCTGAGCAACTGATGTCTGATTTAGAAAGTCCTTTCCAGGTACCTATATGTTGCAGGGTACTGCTGCATATGTTTTCCTCTAACAGTTCAAAGTTTCATGTCTCTCTCACATTCAAGTCTTTGATCCATTTGCAGTTGCTTTTTGTACAAGGCGAAAGACAAGGATCTAATTTCCTTCTTTTACAGGAGGAGGTCCATTTTTGCCAGCACCATTTGCTGAAGATGGTGTCTTTCCTCCATTGTGTGTTCTTGGCACCTTTGTCAAATATCAGGTGGCTGAAATTGCATGCCCTCATGTTTGGTACTTCTGTGAGGTTCCATTCATCTACATATCTGTTTTTGTACCAGTACCTTGCTGTTTTTATGACTATAGCTCTGTTTGAGATCTGGTATGGTGATCCCCCAGCATTGCTTTTTGTGCTCAAGATTGCTGTGGTTATCGGAGGTCTTTCGTGATTCCATATGAAATTTAAAATTTCACAATATTAATTGTACCAATCTATGAGCACAGAAGTTTTACATTTTGTATTGTGTGTTTATTTTTGTATCGCTTTGACCATAATATGCCTGAGAAAAATCATAAAGGATGAAAGGGTTGTTAGAGCTCACACTTTCGCTTCTCTACCACTGCAGGGAGGGCCTAGAAGAACATAACAGGTCACAGGATGGTGGCCAGGAAGCAGAGGGAAGGGGGATAAGAATAAGGTGTAGCCCATAAGGACACATCCGCAGTGATCTACAGCTTAGCTTTCTTCAACGGTCAGTAATGCCATCACATTATGAACGCATGAAGACATTCATCCACCGACTACATCCGAGCCCTCATGATCTATATGTCTGTGGAAACACCTTCACAGACACAGCCAGAGCTGTGCTTTCACAATCTCTTCAGTGCTTTTTAGGCCCACTAAGTTGGAAATTGTGATTAACCATAACAGTATATTATTTATATTTACTTTTGAAGTCATATCCAACAAATCATTGTCAAATTCAATGTCATGATATTTTTCTCTGTCTTTCCTTATAAAAGGCTTTTATAATTTTGGCTAGGTTTTAAATCCATTTTGGATGGATTCTTTATAATAAAAAATTTGTTTAGGATAATTATGTATTAGGATAATTGGTATACATATAATTTCACCAAATTTATGTGCTGAGATGAATATGCTTGTCTATTTTATATAAACAATCAAATATTGGCTGAATATTCGGCATTATAATGCACAGCATCTCCAACATATTTCACAGTTGATTGTTATTTTGAGCTTATAATCATAGATGCTTACATGCTGACTTGCATAAATATGTAGTAAAAAATTGCAGAAATCATTTAAGGCAATTTCTGAAATTATGGAAATTCTGTTCTAATCCCAAGCCAAAATTTTTTGACAATTATTTATAAAATCAACGACACAAGCAGTAATTTTAAAATTCAAACATCATAACATAATACAACCCAAAGGTGTAAGAGTCCATCTTCATTTTCTTTCATGTGGATATCCAGCCCTCCCAATATCACTTGTTAAAAACACAAATGTAAATTCAAGTGAAACGCAAATTATATATCTATAAGCCTGCAAGTAAACTTCTTACTTTCATTCAGATAATAGAATTAAAGGAATTGTTTCTAGAGTTCTGAATGTGGAACAACTTTTGCTCCCTTGAGAACATTTGGCAATATCTGGAGATGTTCTTGGCTGTCACATCACAAGGACGAGGAGTGGTTGTGTTAGTAGCCAGTGGGTAAAGGATGGGATGCTGATTACCCTCCTGCAGTGCTGAGGACAGCTTCTACAACAAGGAATTACCAGTACCCTTTGGACCTATAGTACTGGGCTGAGGACATTGACCTTGAGCATAGCAAACATAATACTATAAGACTGGAAAGCTTGAGAATGCTGTTTGCTTCTTGTTTATTTGTGGTTGTTCTTTATTTCTTGCTAGCTACTTGGAACCTTGACAGTCATGATTGCAGACATGACTGCTCAAGGGCCCATTACATGGCTAGGTGATTTTAAAGAAATCTGAATTCCATAGCATTCCATTGCTTTTAAACAACAGAATGCTTTCAGCATTTTATTTTTGCTTGTGAGATTGTCTGTTCTTGGTTTCTCTCACCACAACTTAGACATTCATTTTTCTCTTTTTTTTCAGGAAATAAAATTTGATCATGGGACTGGAGGTCATGTTATGTTTTATAATGGTCTTGGTTTGTAAGAATGGCCACAGTCTGCTTGGTCTAGTCTCTACTTCTAGTTCTAAGATACTCAGGATAAAAATGCCCAAAGAACAATATAAACAGGAAATACATTATTGACAATAATAAGTAAATTGACAAAACCCAGGTTTTTTCTTCATTTTCCAGCTTCTGAGTAGAAGATATGTAAAAATAATTGGTCTTTGTTTTCAAGGTTGACCTATATTTTTAATTATTGTTGAAGAACTTCATTCATTAAAACAGCCGAGCTCTTTCTAAATTCCACTGACCATTCTAGGGGGAGAGAGATTAAGATAAAAAGAGAAAAGGTATTTATGCCAAAGAACTAATGGTGTTTATAGACAGGCAGTTGGATGGAACTCCTCTAGTTATTATTGACAATGTGACCATGCATATATAACTTAACTTCTCTGTACCAAGGCATATTTATCTATGGAATGAGAGATTCTTTGCAGCTTCCTCATGGACTACTAAACTACAAAGAATCTCTCCTTTTGTAGATAACTATACAAGCTCTGAGAGTAGAACCTGAGCCATAATAATGCCCCAATAATATTAGCCATTGACCATTTTATATAAAAGACTAGTTAATTCAGTTCCAAGGCTCCAGAAAGTTTAAAAGGAGGTGAACTTTGGATTCATCCATTCACCATCATTTATTAATAGATGTATACCTAGTACCTCCTGTGTTCCATATACTGGTCTCAGCCTTGCCATGTATTTTCTTATTGCTGCCTGAATGATCTTCAGCACCACTATTCTACTGTCAAACCCTAATACCCACATATGTCTTCTCTAATGTGGCCCCCTCCTATGCATGAGTATAAAGTACATGAGTCAGAATTACAAATTATACAGATCAGGTCTGGAGAGATGGCTCAGCTGTTAAGAGCACTGCCTGCTCTTGCAGAGGAGCCAGGTTCGATTCCCAGCACCCGCATGGCAGCTAATATTGTCTCTAACTCCACTTCCAGGGGATCTGACGCCCTCTTCTGACCTCTGAGAGCATTGCATGCACAGGTGCACTTATATACATGCAGGCAGAAAAAAAAACCCACCATAAAATGAAAAAATAAAATATTAAAAAAACAAATTATACAGATGATCATTTATCTACAATTGTAAACAATGATAACAAGTATAATCCAGTTAGTAAAAGACCAAGGAATGAAAGAATGAAAGATTCAGTGTCCCAGCCAAGAGAAGGAATGTAAGAACTACACAGTACCATAAAAAGAAAGGGAATCATCAATAATGTTGCAGGTCCCTAGCCTTTCCATACTTCATATACTTATCTTATTCTGATATTGTGACAGTGAATCACACCAAATGGGCACTGTATTTATTTGTGTCATCCTTAAATAAATAAGGTGCAGAAAAACACAGTTTGCTTTCAGTCTTCTCAGATGAGCTGGGAAGATGCTTGGGGAGATGGTTCAAGGGGAAGACTAGGAAGGATACTTTTTAAAGGATAGGAATCTTGTCCTTTACATATTTCTACACAAAACAAAAACAAGGGACAGAAGGGGTTTCAATGGAGTAGGAGACCTGGAAGGTAATTCTCTGGAATTTGTGTCTACATAGAATGTCTTTGTATTATTAGCTTTATTTACTTGATATTATCTATCAGAGTACTGAATATTAGAGCAGAGGTTTAGCAGCAGAGAATTTATTTTCCTTATATAACCAGAATCCCTCATGTGGTCTACCTGTGTATGTATGTATGTATGTATGTATGTATGTATGTATGTATGTATCTATCTATCTATCTATCTATCTATCTATCTATCTATCTATCCATGGAGTTTAGTAAATATTTACTCAATATTTAGATCAATTAATGAAGTCATAAAATGAATTTAGCAGGTCACTGAGACTGCTCAGCAGGTAAGGGTGCAACCTGCCAAAACTGGTGACCCGAGTTTGATCCCTGGAACCCACATGGTGGGAGGAGAGCACCAACTTCTACAAGTTGCCCTCTGACCTCCTCATGCACTGTGGTCTAAGTAAGCCCACACACATACACATACATGTGCACACAAAATAAAATTCCAATATATAATAAAATAAAATAAAAACAAATTTATAAGGAAAGCCTTATATCCATTAGCCTTCATTAGAACTTGTTTGATATTTTTTTCAAAACCTAGGTGAAAGATCAAAATACAACAGAATATAGGATACTATGATTTGGAATTATTTAGCAGTTCTATAAACCAAGAGCCTTTCAATTTATCCTATGTACATTTACTGTGGAGGTGGGTTACTGATTTTATATGGGTGAAATTGCTTCTGGGGGGCTGGAGAGATAGCTCAGAGGTTAAGAGCACTTGCTGCTCTGCAGAGGACCTGAGTTTAGGTTCCCGGCATCCACACGGTGGCTAACAGCCATCTGTCACTCCATTTCCAGAGAACCCAACACCCTCTTCTGACCTCCTCTGGCACTGCACAACATGAGTGCACTTATATTCATTTGGGAAATACATTCATACACATAAAATAAAAAGGGTTTTTTGAAAAAATACTTTTAGAATCATATAGTCCAGACAATACTATGAAATGAGAAGAAATGTTTCCATAGCCAGAAATTTCTTAAAGAAATTTAAAACTAAGCCATTCTCTCCAAGAAAAGTTTCCTATACCATGGATTTCTTGGATTTAGAAACCTTATTGAGAGGAAATATTGATGATTCTCTGGGTACATCCACTTGGGAGGTAGGCAAATACCAGTGTGAATACAGGATTACTTTCTAAGAGCAATTCATACTTCACCAATAACACATCATGGACCTGTAGTGATCAGAATAACTCAATACCATTTGTTCCACTTACATTTTGAAATTCTTTCCAGAGTTCTTCATGTAACTCTGTACAAATCATAGAGTCTTAGGTAGAAGTTGCTTCTTCTCTTACTTTTCCTCTTGTAACATAATGTGTCAAACTGCTTCTGTAAAAGAGACAAGCATTTTCACCTAAAAACTACATGTTTTTGACTTTTATAATAGAGTCTGACTGAATTGTTTTTAAGATTATATATTTCAATTTTGTGCTTTACTGTGTAGACATAGCAGAAATCTTACAAAATGCTTATAATGTTAGTATTTTAATATCTCATATTAAGGTATCTGAGCAACTAGAAACTGACAGTGACAGTTAATGGCTTAGATGGTCCTTAAAACAACTCAATTTAATGAAAAAATTTGGAAAGTAATTGGCAGGCAGAAAATGATGCCATTTTAGAAAATTGCTTCTGGAACACAGTCTTAAATTAGTGAAATCTGCTTATATTATACATTTTCCCACCCAACAACAGTTGAAGGGCCACAGCAGTTTGAGGCAGATAATAATAAATATTATGATAACTCAAGATAGTGATAAGATCCTGGTCTGAAGCTAAAATGCTATGCGACATAATTGTCATCATAATTCTTCTGTAGGCTACCCTGAGAAACAACCCATAAAATTGGAAGCACCATTTCCTACTATTTTTGCTATTTTAATGATATGTAGATTCTTAAAGTAATGTTAGTCTTCTTACAATTTTTATGCCTAAATGAATCTGAATAGGATGTCATGGTTTGATGACCTGTTTCATTCTGATGGAAACTTCCAGTGGCATCTCTTGGGGCTAGTCATCTTCTGTGTATTCTATTTGGATATATTTGCAATAACTAAATATATTAGCACTTTTCCTAGCCTAAATGTCACTGAATAATGAACTTAACTTAATTAAAAAGCAACTTATAGAAAATATTTAGAGTTTACATAAATAGCCCATGTAAATTTCTTGGGTTGAAAATCCATTTTAAAGAAAATTAGTTTTAATAGATCATGTTCTCTTTACAGTTCTGCAAACTAATATTTCATGGGAGTGTGTTTTTGCAACCAAGAAAAACAATTAGATATTTGTACTTCTAATTATATTCATTCTTGTTTAGACCTTTTTAAAGCCAAAAACTAAAAGCCTGTCCAGATCCATGTTGGGGGACTATTTAAGTAGAAGCTGCACACAGAGAGATGTGAGAGCCTACTGCACATCACTGTTTCATTCAAGCTTTAGGGTTAAGTTCTTCATTTGAGGTCAGCAAGTCAACAGAAATTCATCCAGTGGTGACTCAGATTCATAATAGTATCAAAGATTAGCAAATTAACCATCAGCAGCACGTATTTATTGAGACACAGAGACACTCTAATTGCTCTTTGAAGTATTTTCAACGTTGAAAATACTAGATATGTGTATTTTTAAATGTCATGTGAGAAGTTTGTTCCTGGTCAGCACTGCAGCTCAATCTCTTGAAAGAACAGTAGGATTCAGGTTAGGGCAAGGGTCTGGGAAACTTAACAGTGGAAGTCAGAAGGAATTATCCCATGTGCATAGTGTCACTTAAAGAACATTTAGAAGTAGGATGCTTACCACGGAGCTGGGAGCCTAAATGATAGCACCTGTTGGTACCTTGGAGAGCTCCTGAAGCCCTCCATACTTTACTATTGTTGCACTCCTGCTGAGATTTTTCTGTCTCTCTGTTCTAGGCCTACATGACATTTCCCATTCTTGTGGAAATAGAACTGTTAGTACAGCTACACTCAAATCTATTGTGATTATATTGTGGTGCTGGGTCATCATCTTCACCTCACTATACTTTTGTACCCTCAGACTAGATAATGAGTCATAATTAGGGGGTCCTTCAAAGACTCTCATGCACTGAGGAAGACACATAGACTTCTAAAGAGATCGCATGCTGGTGTTCTCTCTCTCTCTCTCTCTCTCTCTCTCTCTCTCTCTCTCTCTCGGGAAGCAACAATTTTTTTTTTGGCTGAGGCAGGAGAAATGGTGCCAAGGATAAGATGGCATATGCTCAGCTCCAATTAGTGCAATTCATAAGTGTTGGGAGAAGGAAGTTGTTATGGAAAGCTACAGAAACAAAGAAATACTCTACACAATAGCTGCTCCTATAGGGACAAAAACACAAGACAATCAGAGAGAAGGGAGAGGGAATCCAGGTGGAGGAAATGGGTAGGATCAACATTCCATTGATTTCAAAGGAAGACAATTATAAGACAAGGCCTTTATCTTTAAATAGCTTATAATCTACCTAAGGGAGGAAAGAAACATGTGAACATGAGCCAACGTTAGAATAATTGCCAGTTATGCAGTAAAAGGGGTAATGAAGCATACTATAAACTCAATAATGATGCTTAGGAATAACTAACCAGTATTGGATAGGGCTGGTTAGACACTGGGCGGAGTTTTATCTCCTGATTTTCTGGGTTCTGTTTCTTTTCTTAGTACTTCGAGGGTGTATGCGCTTAATTGAATATTGAATTGAGAAAGCAAATCCCATAAATTGGAAAAGTGTTCCTGTACACAAAGTACTTGTGAATAGAAAGGTCTTAGTTGTACGTACTTGGATAGGTAATTGTATGGATTCTTTGAGGCTGATTATTCTCTCTCTTGGGCTGCCTACCCACTACTACTCATGCTTTTACCTAACTCTCCTTGACTTCCGGATACTCCACACTGAGAGACTCTCAGTTCAAGAATCCTCCATTAACATGGAATAAAGTTGCTTATATTCACAAAATGTCTTAGAGGATAGAAAGATGTTAATGGATACAAATAACAGACAAGCATTATTTCCAATAGTGCTTACTTAGATCTTTTGCCAAGGTATTTTCAGGATGTCTATGGAGGTCTATGTCTAGTGTGGTCATATCTGGCAGCTGGGTGCCCTTATCTGATGGGGAGCCACCAAGCTGCATCACCAGTCTCTGGTGAACATTTTCAAAGATAGGAAGCTCACTGTGCCCAAGGAAGCGCCTTCACTATTGCCTGACTTTTAACACCGGGGAAGATCTTGTATTAGGCTATATAATCCGTCCTTCTACATCTGTTGTTCCAGTTCCTTTCTAAGGAAGCTATTCTAGCAAGGTAAACTCACAGCTTTATTTGACAGAATTTATTGGGCATGGAATTTGCATAAGGATTTTCTAGGCCACACAGAGAAAGAATGTGGTATTTGCCCTGAAGGGGAAGACATGTCCTCAATAAGTGGTTTTGTTATCGGCAGATGGATGGATCGATAAGGAAATCATGATGGTCTTTTTCATCATTGCTGTATGACCTTTGCTGGGAGATATGAACAAATACGCATTCAGCCCAGAGTGGACACTAATGACAAATAAACAAACAAAAAGATTCAACTAAAGTCCACTTTGAGGAACAAATGAGTTTGGTGGGTTATTTAGTGGAGCATTGGTGGGGGTTACCCATGGCAACATGAGCAACACACAAAACTACTCCACTGGAGCAGAGGGCTTCCCAGCAATTGTTAACTGCTTCAGTGTCCTGAAGAAGGGCAGGGCTGTGTACACTTCCTGATCTCCACAGACACTGCCTTACGTTTCTGGTCTTCCCCTTTTTCTACAAGAGAATGTTAGTGTCCTATCTTGAGAGGGTCTCATGGTAATCATCATGGCTGACTGTTCTGACTTCAAAATGGCAGCCAATATGTATTGCCTGGAGGCTGGCATTCTGCAATAACCATTAAATGGTGGGAAAACTCTTGATGTATATGTAAATTACTTAATAAATATAAAATACGAAATGGAGCATATTCATCTTAATGATCTCAAAAATGTTAATGGAGTTTTACTGAACACTTTATGACTAAAAAATTCAAGGTGTATTAATAGTTATGTATTTTTCAAATTAAAGCATGAATTTTTGAACTGAAAAATATTATATATGTATAAACTGGATATATTTTAACATATTTTATGCATATTTTCTAGTAGTTTATGCACACATCTCAATATTGTGTCCTGCATAGATATTTGGAAGACCACAGAATCAAAGGAAAGAGTCATGTCTTGGTGAGTTAGCTATTTAAATCCATGGCCTTTCCCAAGAAACAGCACTTTAATTGTCCTCTATAACTTTGTTCTTTCTAATTGGAGGCAAATTATTGCAATATGGTCACATTTAATATTTGGCTGAAGAATGTATTAGAACTTACCAAATTAAACAAAATAGTCTTTGAGGCAATATTGAGAAATTTTCAGTACTTTTAGGAAGGACAGGATTTATGTAATATAAAAACAAATAATTGGAAAGAAAGCTGCATACTTCTAAAATAGAATTACTATACAAAAGAAATCCACCATAGTGGTACCTAAAAAGGACTACCCACTTAAAAGTGTATCAAATAGTGCTGGGCATGGTGGCACATGCCTTTGATCCCAGCACTTGGGAGGCAGAGACAGGCAGATCTATATAGTGAGCTCCAGACCAGCTGGAACTAAAAGGAGGACCCTGTCTCAAAAAGAGCAAAAAAAGAAAGAAAGAAAGAAAGAAAGAAAGAAAGAAGAAAGAAAAAAGAAAGTGTATCAAATAAGCTAAAATATTGATCTTTTCAGATGCCAAATCACTTTGTAATAACAATCCCCATTGTGGACACTTGGGGGGTTATTAAAAGGAAAATTTTAAAGAATACAGTTGTGCAGAGGAAATTTCACAATATAGAAAGAAAATATGTTTCTTTGCTCTTTGTCCTTGTTGCCTCCTGTGCCAGTTTGAGTGGCCACACTATGAGCTCATAGGTCTTTGTCCTTGCTGTCTGCTGTGCCAGTTTGAGTGGCCACACTATGAGCTCATAGGTCGGAATCTGCTTGTCATCACTTTTCATGCTGTCACTTAGCTCTTTGTGGTCTCACTGTCCTCACATCTCCACTTTAAACTCAACTGCCCTTCCCCAGCTCACAGCAAATTGGTTAATAATTTCTTTTGATTTTCTACAATAGCTTGCAAACAAATTACCCTATCTGCTTAGGTATACTAAGCACATAGGTCTTCTACCAACTCTAGATGCTCATGCTTTCAACCCAGCTCTAAAGACTGAGAAATTTTATAGTGTAAATTGTAAACTTGGGATGACAAATGAATTTTAATTATTTAATTTTTAGTTTCATTTTGAAGAATTTATCAGATATATACATATATATCAGGATAATATAATCATTTAAGAATATACTTTTGGGACTGTGTCACCTAACTCAGCATAATGGCTTCGAGCTCCATCCATTTACCTGCAAAGTTCATGATACCATCCTTCTTTACTGCTGAATAGTACTCCATTGTGTAGATGTACCACATTTTTGTCATTCACTCATTGGTTGAGGGGCATATGGTTTGGTTCCAGCTCTTCGCTATTGTGAAGAGAGCTGCTGCAATAAACATGGATGTGCATATATCTTTGTGGTAGGATGAGTCTTTGGGATATATACCCAAGAGTGGTATGATTGGGTCAGGTGGTAAGCTCATTCCGAGTCTTTTAAGGGTTCTCCACACTGCTTTCCATAGTGGTTATACAAGTTTACATTCCCACCAGCAGTGGATGAGTGTTCCCCTTTCCCCACAACCCCTCCAGCATCTGTTGTCTTTTGTTTTCTTGATCTTAGCTAGCCGTACTGGAGTGGGATCTTAGCTAGCCGTATGGAGTGGTTTTAATAATTTGCATTTCCTTAATTATTAATGATGATGAACACTTCTTAAGATGTTTCTCAGCCATCTTTAATTCCTCACTGGCTGAGTGAGGTGACACAGACCCAGAAAGACAAACAGAATGGTTTCCCTCATTTGTGGATGCTAACACCAAATCCCCCAAATGAAAGGCAAGCTTAACGACAGTATGGCTATATTTTTGGTTTAGCTGAAAGCAACTATGTTGTTATAATGTGAATCTCTCAATGGGCTCTAGAATCCACCCACTAATTATTTTCAGACTCTATAATTACTGTTTATGGATGGAGAGTATGTATCCATATTTGAATAAAATGAAATTAAGGAGGAAAATGTGAATTCCTAAGCATAAAAAAAGACTGAGAGAAAGATGCAGGCAGTTATGAAAGAATATAATGATCTGGGATGGTTTGGGGTGGGGTGGGGGAAGGGATAAGGAATATGCCTGAACAGAATGAAAAATGATGTATGAAATCATAAAACATCAATTAAAAAAAACAAATATAAAAAAATAATATACTTTTGGGGGCTGGAGAGATGGCCCAGTGGTTAAGACCACTGGCTGCTCTTGCAAAGGACCTGGGTTTGATTCCCAGCACCCACATGTCAGCTAACAACCATCTGTAACTCCAGTTCCAGGGGATCCAACAGCCTCTTCTTACTTTTGCCAGCAGTGTACAACATGGGCGTACCTACTCACATACAGGCTTTGCACTCATACACATAAAATACAAAATAATCTTAAAAAGAATATTCCTTTTTGGTTTTACTGGTTAATGAAATGTTTTATAATTTAACAGTCCATAGGCTTACAACTCTGAAAAAGAATTTTAAATATCCATAGCATTTGGCTAATATTTCTTTATAAATAAAAACATAATTATGGGTTTACTTTAAATGGTTGACAAGGCTAAGAAATGTCCTTGCAATAGCAATGCCAGTCTCCCCTCAAGGTTTTGTAATCACATTGCAGTAGAAGGGGCCGTGCTCAGACTCATGACTGCACTTTCTACTTTGATCCAGCCTGGCTTTGGACTTTGGGTAAATGAATAGAGTTTGGACTTGATGATGTCAACAGTTTTTTCTGAGATCCATCTCATGTCCTCTTTTTCTCTGTGGCCCTACTTAGGTAAGGCCACAGAGAAAAAGCTGTCCCGAAGGACAGCTTCAGGACTGAGTTCTCAGACGTGGCAGCCGGTGAACTGGTTTCCTGTTTGTACTATGGTAACAGGAAGAGTATTCAATTTCTTTTTTTTTTTTTTTTTTTTTTTCTGATCGTAAATGGGCTTGAGAATAGCACTTAATCCACCAAGTTGCTAAGAGAACCACAGATTACATATAAACCCTTGGTTCATATATAAAAAATATTTAGGACCTCAACTAGCACATAATACTACTCCATGCTTGCTATTGTTGATGTTCATATAAACAATGAGCACAGTGCCAGGCAGATAGCTTGTGCTCCTGAGGTATTACCTGTTATTCTTGTGGCTGGGAACTCCATTCCAAACTTTCTAATTCTTATTACAAACACTGGTTAGAAATCAAAACAAATGGGAACAAACACTCAACACAATCCTATGCTGTGCACTTCAATGAAAAAAAAATAGGTTTGGCAAACAGCCTCCTGTGGAAGGGAGTGTGCTCGACCTTGTAAGGCCTGTGACTATCATAACAATGGATGACATAGGAAACTTCCTCTTTTCACAGCTATAAGCCAAGATATGCTTATAGTAGTCCTGTTAGTGTATGTATGCTCAGTGTTACTGTGAAAGTGTACAGTCAAGGTCTTGGCCCTTGTTTTACCTGTTAGCTTGAATCTATTGCCATTTTCAGTATTATAACCCCTAACATAAAACATATGTGATCAGATAGAAAGTTTGCACTGAATGGATAGAATACAATTCAGTGAAGGAGGGTTTGAGTGAAAGCGTTTTTGAGATAAGTATGATTTATATCATAAACTTTTTTGAAGCAGATCTCACTACGTAGTTACTGCTGGCTTGGAACTCTGTATATACACAGGCCGTTTTCAAACTCTCAGAGATTCACTTGCCTCTTTCTCACCAGTGTAGGAATTAAAGAAGATGTGTAGGACCATGCTAGGCTATATTGTAAACATCTATAAAAAACATTTTTTTCAGGGGCTGGAGAGATAGCCTAGCGGTTAAGAGCACCGACGCTCTTGCAGAGGACCCGGGTTCGATCCCCAGCACCCACATGGCGGCTAAGAACCGTCTGTAACTCCAATTCAGGAGAACTCCAGTTCAAGGGGAATCCGAGCCCACCCTCCTGACCTCCGCGGCATTGCCGACACGGGTTGCACAGACCTGCATGCAGACAGTACATTCATACACATACAAAATAAATAAATAATAAAAAAAATTTAAAAAAAAAAAAAAAAACAAAAACATTTTTTTCTATCCATGCATACATTGTTTCAAAAATATTTAGACTTAATATATGAAGTTATTGGGTTATTCTTTGTAAATCTAAATTAGGGAAGCCCATATTGATTCAAATGCAATATTTTTGACTACTATCTCTACTTTTGATGTGAAATACAAATCATGTATTGCTATAATGATAAAAACTGATAACCAAAAAACTGATAACAAAATTTCTTAATTGGGATCATCTACCACAGAATGAAATTAATTCCCTTAGCCATAAAATCATGAAATATTTTAAATATTTGCTTTGGGATAGCTTTGACTTCAATTACCTTTTTTTTTTTTTTTTTGCCTTTTCAAGGCAGGGTCTCCTTTAGTCCTAGATGGCCTGGAGCTCACTATGTAGCCCAGGCTGCCTTGAACTCACAGGGATCTACCTGCCTCTGCCTCCCTGAGTGCTGAGATTAAAGATGTGCACCACCAGCCCACTGACTTCATATTACTTTAAATTGGAAATGATCTGTTTCAACGACCCCTAAATGATGGTGGTGATAACTATTAGTTTAAAATACAAAAACAGTGTCAAGCAGTTTCTTTTTGTTGCTCATCACAAAATTTTAAGTTTAATTTCAGAAGATTTTGAGAGACTGAAGGACAGAGTCAAGTATAACGACACAATTGCTATTCAAATTGGAATTTTCTGGGGAGTCCTGGAGAGATCGCCAAGCGAAGATCCGCACCGACTGTCCTTGCACAGAGAACCCGGTTGTATCAGCACACCGCATTCGTCTGAACTTCGTCTGATAACTCCGAATTTCTCGCAGTCGCAGAAAGTAATCCACACTAACAGGGGAGAATCTGCAGCCCTCTCCTAGACCTCCGCGGTTGTTGGCACGACACGTGCCACAGACCTACACGCAGACATATTAACCATAAATAGAAAATAAAAAAAAATATAATATGTAAAATAAATTAGTAGATCCTATTGCGTGTATTGAAGAAATAATAATTAGAAATTATTGATATGTTTTCTCTCCAGTGAAACTAATGAAAAAAGGATATAATTCTTTTAAAACTTGTCTAGAATAAATTTTAGACAAGAACTATGGTTGGCAAGAGAGGGAAGAGAGCATGAGCAAGAGAGAAAATCGGGGTCTGGAGGAATGGCTCAGAGGTTAAGAGCACTGGTTGCTCTTGCAAAGCGACTGGGTTGATACCCAGCACCAAATGCTAGCAACAATCTTCTGTAACTAACTCCCAGTCCAGGGGATTTGATGCTTTTCTGACCTCCACAGGAATTGCCCAACAGAAGTGCACTTCACACTATGCAGGCAATACATGTAACCCATGAAAAAAAATAAAATGAGACCTCCGCGGCATTGCACAACATGGTATACAAACCTGCATGCAGACAGTGATTCATACACATACGAAAATAAACAAAAAAAAAAAAAAAAAAAAAAATGTTTAAAAAAAGAAAGAAAACAATCAAATTGATGAACAGTTTTGTTGGGAGAGTAACTAGTTACATTTGGTACCACACACACAATGAAATCAAATTCATATTTTTCAAATAAAAATTGAATTAATAAATTAGAAGGAAAATGAAATATTTCGATGACCCATATATTTATTTTCATGAGTGTATGTGTGGTGGGTGCTTTTCCTCTATTATTACAGAATTGGGCTGCAGCCTACAAAGTCTATTAGAAAGGACTGGTTTTCATTTTTAATTATCGATCAGCCTGCCTGTAAGGTTCATTTTCTATTAATGCTGAGTTGGGATTGTGGGTTTTTTTCCCTTGTTCTCCAGCTCTTGATGAACTCCATATGGTTCTGCTGTGCACAGCTCTTCAATAATTCAAACCTATCATGGAAAAGTCATTGTTTTGAGAATGTAATCAGTTGTTCTCAGAATCCCCCACCCCTGTCCTGTGCTAACAGTAGAAATACTTTCCTCAAGATAAATTACAATATAGGCTCAAACTTTTTTCATGTAAACAGGTTGTTTGATTTGCATATAAGACAGAACACTTCCCCATGACCCATTAGACTCTGATAACTTCTGACTGGGGGTCCTACTTAAAGTCCTGTGGCTCCTACTGAATAGACTCTGGGGAGTGTGGATAGATGATAAAATGACCAGGTAACCTAGAGTAAAAAAAGGTTCTGGGCAGAGGAGTCTGCTTTGAGTATCTATACATGACATTGTCATTGACCTGTTACCTTGAGGAAGTACCTCAGCTTCTCAGTGTCAAGTGGAAATGAAACAGTGCCGCTATGTGCTGTGGGTCATTGCCAATGTGTGTAAGTGCACATAAAACTGACCTGAAGGTGGCCAGAAACTCCCTGCAAAGTGCACAGATGTAGTGACAGTCATAGCCATATTCTATTGGCAGTAAGATGGTAGACAACATGTCATCCCATAATAGCTGGGATTTTCTTTATACAAGACCTCAATGTTTCAAGGTGATCCATGAGACCAGTTTTATTTCATTGATAAGATTTGTGTAAAGATACATAAAATGCCCTGCAGTTAATAAGTAGCAAATTATCCCATAAGACATTGTACTGGTGAAAAAAAACCTTAAGATATATTATAGTTGCCTTTGGCAGACTGTGCAAATATTTGAACTCATTTCGCAAGGCCAAGATGGCAAATCTGATCTTTGCACATGCAAATAAATACTGTTTCACTCAGGGCAGAGTTTCTAAGATAGAAATGGTCATACCCAAGAAGAGGAAAGCTACTTGTGTGTTCTGCAGTGTATGTGGTGTGTGGTGTGTGTTATTTTTTAGCATTTAATGACTATTATTACACTTTAGGACATAGTGTTCACCATATAGATGGTTTTATGATGCTAACTAAAATTTATGTTTGTAAAATGAATGGAACTAAAATGGAGAAACTGTCTTGAGAAATGGATACCATAGCAGAGTGGCTGCTTGCAGTAGGCTTACTTGCTAAGGCACCTTCCATAAACTCAAAGAACACCTTACTCTTGTCCTAAATATCTGCCTCTGTAAACATGCCTTCAGAAGGAGTTTTTCCCCTCTGTGGTCTTAGGGCTTGCAGCATGTGGTCAAGCAAGGCTGACTTTGTCCTCACATAGATGGAACTGGTGAAGAGAGCCAGGCACAAGGCCTGAGTGACACCTAAGGACCAGAACCTCAACTGACCTTAACACCAAAATAATTTCATTTATCTGAGCTAACTGTGTGGTTTTAAACACCCAACAGGAAACTGTAATCTAGAAGAGAAAATGAAAATTATCACCCAGAGAGATAGGTGAGGAGACCTACTGTGCCACGTTAGGAACCTACTGTGTCATGCTAGAAAATATCTTGTAGAAGTGACAGATTAAATGTGCCATGCCAGAAAATACCACTTTTATATTCTCATGGTTATACTTTCTATTCTGGACCTCTGTGTATTAAAGCTGGCCCTCTGTCAGGGGCTGTAGCTCAGTGTAGAGCACGTGCTTAAAATGCACGAGGTCCTGGGTTCGATCCCAGCACCTCTATATCATCTATCTGACTCTTTATAATGTTTATGGTGATGAAATTAAAAGCTTCTTATGTGTAAAAATAAATAAAATAAAATAAAGTGAGAACTCAAATCTAGAAAAAAAAAAAAAACCACCAATGTTGTGACATTAAAGAATGATTTGGGGAGACCTATGAAATGGAAGAAATCGAATTATCATTGATTAATTTTTTTATGTGTATGAGTGTTTTTTTTTTTGTGTTGTGTATGGTATGTGCACCTGTATCGTGAGGTCAGAAGAGGGCATTGGATTTCCCTGGAACTGGAGTTAAAGACGGTTCTTAGCCACCATGTGGGTGCTGGGAAAATCGACCTGGGTCCTCTGAAGAGCAGTTAAGTGCTCTTAACTGCTGAGCCATCTTGTTCCAGCCCTAGTTTTTTTTTTTTTTTTATATTTTTTGTGTCTTTTAAAGACAGGGTCTCCCTTTTGTCCCAGCTGGCCTGGAGCTCACTACATAGACCAAGCTGCCCTTGAACTCACATACAGAGATCTGCCTGCCTCTGCCTCCCTAGTATGAGTGCTGGGATTAAAGGTGTGTGCCACCATGCCTGGCCTGGCTCTAGTGTTTTTAATTGAAGCTTTATGAGTTTCATACAATGTATTTTGATCATTTTGGGCCCCTTCCCCTACATGTAGCCTCTTTAATGCCCTCCCACTGGATTTCATGTACTCTACCATATATATTTAAGGTCTATAGAGTCAAATTTGTTTCCCAAATGCCCTTCAATGTGGGTCCATTCACTGGAGCTTGGTAACCTACCCAGCATCCCACCCTTAAAGAAAACTGATTCTCCTTCCAGCCGCTATCAGTTGCCAGTAGTTCCTCGGCTAAGGTTGGGGCTTCTTACTCACTTCACCACTTCTATTCTGAGATTTGATCTGGCTTGAGCTTGCATGGGACTTGTGCGTGCTGTTACTATTGCTGTGAGTTCATGTGTTAACTACCCAGCTGTCTGGAAAACTCTTGTTTCATTGTAGTCATCCACTACCTTAAGCTCTTACAATCTTTCTACTCCTCTTCCTTAATGATCCCTGAATGACAGAGGGTTGATTATAGGAGTGATATTCAAGAATAAGCACTCTGCAGTGTCTTATTGTCTGGACTTTGACCAGTTATTGCTCACAATTAATGAGGAAGCTTTGCTGGTAAGAGCTTTGAGTGCATTTAATCTTCTTTCTGACCCTGTTCCATTCCATTCCTTGAGCTTTAGGCATTGTGATTGCATTGGGGATGTTTTGCTTAGGGCTGGGCATCTCACAGATATGTATTTTTCTGTGTTTTGATCAGTTGTGGAGCTTCATAATGGTTTCCATATTGTTGCAAAAAGAAGGTTTTTTTATGAGCTGTGAGAGGTACATTTGTCTATAAAAAATATAAAGATATTTATGTATAATACATATATAATATAGTAAGAAATTGTGTCGCTCTAGGGATATGACAAAAGTGGGTTTTTCTCTCATAGTCTATGCCTCTCTAGCTATGTGTACTTGGCTTTGTTTACAGCACCANGTGTGTTTATGTCTATGTGAGTGAATATGCCCTCAGAGATTAGAAGAGGATACTGGAGCTGGAGTTACAGGCTCTTATGAGCCATCCAGTATGGGTGCTGGGAACAGAAGTTGGGTCATTTGCAGAAGCAGCAACTGCTCTTCACCACTGAACAATTTTTCCTATCTAGTTCAAGGCCAGCCTGGTCTACATAGTGAGCTCCAGGCCAGCTGGGACTAAAGGGAGACCCTGTCTTAAAAAGACAAAAAAAGAAAATTACAAAAATGTATCTACTTATTTATTGTGTGTGTGCATGCTGGAATATGATGTCATGGCAGGTGTGTGGAAGTCAGAGGATAACCTGCTTGAGTTGAGAGCTGCAAAAGAGCCTATTATTTATAGTCACAGATCCACCATGTAGGAGTAGCAGACTGAACTCTTGTCATCGGGCTTGGTGACAGGCGCCTCTTCCCACTGGGCCATCTTACCAGCCCCTAGATATTGCTTTTTTTTTTTTTTTTTTTTGGCCTTTTCTAGGCAGGGTCTCCCTTTAGTCCTAGATGGCCTGGAGCTCACTATGTAGCCCAGGCTGGCCTTGAACTCACAGGGATCTACCTGCCTCTGCCTCCTGAGTGCTGAGATTAAAGATGTGCACCACCAGCCCACTGACTTCATATTACTTTAAATTGGAAATGATCTGTTTCAACGACCCCTAAATGATGGTGGTGATAACTATTAGTTTAAAATACAAAAACAGTGTCAAGCAGTTTCTTTTTGTTGCTCATCACAAAATTTTAAGTTTAATTTCAGAAGATTTTGAGAGACTGAAGGACAGAGTCAAGTATAACGACACAATTGCTATTCAAATTGGAATTTTGGGGGCTGGAGAGATGGCCCAGCGGTTAAGAGCACCTACTGCTCTTGCAGAGGACCCGGGTTCGATCGCCAGCACCCACATGGCGGCTGAGAACCGTCTGTAACTCCAATTCCAGGAGAACTCCAGTTCCAGGGGAATCTGACGCCCTCTTCTGACCTCCGCGGTGTTGCACGACACGAGTGCACAGACCTACACGCAGACAATACATTCATACACATAAAGAAATTAAAAAAAAATTCAAATTGGAATTTTGATGTCAAATACTACATTAGGAGCTATGTAAATAGGCTGAGAAAATAATTAGAAAATTGTATAGTGTTTTCTCTCCCTGAACTAATGAAAAAGGGATTAATATTCCTTTTTAAAACTTGTCTAGAATTAAATTTTAGACAAGAACTATGGTTGGCAGAGAGGGAAGAGAGACATGAGCAAGAGAGAAAATCGGGGTCTGGAGGAATGGCTCAGAGGTTAAGAGCACTGGTTGCTCTTGCAAAGGACCTGGGTTTGATACCCAGCACCCAAATGACTGCTAACAATCTTCTGTAACTAACTCCAGTTCCAGGGGATTTGATGCCTTCTTCTGACCTCCACAGGAATTGCCCAACAGAAGTGCACTTACACATATGCAGGCAATACAGTTATACCCATGAAATAAAAATAATAGACCTCCGCGGCATTGCACAACATGGGTATACAAACCTGCATGCAGACAGTGCATTCATACACATACGAAAATAAACAAAATTTAAAAAAAATACAATTTTTTAAAAAAAGAAAGAAAAACAATCAAATTGATGAACAGTTTTGTTGGGAGAGTAACTAGGTTACATTTGGTACCACACACACAATGAAATCAAATTCATATTTTTCAAATTAAAAATTGAATTAATAAATTAGAAGGAAAATGAAATATTTCGATGACCCATATATTTATTTTCATGAGTGTATGTGTGTGGGTGCTTTTTCCTCTATTATTACAGAATTGGGCTGCAGCCTACAAGTAAATTAGAAAGGACTTGTTTTCATTTTTAATTATCGATCAGCTGCCTGTAAGGTTCATTTTCTATTAATGCTGAGTTGGGATTGTGGGTTTTTTTCCCTTGTTCTCCAGCTCTTGATGAACTCCATATGGTTCTGCTGTGCACAGCTCTTCAATAATTCAAACCCATCATGGAAAAGTCATTGTTTTGAGAATGTAGATCAGTTGTTCTCAGAAGCCCCCACCCCTGTCCTGTGCTAACAGTAGAAATACTTTCCTCAAGGTAAATTACAATATAGGCTCAAACTTTTTTCATGTAAACAGGTTGTTTGATTTGCATATAAGACAGAACACTTCCCCATGACCCATTAGACTCTGATAACTTCTGACTGGGGGTCCTACTTAAAGTCCTGTGGCTCCTACTGAATAGACTCTGGGGAGTGTGGATAGATGATAAAATGACCAGGTACCTGAGTAAAAAACAGGTTCTGGGCAGAGGAAGATCTGCTTTGAGTATCATCTATGACATTGTCATTGACCCTGTTACCTTGAGGAAGTACCTCAGCTTCTCAGTGTCAGTGGGAATGAAACAGTGCCGCTATGTGCAGGTATTGCCTGCATGTGTGTAAGTGCACATAAAACTGACCTGAAGGTGGAAGAAATCCCTGCAAAGTGCACAGATGTAGTGACAGTCATAGCCATATTCTATTGGCAGTAAGATGGTAGACAACATGTCACCCATAATAGCTGTGATTTTCTTTATACAAGACCTCAATGTTTCAAGGTGATCCATGAGACACAGTTTTATTTCATTGATAAGATTTGTGTAAAGATACATAAAATGCCCTGCAGTAATAAGTAGCAAATTATCCCATAAGACATTGCACTGGTGAAAAAAAACCTTAAGATATATTATAGTTGCCTTTGGCAGACTGTGCAAATATTTGAACTCATTTCGCAAGGCCAAGATGGCAAATCTGATCTTTGCACATGCAAATAAATACTGTTTCACTCAGGGCAGAGTTTCTAAGATAGAAATTGTCATACCCAAGAAGAGGAAAAGCTACTTGTGTGTCTGCATGTGTGTGTGTGTGTGTGTGTGTGTGTGTGTTATTGTTTTTTAGCATTTAATGACTAATTTTACACTTTAGGACATAGTGTTCACCTTATAGTGGTTTTATGAATGCTTACTAAAATTTATGTTGTAAAATGAATGGAAACTAAAATGGAGAAACTGTCTTGAGAAATGGATACCATAGCAGAGTGGCTGCTTGCAGTAGGCTTACTTGCTAAGGCACCTTCCATAAACTCAAAGAACACCTTACTCTTGTCCTAAATATCTGCCTCTGTAAACATGCCTTCAGAAGGAGTTTCCCCTCTGTGGTCTTAGGGCTTGCAGCATGTGGTCAAGCAAGACCTGACTTTGTCCTCACATAGATGGAACTGGTGAAGAGAGCCAGGCACAAGGCCTGAGTGACCCCTAAGGACCAGAACCTCAACTGACCTTAACACCAAAATTAATGTCATTTATCTGAGCTAACTGTGTGGTTTTAAACATCCCAACAGGAAACTGTAATCTAAAGAAGAGAAAATGAAATAATTATCACCAGAGAGATAGGTGAGAGACCTACTGTGCCACGTTAGGAACCTACTGTGTCATGCTAGAAAATATCTTGTAGAAGTGACAGATTAAATGTGCCATGCCAGAAAATACCACCTTTTATATTCTCATGGTTATACTGGCTCTCATTCTGGACCTCTGTGTATTAAAGCTGGCCCTCTGTCAGGGGCTGTAGCTCAGTGGTAGAGCACGTGCTTAACATGCACGAGGTCCTGGGTTCGATCCCCAGCACCTCTATATCATCTATCTGACTCTTTATAATGTTTATGGTGATGAAATTAAAAGCTTCTTATGTGTAAAAATAAAATAAAATAAAATAAAGCTGGCCCTCATTCTAGAGCTCTGTGTACTAAAACTGTTTTCCAATTCCTCAAACCAGGGTACAGGTCCTCTCTCCCTCTGCAGACCCTAGACAGGGACCCTCCAATTGCTAATGCACCCAGAAGCCCCCCCCCCATTGGTACCATGAAGTCCGTGCACTGGTATACTCATATAAGAGTCAACCAACTTGTCTTTTCAGTTACAGAGAAAATGTCCACTAAGTACTGGCCACTATCAATCCGGACCAAAACCACCAGGCAGAGCACCCAGCCAAAATGGGAAACCAGATTCTAACCCTCCAGCCTGACAGCCATTCCCCTGACACTTCTCCCCTCATCAGCTCTGAAGCAGATACAGAAGAGAGAACAGCGTCCCATTTCCTTATCATAAGCAAAAGGCTGGAATGTTAGGTCTGGGCTTCCCAGAATCCCAAGGGACACACAGATGCCCACTTCCTCCAGAGGTTGTCAATCTTCTGACCTCTTCCCCTGTACCTGAGACCCCACCCCATGGCTATAAATTGGTGGGTCCCAGTCGCCATCTTGCCCCTGCCCCTGCCCTGCTCCTGTCCCACCACATGCTTGCAGGTGGTCTGCTCTGGCAGTCCCACATGGAAGTAAATCATGTTCCTGGAGTGACTTAAGCCCCATGTCCCTTTTTATCTGGGGGTTCTCACCTTTATCACATATTTTCTATATCATCAGTTATCACAGGACTTACACATGGGATATTTCTCCCAAATCAACTTTTCCCATTTTTACACCTGCTCTGTTTTCCCACATCATGACAAGAGGGAAATCATATTGATGGTGCTGTATTCAGTTCCCGTGAGTCATAAACAATCTTTCTCTATGCCAGTGTTTCCTTTGATGCAATTCATTATGTCCACCTAACTGCCTGGCACAGTGGCCCATGCCTATTATCCCAACACTAGGAAGGCAGAGGCATGAGAATTGCCATGCGTTTCAGACCAGCTAGGTCTACCTAAGGAGGAGCATGGGGGCCATCCAGGGCTAAAAAACCCTGTCTCAAAGACCCCCCAAANCTCTTCCTTAATGATCCCTGAATGACAGAGGGTTGATTATAGGAGTGATATTCAAGAATAAGCACTCTGCAGTGTCTTATTGTCTGGACTTTGACCAGTTATTGCTCACAATTAATGAGGAAGCTTTGCTGGTAAAAGCTTTGAGATGCATTAATACTCTTTCTGCCCTGTTCCATTCCATTCCTTGAGCCTTAGGCATTGTGATTGCATTGGGGATGTTTTGCTTAGGGCTGGGCATCTCACAGATATGTATTTTCTGTGTTTGATCAGTTGTGGAGCTTCATAATGGTTTCCATATGTTGCAAAAAGAAGGTTTTTTTATGAGCTGTGAGAGGTACATTTGTCTATAAATATAAAGATATTTATGTATATACATATATAATATAGTAAGAAATTGTGTCGCTCTAGGGATATGACAAAAGTGGGTTTTTCTCTATAGTCTATGCCATCTCTAGCTATGTGTACTTGGCTTTGTTTATAGACCACACATGAGTCCCCTCTTACTGAGCAGACTTGAAGTCCAGTTACACAGCTACTGATTATCCCCTAGAGAAAAGTGCCACTGCTACACCAACACATTATTCACTGTGTCTTCTCGGGTCTTCCAGCATGAATAAGCTTTCCATTTTCTTCATGTGAATCTCTTGGGTGTCTTCTCTGTGCAGGGAAGGAGCCGTGCCTCAGTTTCCCATAACAGCTATGGAGCTATTTATTGAATTCTCAAAAAGAAGCCATTTTCATTCTTTCCCACCATTTTCTGCTTCCCTTGCTTTTATTTATTTATTTATTGTCAAACACTACATTGTATTCATGATGCAAAAAGTAAAATGAGTATCCCAGCCTGCGTGATGATCGGTCACTAATAATGTGCCCTTCATGCCCAGACATGGCTTTATTCTCAACACTGCACAACTAAACTTTTCTGCAGATGTGCCAGATGAGAACCATAGAGGGAGGTATCCAGCAAGACAATGTAAGCATCCTGGAGGAGAGGAAGCACTCCATCCTTTCAGTATTTGTCAGTCTATCTTGAGTCCCATGCAGCTTCTGTGTATTCCCAGGCAGGCTCTGTTTATTTAACCCATCACACTGGCACAGTCGCGGGTTTACCTGCTCTAACTCCCAGGCCTGGTGGGTATGATGCTTCAATTTACTGAACACATTGAAAGGCCTCTTCTTAAAAAGAAAAGAAGAAAAGCCTGTGCTGCTGGGAAGTGGGGTACTTGAGGATACACTTTGGTTTTCTTTAGAACCTTAGCTGGAACGTGTTAAGGGTTGGTTGAAAGCAGCCCTGGATCAGGAAAGAAGAGAAAGGGCAGATCTGCCAATCAGCAGCCAAGAGCCCTCAGGGAAGCACAAGGGTGGCTTAGAAAGGTGATTTTCACCCTGTCTCTGTGTCTCTCCATCTCCGACACTCTCTCTCCTCCACTGTTTATCATTTTTGTATTAAGGTTTCCATTCAAATCGCCTAGTGCATCTCGGACTTCTTGAACTAGCTTTTAGTATTAGAATTTTGGTTAATTATTACTTCAAAGAGTCGATGGGTGATGATGAGTCTCTCACTCTAGTGAAGGACAGCTTGACTACACCAGCAATAGGACCCAGCCCCACACCAACCTACAATCTTGATTCTCTTTAGTCTCTTATCTCAATTCGTGAATCTACTTGGCCACCTGTACTGTCTTCTGTTTCATAATCTTTCTTCCTGTTTCTTTCTGGGTTTTGATACTGTTTTCCCCTCTTTTGTGAAATAGCTTTCTTTCTTCCTCTCATTTTGCAAACTTTTAACTATTACCTTCATTGTGTACTTAAAATATTAGCTGCAGTTATTCAATAAAGATCTACAATCTTAATGTGTGTGGTGTTGCTGGGCCACATTACAGTTATACCTGAATAAAGAAGCAGCTTGACTCTGAGCTTTTAGCTTTCATGTGACAAGTGGACTTGAACTCTGAGAACCAACAGTTCTTTTATTTTTTTTTCATTTATTTTTTAAGGGATTCTAAAATATAAGGGCACAGTTGTTTTCAGATCACATTAACGTTGCTCAGTTTGCCATACAATTAGGTAACTGGTGTTAGCATCTACAGATGAGGGATAGCATTCGTCATTTGTTTTTCTGGGACTGTGTTACTTCTCTCAGTATGATATCTTCTAGCTCCATCCATTTACCTGCAAAGTTCATGATGTCGTCTTTTTTACTGCTGCATAGAACTCCATTGTGTAGATATGTACCACATTTTCTCTATCCACTCTTCAGTTAAGGGGCACTTGGGTTGGTTCCAGCTCCTTGCTATTGTGAAGAGAGCTGAAATAAACATGGCTGTGCATGTATCTCTGCAGTAAGATGAGTCTTTGGGTACATACCCAGGAGTGGTATGGCTGGGTCAGGTGGCAAGTTCATTCCAAGTCTTCCAAGGGTTCTCCACACTGCTTTCCATGGTGGCTGTATGAGTTTACATTCCCACCAGCAGTGGATGAGTGTTCCCCTTTCCCCACAACCTCTCCACCACTTGGTATCATTTGTTTTCTTGATCCTAGCCAGTCTTATTGGAGTGAGATGGTATTGTAAAGTGGTTTTAATTTGCATTTCCTTAATTATTAGTGATGTTGAACACTTTTTAAGATGTTTCTCAGCCATCTCTAATTCCTCACTTGTGAAGTCTCTGTTCAGCTCTTTGCTCCATCTTTTGAGTGAGTCATTTTTCTTCTTTGTTTTTTGAGAAGTTTATATATTCTGGAAATCAATACCATTCTCTTGGGATTCTTCTCCTTCCTCTGTTCCTATGCTGGATACTACAATCTTTTCATAGTGTCCCACAGTTCCTGGTTGTTCCACTTTTGTGTATTTTTAAAATTTTCATAATCTTTACTTGAGGTTTTTAGTTGTTCTGTGTTATCTTCCAGGTCTGATATTCTTTGTTCTGCTTCCTCCATTCTACTTCTGAGGCTTTTTCCATTCCTTTCCTCTTGATTGGATGAGTGTCTGATTTCCTTTTTCATTTCATCTTCTGATTTCTTTAGTATTTCCACTTCATTTTGGAGCTTCTCAATCTCTTCCTGTAGCTCTTTGCTTCGCTGGTTGGTTTCCTTATCTTTTTCAACATGGGATCTTTTCAGTATTTCCACTTCCTTCTGGAGTTTGTCATTCTCTCTCTCTAGGTCCTTCTTGAGTTTTTCATTCTCT
This sequence comes from Rhizomys pruinosus, assembly GCA_009823505.1. NCBI lineage: Eukaryota > Metazoa > Chordata > Mammalia > Rodentia > Spalacidae > Rhizomys > Rhizomys pruinosus. The sequence continues at coordinate 463,124 of VZQC01012138.1, forward strand.
CTCCTTAGTTCTCTGACTTGTTCTTTATGTTCTTTGGTTTCTTTGAATATGTTTGCAATTGTTCCTCTAAGATCTGTGTCCTGGGCCATCCCCAGGGGGATCCCATTGTAGGAATATCCCACAGGGTTGGTAGAGCTTGGTGTGGAATTATCCTGCACCTTTCCCATGTTGTCCCTTCTTCATGTCCCTGGCATGTGTGGTTCTCTTTGCCTGTATTCCAGTGCGAATCCCAAATGCCTCTTCACTGTGTTGACAGCTTGCTTTGCTTGCCCCTTCAGATACCTTCGTTGTTTGTTTGTTTGTTTGATTTGTTTTTCTCCTTGCTTATGAAGTGTTGACTTGTCTAAGTTTTAGGCTTTCTATTGGTAGTCTAACTCACTGTTCCCTTTCTGGTCTAAAGGTTCTCCAAAGAATCCACTTGGACACTCCCTTGGCAATTCCAGTTGGCGGGGGTGGGGGTGGGGGTCAGGGGGGGTGTTATGCCTACTCTATGCTTCAGGTGGTCTTGGGAAATCCCTGATCTAAGCTCTGTGCACTCAAGTCTCACAGTGTCAACAGGCCCACCTTTTATACCAGCTAGCAGGATGACTCCGCCCCCACAGCCACAGAAGACAATTGAATCAAACCAATGAGAAAATTGTCCAACAGGCCAGATAGGATATCCAACAATCAGCCTGGTTGAAGCTCCCGGCTCCTACCTGTGCTTCAGGTGGTCTGTGTGCTCCCACCAGTTCTTTTAGAAGTCTCACATGGAACTGTTCTCTCTCTCTCTCTCTCTCTCTCTCTCTCTCTCTCTCTCTCTCTCTCTCCTCTCGTCTTTTTGAGGCAGGGTCTCCCTTTAATCCCAGCTGTCCTGGAGCTCACTATGTAGACCAGGATAGCCTTGAACTGTGCTTTCAAGACAGGCTCTACTCAGATATGAAGCAGTATTTCTAACATAAACTGCAGAAGTAGAAGCTAGGATCCATTCTTATCACAGAATCTTGCCCTTTGTTTCTAGATCTAAAATACGCACACACACACACCACACACACACTCAACCACACACACACACACATGCACAGTGTCAAGCAGCCGTCTCTATTATTTTTAAATGTTGCCAGTGTTTTGATATGTTAGACATGTACACTCACATTCATCCACTGTCTTTTTTTTTTAATTTTTATTTATTTCTGTATGTGTATCAATGTACTGTCTGCATGCAGGTCTGTGCACCCATGTCATGCAATGCGCGGAGGGTCAAAAGAGGGCTCAGATTCCCCTGGAACTGAGTTCTCCTGGAATTGGAGTTTCAGACGGCTCTCAGCCGCCATGTGGGTGCTGGGGTTCGAACCCGGGTCCTCTGTAAGAGCGGTCGGCGCTCTTAACCACTAGGCCATCTCTCCAGCCTCCTCATCCACTGTCTTGTGTGAAGGCCAAAGTAGGATCTTGCGGGATTTAAGGTCATATGCACATGGTTCAGTGAGCTTCCTTACATTATAAATAACTTTTTGAGTTGCATGGTTAAGTAAAAGTGTGTAGACCTTATTGTGCCCATATCAGCAAAGTCATTCTTACAAATATTCTCTTAAACAACAGGTAAAATGGAAATATAACTTCACATTTTGAAAGAGGAAATGGGGGTCTTCTTTTCTTTTTGTTGCTTGTTTTCTACTTGTGCTTTCTTATTCTTTTTATTGTTATTAAACTTTTTCTCCATACATCATACATATTTCCTCAATCCATTTGAGTCATTTCCCTTTCCATGCCTCCCCTACCCGCCTGAGTTCATGCACTTGCCATACATGTCTTGCATTTTTCTGAGTCTTTCCAGAGTTGTTTTTTTTGAAGCAGAAGCTTATTGTTTTGGGGAGAACTCACTGTTTCCATATTTTTTCCAGTTCTTTTGTTGTTGTCCTCTCCAACTTGTTGCAAATATACACATATATCACACATATACAGACATATACAGACATATATATATATATAAATATATATATATATATATACACACACACACACACTATTCATCGAATAGGAGGTGTTTTCTTTTCTTTTCTTTTTTTGGCTAAAAGATGTATTTTTCTTTAAGGAATGTTTTGAAGGCTCCTCCTTGGCAAGCCCAAACAAACATCAATCCTGCCCTTGTGCTCCACGCTGGGGTTCTTTCCTCCCATGGTCCACTCAATGAGGTCCAGTAAGCACCACGTCCTGTTTTGATCTTCCTGTACTGGCCTCCATGATCACAGCCTGGGTAGTTTGTGCTTTCTTAAGAAAGGTAATCCAGTCCCCCCCTTTGGACTCTAAATTAGAGCATTTCATCAGAGAAAAGCATCATTAGCTCTGATCTGAGTTGTTATTTTAATTTCATTAAACAACAGTTTGTATTTATATATACTATCATGGACTGTTGTTGGGTTTGGCTGGCCTGGTACTTTTATGCCACAACATTTTTCATGAACTGGCTTAGCTATAGTAACCATTATTCAAAAGTTATATCAAGCATTAAAAGAGCAGAAAAAGAGGGGGGGAAATCTAGATGATAAAAATGTTGCACGAACCTGAGCCTATAAATCCAGGAAACTCGCTCCTGACCTTTGTTCTCTTGTGTCCAGACCAGACTTGTCTAGACGCTTCCAGCCCATTGCTAAATCTGAGAAGAGACACTATTTCCTTTTTGTTTCTAGCTTATTCATGTTTCGTTTTCCTACCTGTTCATGAAGCTTCAGTCTTCGCATTGAAGGCCTGGAGCTGCTCACCTGTGTGCTTTCTGTCTGCTAAGGTGCCCTCCCTTCCTACTCTTGAAGTAACGGACAGAGTAGATTTTCTTTCATTTTTATAAAATTTCATTTATATTTATATGAATGTTTTTGAGAACTTCACATCTAAGTACTACACTTACACCATTTCCACTCCTTCCTCTCCCTGCTTCCGACTCCTTCTCTATGCTCTTCCCACTTGTTTGATCTTGGGGGTGAGGAATCGAATCAAATGCAAGGCCTGTCCAATAAAAGGGAATTCATGCCTGCCACTGTAAACCTATCCCGCCGCTGGAGAGGTCATAGACTCTGGAGGAGAACTTATTACATCCACTTTCTTAAACCAATATAATGGTCAAACTATATCTAAATACGTGTCCTTATACCACAGATGAGTGTAGCTCTCACCCCTCCTCAATAAAGCTTTTTCAGCAGCAGGTGGAAACTAGTATGGAAATCAGCTCTTCAAAATGCACAGACTAAGTGACAATATGGCTGGCTAAACAAGACCTGCATAATGACAACACCAGTGGACAGGCTAATGTGCTTGGGGGAGGGGGAAGGGGGGGCGATTTCACATTTTCATAACCCTTCACTTCCAAGTCATCATCTTAACTCCCTAGTATAAGTCTTCTTCCTGCTACAGTAGGTTTCCAAACTACTTGGGTCCTTTTAAAAAGTTGAGGTGCAATAAAAATTGTTTTTATCATTGGGCAAAAGATTAGGGATAAGAAATATTAAAAGAAAAATCATTATTCCTCCTGTTATCTTCCTTTTCATTTATATATAAACTGCATAATAGAAAGAAAAAAGAAGCTGGAGAGATGCTTCAGAAGTTAAGAGCACTGGCTGCTTCTTGCAGAGGATCTGGGTTCAGTTCCCAGGCACCCACATGGTAACTTAACAACCATCCATAACTTCATTTCCAGTGGATCCTATGCCATCTTTTGACCTCCCACAGGAACTGCACAACATGGGAACTATTACATACATGCAGGCAATTCATATAAATAAAAAATAATAATAAGGGGCTAGAGAGATAGCTCAGTGGTTAAAGCACTGGCTTTACTCTGGCAGATGACCTAGGATTGATTTCCAACACCCACATGGTGGCTACAACTGTCTATAACTCAGCTCTCGGGGATCCAATGCCCTATTCTTATCTCTGTGGGCATTGCATGACAAGGGTGTGCTTACACACATGCAGGAAATAACTCATACACATAAATAAAAATAATGTATACATAATTAATAAAATATTAAACAGCAAATTAAAAGGCTTTATAGAACATTTTTAGAAATTATAAGACATGTAATTTGAAGAGAGAATAATTAAGAATAGTCTCCCTGTTATACAGAAAGACAGGAGAAGGGGACATTGGGGTATTTACATAAAACTGGACATGAGATGTAACTACAGCAATGTATGTGCAGAAGGTAGAATTCTCTAATTTAGCCAGCAGTTCATTGGTTTTTTTTCTTTTTTTATATATATTTTGTAACAAAATTATCAAATCTAGACCCGTGTCCCCCATCCTATGCCCCCACACCACCAGAGCTCATGTATTCTGCCAAACATGCTTTTCATCTCTTTCTCAGTCTTTCTCAAAATTCTCCATGTGGAAGTTGACTGTTTTTGAGCAGAAGTTCACTGTTTCAGTCAGTTCTTTGATGCAGTCCTTTATGTTGTTGTTGTTGCTGTTGCTGTTGTTGTTCCAATATGCATCACTCCCAACTACTTGGACAAAAGCTCAAGGGGCCGTGCACAAGAAATACTTACAACTAGGTAATTAGCACTAGCATCCACAGATGAGTGATACCATTTGTTGTTTGTTTTTCTGGGACTGTGTTACTACTCAGCATGATATCTCTAGCTCCAGCCATTTTCCTGCATTTTTGTCTTTTTTACTGCTGCATAGAACTCCATTGTGTAGAGTACCACATTTTTTTATCCATTGTCAGTTGAGGGGCATTTGGGTTGGTTCTAGCTCCTTGTATTGTGAAGAGAGCTGAAATAAACATGGCCGCATGTATCTCTCTGCAGTGGGTTGTGAGTCTTGAGGGTACGTTGCCCAGGAGTGGTATGGCTTGGTTTGGGTGGCAAGTTTCATTCCAAGTCTTCCAAGGGTTCTCCACACTGCTTTCTGTAGTGGCTGTACGAGTTTACATTCCCACCAGCAGTGGATGAGTGTCCCTTTCCCCACAACCTCTCCAGCACTTAGTATCATTTGTTTTCTTGATCTAGGCAGTCTTATTGGAATGGAAATGATATTTAAAGTGGTTTTGATTTGCATTTCCTTAATGGTTAGTGATATTGAAACACTTCTTAAGATGTTTCTCAGCCATCTCTAATTCCTCACTTGTGAAGTCTCTGTTCAGTCTCTTTGCTCCATCTATTGAGTGGGTCATTTTGTTTTTTTCTTCATTTTTTGAGTAGTTTATACATTCTGTAAATCAATGCTTTGTCAGATGTTTTGTGGTGAAGGTTTCCTCCCACTTCTGTGGGATTTCTCTACACTCCCTTGATTGTTTCTTTTTGATGTACAGAAGCTTTTGAGTTTAATGAGGTCCATTTTTCTCAATTGTCGATCCTTTATTCTTTGTGCAGCTGCTTGTCTGATTTAGGAAGTCTTTTCCTATGCCTATATGTTGTAGTCTGCTGCCAACTTTTTCTTCTATCACCTTCAGACTTTGGGGTTTCCAAGTTGAGGTCTTTATATCTTTGGAGGTTGTACTTTTGTACGGGCGAGAGGTAGGGGTTTAATTCATTTCATTCTTCTACAAGTGGTGATCCAGTTTTGCCAACACCACTTGTTGAAGATGCTGTCTTTTCTCCATTGTTCTTCTTGGCCCCCTTGTCAAATATGAGATGGCTGAAATTGTATGTGCTCAAGTTTGGATTTTCATTTTTGTTCCATTGGTGAACAGGTTCTGGTTTTTTTTTGTGCCAGTACCAGAGCTGTTTTTATGACATAGCACTGTAGTTATAGTAGATGTTTTGTTCTTTTCACTCAGGTTGTTTTGGCTTTGGGCCTTTTGTTTTTTCCAAATGAATTTAATACTTTTTTTCCAAGCCTGTGAGAAAACTCTTGGGGATTTTAACTGGGATTTTGTTAAATCTATACAAAAGTTTGGGTAGAATGGACATTTTACTATGTTAATTTTCCCATCCATGGCATGGGAGGTTTTTCCATCTTCTGATGTCTTCTTCAATTCTTTCTTTAAGGGTTTAAAATTTTTTGTAGAGATCTTTGGTGTCTTTGGTTAGGTTTTTTCCTAGGTATTTTTATTTGTTTTGAGGCTATTGTGTATGTGGGAAGGTCTCCTTGAATTCCTTCTCCAGTTAGCTTGTTTTGGTGTAAAGAAAGGCCACTGATTTTTTTAGGTTAATTTTGTATCCTGCCACTTTGCTGACGCTGTTAATCGTTTCTAGGAGTTTTCTGGTGGAGTTTTTAGCATCCCTGTGCTTTGGGTGGTCTTGGGAGATCTCCTGCCAGCAGTCATTTGTACATTCAACAACTACCTTTGTCCTTCCTGGTGCCAGTCATTACACTAGAGTTTGAAGTTACAGTGATGAAGAGCAACTGCTATCGTTCTCCAGCCCACTGCCACTGTTCTCAACGCTGCACTTCCACCACTTACTCCCTACTCAGGAGACTGTCTATGAAACAATCCCAACTATCCTTTTATTTGCTTCTTAAAAGTACCCCAAAAATGTGTGCCACTCAAATCTCACATCTTTGTTTCCTGTTTCTACCATTCAGATGTCTTCCAAAGGTTACCTGTTCTTCCCTATTTGAACTGCCCTCTGGGTACTGGACACTTCTGTTTGAAGATGCCAGTGGTTGCCAGTCTTAAATACAAACAAAGCAGAAGCACGTCCCTTCACCCACACGTTGAATTCTATGAACTGTCATTTCATGGTGGGAACAGGAAACAAAGTTGTGGGGTTTGAGCTGAGGAATGATAGCAGTGGGAGAGGAGAAGACTGCGCGTACAAGGAGGATTGGAATGAGACAGTCACGCATCAAGGCAGCTTCCTGTTCATGTGAAAAATTCATGTATGTGGTTTCTGATTTGTGTATAATGCTTTTTCATTCTTTGGTGGGGAGGGTATTTTTAAATGGAGTTAGTTAGTGTGAATGCCTCAAAAGTAAACTCTTGCTCTAGTCCCCTAGGAAGAGTTACTAATGCTCCCCAAGAATCCCTCAGAATTCTATATCTGCTGCTCTTAGCACACAGCCTATAGAGGAATTAATTATTTATGTCTTTATTCTGTAGATAAAACTGTTAGCTCTCATGGCTTAGAAAAAATTATTTATTTTACTAGAGCACCTAAGGCAGAATTTGAGAAACAGTGGCCATATGAGGACATTGTGAACATTGCTATTGACTGATTGAATATTAAATAGTTTTTACACATCAATTTACTACACTAGTTTAGACTTTTTAGTTGTATCTTAAACTAAAGAATTAAAAATCTGTAAACAGCCAATATGTATTTTGTTAAAATCAGTTGTATGTCTAAAGCAAAAGATGTTAGCTTTCAAAATACAAAGTATAAAATATTTAGTTTTCGATGTGATGCATTCTAAGATATTTTCTATTATTCCAGCCATAGAAGTTCCTCAGTGAAAGAATTCATGTTCTTTTCTCTCTCTCTCTCTCTCTCTCTCTCTCTCTCTCTCTCTCGATAGATCAGTAGATAGAGTGACCCGGAAAAGATTGGTTTGAATCTTGCTCAATTATCTTAGCTGTGACCAGGAAGTGTCATATGTCACTGAGTCTTAATTTCTGAATCTGAAAAAAATCAAGAAGCATTTCTCTTTTCTTGCAGTTTATGGGACGAATACAAATAATTTCTATTAAGTTAATAAGCCAGACATAACTCATGGGAACTAGAGTATTTTGCACATTTTATACCTTTGTTATGCAGTTGTTAATAAGCATAAATGACTATTTTCCATAACTGACTTCATATTTCCTGGTCATTCTGTGGACATTTGAAAAGAACATTTGATTTTAGATGCTGCCCCTTTCTGAATGAAGGGTTGGGAGGAAGAAGCTGCTATTCTCTACTCGTGCCCTCCTTGAGCGCCCAAGCTGGCACCATCTAGGCAGGGCATAGAATAGAACTTACTGTTAGGGAAGGTGTTTGTGCCATCTCATTTCAAATTGTTCCTAGAATGTCCATTGTCAAGGTTTTCAATTAGGATGACTATTGTGGAGGAAGAGTGCTTTTTGATACAGACTTGTGCCTAAGCCCAACACCTAACATATAAACCTTTAGCAGAGGTCACCTAGGGTTCAGGCTCTGACTATTATTAAATGAGAAAACCTACAAAAAATTTAATTTAGCCAAACATTATGGTCTCTAGCAATGCTACTCAATTCTCTCCCTTTTCTCCACCAGCAGGAAGCAAAGGACTGAAGACACAAATTGATGCCACTTCCCACTCCCAAAGAGAAGGGCTAAGAGAGGGAGTAGGCAGGCTGTTACAATTTGTTGCCTTATTAAGAAATTCAAATGACAGGTGACACTTCTCTTTTATAAACAGGCATCCAGAAAAAAGTTGCTTGCTTTGGTTTTTTTTTTTAAATAAGATTATGCTGAGGTACAGAAGTATTTGAAAATATAGAATGGGTAAGAAATTTGATTAAAAGCTGTGGATAAAAGTAGTTGTACTTTTAGTACACCACAAAAATATAATCCTCCATGTTGGCAATGATTTTAGAGTCAGTTTTAAAGAAGCAGCTTCACTCAGAAAATAGCATTTTTGAGCAGGGAGAGGCCCAAAGATNGAGAGAGAGAGAGAGAGAGAGAGAGAGAGAGAGAGAGAGAGAGAGAGAAAAGGAGAGACAGAGAAATGTGTTCAGGGACAGGAAATTTTCTTCAATTGTATCTTTAAATAAATTTCTGTGTTCCATTTATTTTGTTCTGTTCTCATAGACACTAATTGTAACTACTTTGAATTTCCTTTGTCATTCCATGTCTGGGCTGCTGGCAACCCATGGTTTTCCTACCACCTACCACACCAGAATCAATTAATTCCTTTGGTAACTCCACTTCCCTAGTAATTCCTTGGCTTCACACAGAGTTCACAGACTCTCCCTAAAATGTATCCGCATAGGGCTGGAGAGATGGCCTAGCGGTTAAGAGCACCGACTGCTCTTGCAGAGGACCAGGGTTCGATCCCCAGCACCCACATGGCAGCCGAGAGCCCTCTGAAACTCCAATTCCAGGAGAGCTCCAGTTCCAGGGGAGTCCGACACCCTCTTCTGACCTCCGCAGCGTTGCACGTCACGGGTGCACAGACTTGCATGCAGACAGTACATTCATACACATACGGAAAAAAAAAAAATGTATCCGCATAGATAACCAGCCCAAGAAAGTAGCTACTTTCTTGTAGGGGCTTACAGACTCCCGGATCTTTGTCATCCTTCCACAGAGGCAGGTTTTCTAAGATCCTCCCCCAACCTGCATTGATTTTCTTGTACTTGGAAATCGTTCTTTGTTTATTGTATTTCAGTTTATGGATATTTGAAGGTAGAGTTTTCATTTCTTGTTCTTGTAGCTTTGGGTTAGTTCAGTAAAGAGACTGAAAAAAAAAGAGGTGTTTTTCTTAGTTATATTTAACCAGAAGACATTTTATAAACCAAAACAAAGCCATTTTTCTCTTTCATCCATCTGTGCAAGTTCTGCATTTTCTAAAGCACAGACCTCTTTATAAATCTGACTATATACAGACATATATATATATATATATATATATATATATATATACACACACACACACACACATATCATCTGAATAGGAGGGTTTTCTTTTGTTTTCTTTTTTTGGCTAAAAGATGTCATGTTTTCTTTAAGGAAGTGTTTGAAAGCTCCTCCTTGGCAAGCCCAAACAACCATCAATCCTGCCCTTGTGCTCCACGCTGGGGTCTTTCCTTCCCATGGTCACTCAAATGAGGTCCAGTAAGCACCACGTCCTGTTTTGATCTTCCTGTACTGGCCTCCATGATACAGCCTGGGTAGTTTGTGCTTTCTTAAGAAAGGTAATCCAGTCCCCCCCTTTGGACTCTAAATTAGAGCATTTCATCAGAGAAAAGCATCATTAGCTCTGATCTGAGTTGTTATTTTAATTTCATTAAACAACAGTTTGTATTTATATATACTATCATGGACTGTTGTTGGGTTTGGCTGGCCTGGTACTTTTATGCCACAACATTTTTCATGAACTGGCTTAGCTATAGTAACCATTATTCAAAAGTTATATCAAGCATTAAAAGAGCAGAAAAGAGGGGGGGAAATCTAGATGATAAAAATGTTGCACGAACCTGAGCCTATAAATCCAGGAAACTCGCTCCTGACCTTTGTTCTCTTGTGTCCAGACCAGACTTGTCTAGACGCTTCCAGCCCATTGCTAAATCTGAGAAGAGACACTATTTCCTTTTTGTTTCTAGCTGTGCTCCATGTGTTCCAGCTTTTCCTACCTGTTCATGAAGCTTCAGTCTTCGCATTGAAGGCCTGGAGCTGCTCACCTGTGTGCTTTCTGTCTGCTAAGGTGCCCTCCCTTCCTACTCTTGAAGTAACGGACAGAGTAGATTTTCTTTCATTTATAAAATTTCATTTATATTTCTATGTAATGTTTTTGAGAACTTCACATCTAAGTACTACACTTACACCATTTCCACTCCTTCCTCTCCCTGCTTCCGACTCCTTCTCTATGCTCTTCCCACTTGCTTTGATCTTGGGGGTGAGGAATCGAATCAAATGCAAGGCCTGTCCAATAAAAGGGAATTCATGCCTGCCACTGTAAACCTATCCCGCGGCTGGAGAGGTCATAGACTCTGGAGGAGAACTTATTACATCCACTTTCTTAAACCAATATAAGGTCAAAGTATACTCTAAATACGTGTCCTTATACCACAGATGAGTGTAGCTCTCACCCCTCCTCAATAAAGCTTTTTCAGCAGCAGGTGGAAACTAGTATGGAAATCAGCTCTTCAAAATGCACAGACTAAGTGACAATATGGCTGGCTAAACAAGACCTGCATAATGACAACACCAGTGGACAGGGTAATGTGCTTGGGGGAGGGGGAAGGGGGGGCGATTTCACATTTTCATAACCCTTCACTTCCAAGTCATCATCTTAACTCCCTAGTATAAGTCTTCTTCCTGCTACAGTAGGTTTCCAAACTACTTGGGTCCTTTTAAAAAGTTGAGGTGCAATAAAAATTGTTTTTATCATTGGGCAAAAGATTAGGGATAAGAAATATTAAAAAGAAAAATCATTATTCCTCCTGTTATCTTCCTTTTCATTTATATATAAACTGCATAATAGAAAGAAAAGAAGCTGGAGAGATGCTTCAGAAGTTAAGAGCACTGGCTGCTCTTGCAGAGGATCTGGGTTCAGTTCCCAGGCACCCACATGGTAACTAACAACCATCCATAACTTCATTTCCAGTGGATCCTATGCCATCTTTTGACCTCCACAGGAACTGCACAACATGGGAACTATTACATACATGCAGGCAATTCATATAAAATAAAAAATAATTAATAAGGGGCTAGAGAGATAGCTCAGTGGTTAAAGCACTGGCTACTCTTGCAGATGACCTAGGATTGATTTCCAACACCCACATGGTGGCTAACAACTGTCTATAACTCCAGCTCTAGGGGATCCAATGCCCTATTCTTATCTCTGTGGGCATTGCATGACAAGGGTGTGCTTACACACATGCAGGAAATATACTCATACACATAAATAAAAATAATGTATACATATTAAATAAAATATTTAACAGCAAATTAAAAGGCTTTATAGAACATTTTTAGAAATTATAAAGACATGTAATTTGAAGAGAGAATAATTAAGAATAGTCTCCCTGTTATACAGAAAGACAGGAGAAGGGGACATTGGGGTATTTACATAAAACTGGACATGAGATGTAACTACAGCAATGTATGTGCAGAAGGTAGAATTCTCTAATTTAGCCAGCAGTCATTGGTTTTTTTTTCTTTTTTTATATATATTTTGTACAAAATTATCAAATCTAGACCCGTGTCCCCCACCCTATGCCCCCACACCACCAGAGCTCATGTATTCTGCCAAACATGCTTTTCATCTCTTTCTCAGTCTTTCTCAAAATTCTCCATGTGGAAGTTGACTGTTTTGAGCAGAAGTTCACTGTTTCAGTCAGTTCTTTGATGCAGTCCTTTATGTTGTTGTTGTTGCTGTTGCTGTTGTTGTTTCCAATATGCATCACTCCCAACTACTTGGACAAAAGCTCAAGGGGCCGTGCACAAGAAATACTTACAACTAGGTAATTAGCACTAGCATCCACAGATGAGTGATACCATTTGTTGTTTGTTTTTCTGGGACTGTGTTACTTCACTCAGCATGATATCTTCTAGCTCCAGCCATTTTCCTGCAAAGCTCATGATGTCATCTTTCTTTACTGCTGCATAGAACTCCATTGTGTAGACGTACCACAATTTTTTCTATCCACTTGTCAGTTGAGGGGCATTTGGGTTGGTTCTAGCTCCTTGCTATTGTGAAGAGAGCTGAAATAAACATGGCCGTGCATGTATCTCTCTGCAGTGGGTTGAGTCTTGAGGGTACGTGCCCAGGAGTGGTATGGCTTGGTTGGGTGGCAAGTTCATTCCAAGTCTTCCAAGGGTTCTCCACACTGCTTTCTGTAGTGGCTGTACGAGTTTACATTCCCACCAGCAGTGGATGAGTGTTCCTCTTTCCCCACAACCTCTCCAGCACTTAGTATCATTTGTTTTCTTGATCCTAGGCAGTCTTATTGGAATAAGATGATATCTTAAAGTGGTTTTGATTTGCATTTCCTTAATGGTTAGTGATATTGAACACTTCTTAAGATGTTTCTCAGCCATCTCTAATTCCTCACTTGTGAAGTCTCTGTTCAGCTCTTTGCTCCATCTATTGAGTGGGTCATTTGTTTTCTTTCTTCCTTTTTTGAGTAGTTTATACATTCTGTAAATCAATGCTTTGTCAGATGTTTCTGTGGTGAAGGTTTCCTCCCACTCTGTGGGATTTCTCTACACTCCCTTGATTGTTTCTTTTGATGTACAGAAGCTTTTGAGTTTAATGAGGTCCCATTTCTCAATTGTCGACCTTTATTCTTGTGCAGCTGCTGTCTGATTTAGGAAGTCTTTTCCTATGCCTATATCTTGTAGTCTGCTGCCAACTTTTTCTTCTATCACCTTCAGACTTTGGGGTTTCACGTTGAGGTCTTTAATCCTTCTGGAGTTGACTTTTGTACAGGGCGAGAGGTAGGGGTTTAATTTCATTCTTCTACAAGTGGTGATCCAGTTTTGCCAACACCACTTGTTGAAGATGCTGTCTTTTCTCCATTGTGTCTTCTTGGCCCCCTTGTCAAATATGAGATGGCTGAAATTGTATGTGCTCAAGTTTGGATCTTCAGTTTTGTTCCATTGGTGAACAGGTCTGGTTTTTTTTTGTGCCAGTACCAGGCTGTTTTTATGACTATAGCACTGTAGTATAGTTTGAAGTCTGTTGCTCTTTTCACTCAGGGTTGCTTTGGCTCTTCGGGATCTTTTGTTTTTCCAAATGAATTTAATGACTTTTTTTTTCCAAGCCTGTGAAGAAACTCTTGGGGATTTTAACTGGGATTTTGTTAAATCTATACAAAAGTTTGGGTAGAATGGACATTTTTACTATGTTAATTTTCCCAATCCATGAGCATGGGAGGTTTTTCCATCTTCTGATGTCTTCTTCAATTTCTTTCTTTAAGGGTTTAAAATTTTTGTTGTAGAGATCTTTGGTGTCTTTGGTTAGGTTTTTTCCTAGGTATTTTATTGTTTTTGAGGCTATTGTGTATGTGGGAAGGTCTCCTTGAATTCCTTCTCCAGTTGCTTGTTCTTGGTGTAAAGAAAGGCCACTGATTTTTTAGGTTAATTTTGTATCCTGCCACTTTGCTGACGCTGTTAATCGTTTCTAGGAGTTTTCTGGTGGAGTTTTTAGCATCCCTGTGCTTTGGGTGGTCTTGGGAGATCTCCTGCCAGCAGTCATTTGTACATTCAACAACTACCTTTGTCCTTCCTGGTGCCAGTCATTACACTAGAGTTTGAAGTTACAGTGATGAAGAGCAACTGCTATCGTTCTCCAGCCCACTGCCACTGTTCTCAACACTGCACTTCCACCACTTACTCCCTACTCAGGAGACTGTCTATGAAACAATCCCAACTATCCTTTTATTTGCTTCTTAAAAGTACCCCAAAAATGTGTGCCACTCAAATCTCACATCTTTGTTTCCTGTTTCTACCATTCAGATGTCTTCCAAAGGTTACCTGTTCTTCCCTATTTGAACTGCCCTCTGGGTACTGGACACTTCTGTTTGAAGATGCCAGTGGTTGCCAGTCTTAAATACAAACAAAGCAGAAGCACGTCCCTTCACCCACACGTTGAATTCTATGAACTGTCATTTCATGGTGGGAACAGGAAACAAAGTTGTGGGGTTTGAGCTGAGGAATGATAGCAGTGGGAGAGGAGAAGACTGACGCGTACAAGGAGGATTGGAATGAGACAGTCACGCATCAAGGCAGCTTCCTGTTCATGTGAAAAATTCATGTATGTGGTTTCTGATTCTGTGTATAATGCTTTTTCATTCTTTGGTGGGGAGGGTATTTTTAAATGGAGTTAGTTAGTGTGAATGCCTCAAAAGTAAACTCTTGCTCTAGTCCCCTAGGAAGAGTTACTAATGCTCCCCAAGAATCCCTCAGAATTCTATATCTGCTGCTCTTAGCACACAGCCTATAGAGGAATTAATTATTTATGTCTTTATTCTGTAGATAAAACTGTTAGCTCTCCATGGCTTAGAAAAAAATTATTTATTTTACTAGAGCACCTAAGGCAGAATTTGAGAAACAGTGGCCATATGAGGACATTGTGAACATTGCTATTGACTGATTGAATATTAAATATTTTTACACATCATTTACTACACTGTTTAGACTTTTTAGTGTATCTTCAAACTAAAGAATTAAAAATCTGTAAACAGCCAATATGTATTTTGTTAAAATCAGTTGTATGTCTAAAGCAAAAGATGTTAGCTTTCAAAATACAAAGTATAAAATATTTAGTTTTCGATGTGATGCATTCTAAGATATTTTCTATTATTCCAGCCATAGAAGTTCCTCAGTGAAAGAATTCATGTTCTTTTCTCTCTCTCTCTCTCTCTCTCTCTCTCTCTCTCTCGATAGATAGATAGATAGAGTGAACCCGGAAAAGATTGGTTTGAATCTTGCTCAATTATCTTAGCTGTGACCAGGAAGTGTCATATGTCACTGAGTCTTAATTTCTGAATCTGAAAAAAATCAAGAAGCATTTCTCTTTTCTTGCAGTTTATGGGACGAATACAAATAATTTCTATTAAGTTAATAAGCCAGACATAACTCATGGGAACTAGAGTATTTTGCACATTTTATACCTTTGTTATGCAGTTGTTAATAAGCATAAATGACTATTTTCCATAACTGACTTCATATTTCCTGGTCATTCTGTGGACATTTGAAAAGAACATTTGATTTTAGATGCTGCCCCTTTCTGAATGAAGGGTTGGGAGGAAGAAGCTGCTATTCTCTACTCGTGCCCTCCTTGAGCGCCCAAGCTGGCACCATCTAGGCAGGGCATAGAATAGAACTTACTGTTAGGGAAGGTGTTTGTGCCATCTCATTTCAAATTGTTCCTAGAATGTCCATTGTCAAGGTTTTCAATTAGGATGACTATTGTGGAGGAAGAGTGCTTTTTGATACAGACTTGTGCCTAAGCCCAACACCTAACATATAAACCTTTAGCAGAGGTCACCTAGGGTTCAGGCTCTGACTATTATTAAATGAGAAAACCTACAAAAAATTTAATTTAGCCAAACATTATGGTCTCTAGCAATGCTACTCAATTCTCTCCCTTTTCTCCACCAGCAGGAAGCAAAGGACTGAAGACACAAATTGATGCCACTTCCCACTCCCAAAGAGAAGGGCTAAGAGAGGGAGTAGGCAGGCTGTTACAATTTGTTGCCTTATTAAGAAATTCAAATGACAGGTGACACTTCTCTTTTATAAACAGGCATCCAGAAAAAAGTTGCTTGCTTTGGTTTTTTTTTTTAAATAAGATTATGCTGAGGTACAGAGTATTTGAAAATATAGAATGGGTAAGAAATTTGATTAAAAGCTGTGGATAAAAGTAGTTGTACTTTTAGTACACCACAAAAATATAATCCTCCATGTTGGCAATGATTTTAGAGTCAGTTTTAAAGAAGCAGCTTCACTCAGAAAATAGCATTTTTGAGCAGGGAGAGCCCAAGAAAAGGAGGAATTTTCTGAGTGGTTTCTTTATAGGGAGGACTTCAAGTGATATTATGTAGGGCCCTTTTGTGGAGTTAATTCTGAACCCAAAGTATAGGGTAAGTGGAAGGAGAAGAGAAATTTAAAAAAAAGGAATAGTACAGGAAAAAAAATCATACTTTGCTCACTTCATAGTTTTGTTCACAATATGACCTTCTTAGTTTAATGGTTCTTCTTCTTGCCAGAATTTCAGCCCATTTTCCCCAGACTGGTGAGACTGGAAGTGAATGCAAGCTAGGTGTGTGCTCTCCAATTCTCTCCTGTTGGATAGAATAATTCCTTTTCTAGAAATGAGCCATGCTAGGGAATTGGAAACAGGAGAAAGCAGTGGTGGTAGCTAATTGTTTCTTACATCCTTAGTTATCACTATGACTTAATGATAAGCTTCTGGCTTACCTTCTTCCTAGTGAAGTAGCATTTTAACATGGTGACATAATACTAGCTGTCATCTAGACCTTTATACCATCTAAAACTTGTTGATGTGCAGAAAGTAGTTCTAGTGTTTCCCTAATAGTCAAATGAGTGCTTTGGCAATACCCTTGAGGACCTTTGTTTCCACATTCCTTCTGATAGTATTCATGTGGCATCAGACATGCTCTGTCTCTAAAACTGAGATCTAGCTGCTGAGCTATGAGCAACAGAAGCTTCCGTGAAGACACTGCTTGCCTCTGAGGTCTTAAGATCAGGCTCAGTGCCCCATAGGAAGCAATAAGTGTGGGGTGAAGGTAGTTCCCCACCTCTCCTGTGTTCTTCATTTAGATTTTTTTTGTACTAAATAATAAATAAATAATACCACTTACTAGAACATGTGGAAAGTTGTTTTTCTTTCTCTTTCTTCATGAGTCACGAATAAGTTGAGGAGAGAAACTGCTTTCCTTTTGCTTATAGATGCTCATACACATGTCCATGTACGCATATCCGTGTACTCATATTGGCATACGCATATCCCCATGTACGCATATCCATGTAAGCATATCCATGTACACATAAGCACACAGCACTGAAAGAATGATTTGATATAGTGTCTAACTCAAGAAACACATCAAAAGAATAAATGTATCAATTTCAAATGCTTTAACTAATGGACATGTAATAGCTAAGTGTTAAAATTTTCACAGGAATTATATTTCCTGAAAAAAAAATCCCTCAATTCCATTTTAATCACAAGAGTTTAAATATATATCTAATAAGACATTTCCAAAGAAACTGTCATAATTAGAGGTCACTAATCACGGAGTAAGTGCTGTTTATCAACTTCTGGTGGTTACTGTCCTAAAACCTTTGATTTAAATGAATATTAAAATATATAAAATAGAAGTTATAATGATTGATGTAGCTAACACTTAGATCTCTGTCTATCTGTGTGTCTCTGTGTGCGCATGCACATATGTACGCATGCATCTGAAGCCAGAGGTTGACACTGGGTGTCTTCAATTACTTTCCACAGGTTTTGGTCAAGGTCTCCCTCTCACTGAACCTGGGGCTCCCTGAATTCCTCCTAGGCCAGCTGGCCACTGGTGCCAGCAATCGTCTAGTCTCTGCTCCAGTATCAGATTCCAGGGGCATGTAGCCATGTCCAGCTTCTTAGATGGGGGCTGGAGATCTGAACTCAGGACATCTAATGATAAGCTTCTGGCTTCCCTTCTTCATAGTGAAATATCATTTAACATGATGACATTATACTATCTGTCATCTACCCCTTTACACCACCCCCTAAAGTTATTTTAATAGTAACATTTCAGACCCCCAAATAGCATATTTTCTTATATATAATGTCTAAAAACAAGGAAGTTAGATGACTGTGACTTCATTTATGTGTATTTTAGCATTAATGCATGAAAACGCTCGTCTACTTCTATGAAGAAAGGAAATGACGAGGTCCAGCATACAATAATTGGCTGCTTCACTAACGTATGTTGACAATGATTCTCATGTGTCTGAAATGAATTTTAAAAGGGAGATGAGCTGACTGGATAGGTCAGGGAGAGAACTGAGGACATTAGGAGAATCATACACACTTGTGTTCAAATTCTGATCTCCTTACTTACTGGCTCTGACTTTGAGAAGTTGCTTGGCATTTCTGGTCCAAGTTAATGCTATTATCTGGTTTGAGTTGCTAGTAGGTTTGAATAGATAATGCGTGGAAAGTGCCGGCCTAGTTCCTAGCACACAATAGGAAGCAGCTGAAGCATTGTTTCTTTCTAGGATGTTGCTTTAAGGTAGTGTGTTGCTGGGGGTTTGTATAACTCTGTGTTTAGTAAGACATTTCACTGGCATTGAAAAGTTTCTGATAAGTTGAAGGAAGGATTTTTTTTTTTATTAAAAAGAATAGTTACTTTGCTAGCAAAATGTAGATGCTTTTGATATAAAATAGACTTGATCTAGATCTTAAAAACCTTTGACTAGGATCTGGGATAGACAGCTCAGTGGTTAAGAGCACTGGCTGGTCTTGCAGAGGACCTAGGTTCAATTCCCAGCACTCACTTGGCAACTATCAACTGCCTGTCAATCCAGTTCCAGAGGATCCGACATCTTCTTATGACCTCTACGGGCATTGCATGAAACAGGTGCACCTACCTACGTGCATGCGATATACTTTTACAAATAAAATAAAAGGTAATAAATGTAAAATGAAATTGTATTATTCTTTGTCTTTCCAGCTTCTAAATATCAACAGTAGGATGTGCTCACAAACAGTCAGGCAAATTGGAGGCATAATCAGACACTGACTTATTTCTGTGCAGTAGAATCTATGTTAACTCTTTACTCACTGTGTGAAATTCTTATGTTCTTTCCATGAATGTAGAAATACAAAAAGCCTGATGGCATTTGGCATTTGAGACTCTAAGTCCTGCTTTAAGGAGACCTGAGAAAAGAAAAGGGAGACAAATCAGCATGCCTATTGTGTTTTTCTAGTGCCCACTGAGTGCGGTGGAAACAGAAAGATGCATAAATTGGGTTCTTAAAGAATAACTTTTTAGAGCTTTCAGAAGAAAAGAAAATCCCTGTGAATTTTTGACCAGTTATGAAATAAATAAAATTGTATGTAGATGTCAGCCATTGGATTTGTTTTCCAAGCTCAATCAGCCTCTGTTGAATCTTTGGGCAAACTGGTCAAGCAGCTTGCACGGCAGTTATTCAAGCGAATGGAAAATGTCCAAGCTCTGGCTGGGAAGGAAACAGAGGCCTCCTTTAAAGCAGTGCAGAACTCAGCAGTTAAGGTTTCACTGAACTGGTTTGGTGGTTTCAACTTATATAATTTCCATATGGAACCTTAAACGGGAGCAGAAACCAAACCTCTTATTGTCCTACCTGAGAGCAGCTGACAAGTCAAGGGTCTCTACTGAATTGCTCAGGACCCTGGAGAATTTTTGTTCCCCTGAAAAACTGAATTTCTTTCCAAGAAGTGACAAAACTGTGAAAATCAGATTTATGAAAACGAATTTTAATGGATGTGAGAGCAAGAAATCCAGTTTAATCTTCTTAAAGTGTGTGAACATCAGAACTGGATCTAGGCGGAACCTGAAGCAGGCAGGCAACAGAATTGCATTCTGCAAGGAACCACAAATCCTTTAAGAAACTTGTTTTTCTTCTGATACAAGTGAGACAATTGGGTTGAGAATTATAAGCTACAGAGTGCTAAGGACCATAACTGGTATAGACTGAAGGTGCAATTTAGAAATTAGAAACAGACAACAGAAAACTTATCCCTGGCTGGTTATGAGAAGTGCTGAGGATCTATCAAGTACCCTACTAAGTTATTGTTATGTGTGCTTTTTAATTTTTTTTCAACACTGTGGGTAGGAGTTATTTTCAAGGTCACATGACTAAGAAGAGGTGAATGTGAAATCGAAAACTAGGTGCGTCTATTTGGAATACACTGCACCACACTCGAAGTGTTGATAATTCATCTTTTAGTTGAATAGATTTGCAAATAGTACAAGTAGGTTGAAACATCTTCAAAATATTGATAGATTGTTTTCCAAAACAAATTATTGCAAAAGCCTTTACATGTCTAAACATTTTGATTAATCCTTCGAACAAGTTTCTACATAACTGGATATCCATTTTGAAGTGTAGAAATAGGCTTTAAAAGAGAAAGATAATAAACTTTTTGGAGATTTTCCAGTGCTTTTATCTGATGATTTAGAACTTGTATAGCTTATTGTTTGAATTGCTTTCAGAGATTGAGCACAGACTCCTACTTTTAAAGTATTCATTTAAAATATTGGCTGTGTCTTCATTAGATAAAATTTCCTGGTTCACAATGAGAAGAGAAATTTCGAAAATCAATGTAGGAAAAACTCATAGGCCTAGCAAAGTTGTATTGAATTTCTTTCATGGTTTATGGCATGCAAATAGAATAAACTGTGTAGCTAACAGAGAACTTTAACATTGAAGGAAAGATTTTACTCTTAGAACTTTGAATAAAGACCTTTCTAAAACATTCCGTATTACCTTGCTTTGAGTTATTATTTCCTGCGGAAAGAATTTCTTTTTCTGGAATATAGGACCACGTCATAAACATCAGTGACAGAATTATTCTGTTAATTGACACTGATGAAACTTTATAACATATAAACTTGGTAAAAGTAGTGTTAGCTTTGAAAACCAAGACTTAACTTTCCAAACTTGTAATAATAACATAGTTTCTTCATGTAAATTTTAGTGTGAATATATGTGTGGTATATACACATGTGTGTATAAACATGGAAGCCAGAGAAGGATGGTGGGTGTCCTTCTCTCTTTACCTCATTCTCTTGAGATGGGGTCTCTGGCTGAGCCTGGAGCTCTTTTGGAGCACTGGAGCTGCCTGGTCAGCTACCCTCCTCCTTTCTCCCCCCCCCCACCCCAGCCCCAGCACTGTGGTTACAGGTGTGCATGGCCACACTGGCTAACACATGGGTGCTGAGATCTGAGCTGAGGTCCTCATGCTTAGCCAGTTAGTTCTCTTACCCACTGAGTCATCTCCCTAGCCCCTGAATGACATAGTTTTATGATCCCCATGACTGTAGTGAATTCATCAATCAGTCGGGGCTCTTGGCCCACCTGCCTTCTAATTTCAGCCACATGGCCATCTTGATCGGTCATATGGTAGAATTTGTCAGGACTCATCTACTCAGTCTGAGATTTTTCTCCCTTGACTCTTTCTCTTCATTGTAGAATCTCAAAGTGGTACTAATTGCCACATACCTGTCACTACCATTTTAAGCCTAATCAACATCCTCTTGCTCCCCAGAGGTCATGGTCATTTCCCAAAAGACCCCAAATTAGAGATATGGCCAAAGACCCTAAGACTCTCAAATATCTCCTTCTACATACCTTATTCAAATTATCCTTAACACCAATTTCTCCTGCCAAAATATTTTCCTGACATCTGTCTCCATTTTATTCAATAATGTAACCAGAAGTTTATGAAACATTGATGAGGTGCCTACTCTATAGGATATATTCTTTCAGTGCTCTGCACACAGAGATGGCTCAACACCTGATCAAGCCCCACAACACTCATATTAATATTGGGAAGAGGGTGGAACACAGGTGAACTATTTTTGGAGAGATACAGACAACTTCTGATCAAAAAGAGATACTCTTGAAACATGAGTCTTAACAAGTAAATAAGAAGCTGACTAAGAAAATGTGAATGAGCATGACAGGCAGGAAGGTAAAAACTTGGAGGGGCTGGAGAGATGGCTCAGGGGTTAAGAGCACTGACTGCTCTTGCAGAGGACCCGGGTTCGTTTCCCAGCACCCACATGGCAGCTAAGAACCGTCTTTAACTCCAGTTCCAGGGGAATCCGATGCCCTCTTCTGACCTCCGCGGCATTGCATGGCACGGGTGCACCAACCTACATGCAGACAGTACACTCATATATATAAAAAAAAATTCCGGGCATGGTGGCGCATGCCTTTAATCCTAGCACTCCGGAGGCAGAGGCAGGTGGATCTTCATGAGTTCAAGGCCAGCCTGGTCTACAGAGTGAGTTCAGGACAGCTGGGGCTACAGGAGACCCTATCTCAAAAAGACAAAAACAACAACAACAACAAAAAAAAAACCTTGGAAATAGATATTGTGTTCCAGGGATCATGTGCAGCCAAACAATGTGGAGAACTGAAGTGAGGAAGACGGAGGGAGACTGTAGGCCAGGGGCAGGGGGCGGAGCCCAAATGAGGATGTGCTGCCATCTTAGTCTCTTCTCCTGTTATGACGACTAAATGCCCTAACAAGAGCAGCTCAAGGGAGAAAGGATTGAATGAACTCATAGTTCCTGCTTATAGTCTACTTTAGCAGGAAAGTCACAATGGAAAGAGCTTGAGGGAAATGGTCGTGTTGCATCCATCATTTTTTTTTTTTGTATGTGTATGAATGTACTGTCTGCATGTAGGTTTGTGCACCCGTGTCGTGCAACGCCGCAGAGGTCAGAAGAGGGTCTCGGATTCCCCTGGAACTGGAGTTCTCCTGGAATTGGAGTTACAGACGGTTCTTATCCGCCATGTGGGTGCTGGGGATCGAACCCGGGTCCTCTGCAAGAGCAGTTGGCACTCAACCTCTCTTAACCGCTAGGCTATCTCTCCATCCATCATTATAAAGGAGCAGAGAGCCTCTGAGTCTTGTGCTCATGTCCTCTTATCCTTTCATTCAGTCTAGGCCTAAGGTTGGACCATATTGAATATGGGTCTTCCCACTTCAGTTAATCTAATTAAGAAAATCCCTCTTAGGCATACCCTCCCAGGATACCCACAGGTCAACCACATCTAAAGAAATCCCTCATCTTGACCCCTTCCCAGGTGAGTTCGGATCCTCTATAGTTAAGTATTGAAATTAATCATTACAAATGGTGAACTAGCCTTGATTTTTTCCATAGCAATAAGGTTCTCTTCAAGAGACTAATTGCAGATGACCTATTTGAAAGGCTTCACACTGGAGTCAGAGACTAGTTAGGAAGGAATGAACTCTAGATGGCCAGCATTGGACATGCTAAAAACTTAGAATAGGACCATGGTGCTGTAGATGGAAGAGGCCAGAGGAATACTGAATAAACTACATGTGGCAAGAGAATTCTTAATGCTTTCACTGAACAGCAGAAAGAAATACAGATTTTGTGAGGCTCAGAACAGAATATAATTTTGGGGGGGTGTCTTTTCGAGACAGGTCTCCCTGTAGCTCCAGGTGTCCTGAAACTCACTCTGTAGACCAGGCTGGACTTGAACTCACAAAGATCCACCTGCCTCTGCCTCCCAAGTGCTGGGATTCAGAACAGAATATAATTTAAGAAATAAAATGAAAGTATCAATCCAGAATTAGGCATGAGTCAATATTTATCTGAAATGCATAAAGCAATCACTAAGTTATAGATTTTTGAGAAAACAGCAAAGCCACACACCTCACAATTGTTGAGAAAAGCAATCCATCTCACTAGACACAAACTGCTTCCTCATCTCACCCTCCCTTTTGTCACATCTGAGTACTGTGGGTAGTTGGTCCAATATGTCTTACAGACATGGAGGGATGAGACAGAGAGGAGATGAGATCTGAGTTCAGGGAAAATCAGTAGTGAAGGGTATATATAGTTCAGAACCTTTTGCTCTTGATGATAAACTGAGGAATCCTGCCTGGTAGATGCTCAGTGCTATAATGTGGCCCTGTTCTAACCTACATGAAGTAATTTCATTAAAGAAGATTCAGAATTATGAAGGATGATATCGATTTTGGACATAAAAATAGAATAATGATTGTGATTATTAATAAGAGTGAAGGAAACCATTCAATCAGGAAGTTTTTATAACCTTTCTTCACATAAGAATATGTAACTGAGGGGCTGGAGAGATGGCCTAGCGGTTAAGAGCGCCGACCGCTCTTACTGAGGACCTGGGTTTGATCCCCAGCACCCACATGGTGGCCAAGAACCGTCTGAAACTCCAATTCCAGGAGAACTCCAGTTCCAGGGGAATCCGACACCCTCTTCTGACCTCCGCGGCATTGCACGACACGGGTGCACAAACCTGCAGGCAGACAGTACATTCATACACATACAGAAATAAATAAAATTAAAAACAAAAAAGAAAAAAAAAAGAATATGTAACTGAGCCGGACATGGTGGCGCACGCCTTTAATCCCAGCACTCGGGAGGCAGAGGAGGCGGATCTTGTGGGTTCAAGGACAGCCTGGTCTAATCAGAGCGAGCTCCAGGACAGGTGGTACTAAAGGGAGAACCCTGTCTCAAAAATAAACCAAAAAAGGATAAAATAAAAATAAAAATAAATTAAAAATAAAAGAATATGTAACTGAAATAAACTGAAGTGTTTATTCTTTCTTTCTTTTTTTTTTTTTTTTTTTTTTGTCTTTTTACTAAGATCTCAAGTTTTATACCTGAAGTACAATTTCTCAGGCCTTACTGATTATTTATTTCTAGCTATACTTTCCTTTTGGATGTTTATGGCCACATAGTTAGCCCAGATTAACCAAGGTTTTTGTTTTCTCAAGGTCAGTTGAGGATCTGGTCCTTGGGGGTCACTTGGGTTTTGGGTGGAAAAGCCCCTGGCTCCTTTTGACTTTTCATTTACCAGTTCCATCCACTCGAGGAAAAAGTCAGGTTTTGCTAGACCATGCTTCCCTTTTTGAAGCATGAACAGACTTTCCTCTTTATAGACTGGACACTGGCTGAAGTCCCATTAGTGGATCTCCCAGACCTCCCTGCACAGGAAGACTGGTGACTCACATTCGTAGGACATTTCAAGAGATGCCCCCATGCGAAGTCCCCTGGGACTTAGTTGACCTCTCTGAGGGCAAGGAACAAAGATATTGCTTAAGTCCCTCGGGCATTAAGTATGGTCATTAAGCATCCAGAAAGGCTAAGTTCCACCAGCCTGATACTTTTAATTACTGTATAATATTTTAGAAAAGGTTTAGACAAAAGCTCAAACAGCCTCGTATAAGAAATACTAAGAAGCACTCTCATAAAATAAATATTGTGGTTAGATACAATGTCATGACAAACTAGCTTTTTTTCATTCTTTGATTTTATATTATTCTAAAATATGCATACATACCTTCCACCCATATGCCCAAATTCCAAAGTCTGAAAATAAATGGTAGGTTAATTCTAGAACATGTTAAGGGATTCACAATTTAAAAGCACAGTTGTTTTCAGATCACGAGGATTATAACATTAACGTTGCTCAGTTTGCCTTACAACTAGGTACTTGGTGCTAGAATCCACAGTTGAGGGATACCACTCATCATTTGTTTTTCTGGGACTGTGTTACTTCACTTAACATAATATCTTCTAGTTCTGTCCATTTACCTGCAAATTTCATGATGTCATGTTTCTTTACTGCTGCATAGAATTCTGTTGTGTAGATGTATCACATTTTCTCTATCCATTCATCAGTTGAGGGGCACTTGGGTTGGTTCCAGCTCTTCACTATTGTGAAGAAAGCTGCAATAAACATGGCTGTGCATGTATCTCTGCGGTAAGATGAGTCTTGTGGGTATATACCCAGGAGTGGTATGGGTGGGTCAGGTGGCAGGCTCATTTTGAGTCTTTTAAGGGTTCTCCACACTGCTTTCCATAGTGGTTGTATGAGTTTACATTCCCACCAGCAGTGAATGGGTGTTCCCCTTTCCCTACTACCTCTCCAGCATTTGGTATCATTTGTTTTCTTGATCTTAGCCAGTCTTATAGGAGTGAGATGATATCTTAAAGTGGTTTTAATTTGCATTTCCATAATTATTAGTGATGTTGAACACTTAAGATGTTTCTCAGCCATCTCAATTTCTTTACTTGTGAAGTCTCTGTTGAGTTCGTTACTCCATCTTTTGAGTGAGTTATTTGTTTTCTTACTTCTTTGTTTCTGAGTAGTTTATATGTTCTGGAAGTTAATGCTCTGTCAGATGTATCAGCAGTGAAGGTTTCCTCCCACTCTGTGGGTTTTCTCTTCACTTCCCTGATTGTTTCTTTTGCTGTACAGAACCTTTTGGATTTAATGAGGTTCTACTTGTCAATTGTTGACCTTATTTCCTGTGCAGCTGCTGTCTGACTTAGAAAGTTTTCTCCTACGCCTATGGGCTTATAGGTTGCTGCCAACTTTTTCTTCTATCACCTTCAGAGTTTTGGGTTTCATGCTGAGGTATTTTTTTCTTAACCTTGCAAAAGAAAACCACCTCCACCGGTGTTCAGATACAGTGGGCTCTCGTAAAAGCTAAAGTATCTTGAATCTTGTTATGAGTCCATAAAGTTACACTCTTCTGAAACCCAAATAGATTTTTATTTCATTTGAAGTATATATATATATATATATATATATATATATATATGAGGTAAAAACATAGATAACAAAACCAAGACTAAACAGAGTTTTCTAAATACCTTTAGAGAATAGAAAATATTAGCATTAAGGTTTCTATTCCTGTTGTTCACATATTGGAGACCACTTATCATTCCAGGAAGAAATGTGACAAGGTTTGGTAAAATAAGCCAATTCTGAAACTTTTGCATCTGTTTTGAGAGATAGACAACACAGAGACTGAGCCATCAGGGGTACTGAGCCAACAGGGGTGCTAAGCCTGGTTTCTGCTGCAGTTGGTGTTGGTGGGGGAAGTTCATACCTTTTATAGAAACAGATTGTGGGCACCAGTTAAATACTTTCCACCCTCAGGTTGACCCATCTTGCTAAGGGAAGCACTGCTTGTTCACTAAACATGTGTGATCTTGTTAATAGTCTCGATGGATACCTGTGAGAATGAACAGGGCTCCGGGCTGGGCTGCTCAGTGACAGAGGAGTCATTTCCACGAAGCATGCTCATAAATTCTGTTCTTTGCATCCTGACTAGTGCTGTCCTTCACAGACCTGCCATGTTCAGAGTTGCTTCCATTGTCCCCATTTTCTCATTAAAGACCAGCAACTTGTCCCTCTCGCTCAGGGAGAAAGCTCGTTACCATGCCTCTTGCGCTATCTTGTGAACACAAAGTGTAGGTGACTGCCATCATCACCTCCATTGGCTTTTGATCACTAACCTTCCATTATCCCAATTTATTTATTTATGAGTAAACTTGCCCTGTAGAGCCACCCGCATATTCCAAGGCATCTCTAGATGAGCTGTTTCCTGACAGCTAAGGAGCAATCAGCTCCACTATCCTCCTACATAGTAGTGATTAAGCTTTCCTGCAGTCAATAGCTGCTACCACTGTGTCCTCTGATGACTTGAGGATGGTGGTAAAGAATCTCAATCAGATGTTATTTGATTTGGGAGACTAGAACATTGTCTATGTGGTATCAATATGCCTTTTATAATTAATCCAGACTCTGAGTGGTGTAACTACTATATTAGATGTGATTTATGCTACAGAGGAGGTAGTTAAAGAGGAGCAAGCCAGGGACCCCATGAGAGTTTGGAAATACAAGGACTAATATGGCTGTCTGGGTCAATTACCTTATCATATACCTGTGCAGCTGAGTCGGTGGAAGGAGTGTTGTCAAGGAGCCTCAGCAACCTGCCCTAGATTTTTCTCATGCACACTCTAGTGCATTTTGTTGGAAAATGTCTAAATAATTTTAATTGAGAACTCCTCAAGATCACTCCTTTTTTCCTTGATCTGTCAAAAGATAAAAGAGCACTTTAAACCCATCAGCACATTAGTGATGGGTTAAGTGTTGACTCTTTCCTTTGTTAAGTCTTAACATTAGGAGGAATGACAGAAAACTACCAATGAATTAGTTGGAGGTCTTTTGTCATCTATGCGGTTGCCACCCCTGAAGTGTGTATTTAATTAGATTCTCCACATCTTATATTTGAAATAAATTGTAAGTGCTCATTGCTGGTAGAGAGTAGAAAGATTATAAGCCTAGAATAACGATATGAGGCTCTATTGTAAACCTGAAGCCTGGTCATATAGAAATCATCTCACTCTTTGCATCACTTTCCTCACATGTATAATTGAGATGTAATTCTATGAATATTAAGCTATAATCCCTCAGTGTAATGATAATAAGGTCACTTAACCTCATGCATTTTCTGTATTTCCAATGCTTGGCTGTCAGAGGAAGAATAAGGGTAGAGGTTTGGCATCTGTGTTAGTGTCGCCAGCTCAGAGGTCAACAGATAGATGTGTATTTTGAAAATGTAGTAGTTGGGAGAGGCAAGAAAACATGAAGTCTCTTTTACCAACTTTCTTTGATTCTGAGATTCATCATAAAGACTTAAGAGACTGATATAATCTTAGCTGATGTAGTAATGTCTAGCCTCTCATAAGTTACTAATGTCAAACTAATGTTTGATTCCATGAAAGTGAATAATAAACTAATTGTATCAATAAAAATAAAGCTTTAATTTCTGGAAACTATGTATATGAAAATAAACCATAAGACTTTGGTCAGCATAATGTGAATCAATAAGATTTGGGCAAGCAAAACATTTTATAGGAGATTTGAATTACCTAAGCTAAACCAAAATATTTTTAAATGGGTTCCTAAAAGTTTATGGGGACTTTTAAATTCCCTAGTACATCTAAACTGATAAGCAAATTCTCTATTATATGATGGCTAAGGAGGGAGCTGCCTTGACTGTTATAATCTCAGAGTGAGCCAAGCTTAAGAGTGGTCCCACTTCTATGGCTCAAGAGACTGAAACATCAATGGCTGGGGGGCGGGTCCCCACATAAGTACGTTGCTAGTGACAAAATGGAGACCCCCTTAAGCTGAATTTTCAATAAAATCTTTATTGTATGAAATAATTGATAACTCCTGCTGGAAATATCCCTTAGCTCTTCTCAAGGGCATACTTTCTTTATTATATATTTATTACATATATTATTATAGAGTTGTTTTATTGACCTTCTCTTGGTCACTGAGTCAGGGCACCATTCTGTCTCAGGAGGACATTTTAAGATGAACAGGCTTGGGTTTGAAGTGGGAGGGCCAAATTCCATATCCAGAGCCAGCTTCTCAGTGAGTTCAAGCAACACATGGCAATTTACTAACATTCAAAAAGGCATTTTCTTTTAATAAAAATGAATCTATTGGGTTTTACATTGGGAATGAGTGTGACAAAAGTCAGAACACTTGATTTGGAAGGGTCACTTTTTAATACCTCTGTATTTTAGAAGATCATGAATACTTGGCAGTTAGCACTCATAATCTTGGAGAATTAGGCCAGCAAAATTACCTGTGTCTAGTATTGTCTAATTTGAGTTTCTCCCTGGCTATATTTGGGGTGACCAGATGCTTGAACTTGAAACCTCAAAGTATCCTTACTCTTACACTGATGCTTCCCATTAGGGACCATATTTTTAATTCTCCCATTTAACTTCGGGCCAGACTTTAATGTAGAAAATCAATCTTTTTTAAGAAGATCTGGAATTGGAGATCTCCCAAGATCACCGGAAGCACAGGCTTGGGAAAAAAATAGTCCTTAATTTCATTTGGAAAAANTATGAATATTAAGCTATAATCCCTCAGTGTAATGATAATAAGGTCACTTAACCTCATGCATTTTCTGTATTTCCAATGCTTGGCTGTCAGAGGAAGAATAAGGGTAGAGGTTTGGCATCTGTGTTAGTGTCGCCAGCTCAGAGGTCAACAGATAGATGTGTATTTTGAAAATGTAGTAGTTGGGAGAGGCAAGAAAACATGAAGTCTCTTTTACCAACTTTCTTTGATTCTGAGATTCATCATAAAGACTTAAGAGACTGATATAATCTTAGCTGATGTAGTAATGTCTAGCCTCTCATAAGTTACTAATGTCAAACTAATGTTTGATTCCATGAAAGTGAATAATAAACTAATTGTATCAATAAAAATAAGCTTTAATTTCTTGAAACTATCTATATGAAAATAAACCATAAGACTTTGGTCAGCATAATGTGAATCAATAAGATTTGGGCAAGCAAAACATTTTATAGGAGATTTGAATTACCTAAGCTAAACCAAAATATTTTTAAATGGGTTTCCTAAAAGTTTATGGGGACTTTTAAATTCCCTAGTACATCTAAACTGATAAGCAAATTCTCTATTATATGATGGCTAAGGAGGGAGCTGCCTTGACTGTTATAATCTCAGAGTGAGCCAAGCTTAAGAGTGGTCTCACTTCTATGGCTCAAGAGACTGAAACATCAATGGCTGGGGGGCGGGTCCCCACATAAGTACGTTGCTAGTGACAAAATGGAGACCCCCTTAAGCTGAATTTTCAATAACTCTTTATTGTATGAATAATTGATAACTCCTGCTGGAAATATCCCTTAGCTCTTCTCAAGGGCATACTTTCTTTATTATATTTTATTACATATATTATTATAGAGTTGTTTTATTGACCTTCTCTTGGTCACTGAGTCAGGGCACCATTCTGTCTCAGGAGGACATTTTAAGATGAACAGGCTTGGGTTTGAAGTGGGAGGGCCAAATTCCATATCCAGAGCCAGCTTCTCCGTGAGTTCAAGCAACACATGGCAATTTACTAACATTCAAAAAAGGCATTTCTTTTAATAAAAACGAATCTATTGGGTTTTACATTGGGAATGAGTGTGACAAAAGTCAGAACACTTGATTTTGAAGGGTCACTTTTTATACCTCTGTATTTAGAAAGATCATGAATACTTGGCAGTTAGCACTCCTAATCTTGGAGAATTAGGCCAGCAAAATTACCTGTGTCTAGTATTGTCTAATTTGAGTTTCTCCCTGGCTATATTTGGGGTGACCAGATGCTTGAACTTGAAACCTCAAAGTATCCTTACTCTTTCTTACACTGATGCTTCCCATTAGGGACCATATTTTTAATTCTCCCATTTAACTTCAGGCCAGACTTTAATGTAGAAAATCAATCTTTTTTAAGAAGATCTGGAATTGGAGATCTCCCAGATCACCGGACGGCACAGGCTTGGGAAAAAATAGTCCTTAATTTCATTTGGAAAAAACAAAAGACCCGGAATAGCCAAAGCAACCCTGAGTGAAAAGAAGCAATTACAGGGGGGATCTCTATACCCGACTTCAAACTATACTACAGGGCTATAGTCATAAAAAACAGCCTGTACTGGACAAAAACAGACCTGTTGACCAATGGAACAAACTGAGATCCAAACTTGAGCAATATAATTTCAGACCTCCATATTTGACAAGGGGGCCAGGAAGACACAATGGAGAAAAGACCCATCCAGCAAGTGGTGTTGGCAAAAACTGGATCACCACTTGTAGAAGAATGAAATTAACCCCTAACCTCTCGCCCTGTACAAAGTCAACTCCAGATGGATCAAAGCCCCCAACATGAAACCCCACCAAAATCTGAAGGTGATAGAAGAAAAAGTTGCAGAGACTAAAGACTAGGCATAGGAAAAGACTTCCTACAACAAGGAAGTGCAAGAAAAATTAAGGTCAACAATTGAAGAATGGGACCTCATTAAACTCAAAGCTTTTGTACACCAAAAGAACAATCAAGGAAGTGAAGAGAAAAACTCCACGAGAGTGGGGGAACCTTCACCACAGAACAAATCTTGACAAAGCCATTGATTTACAGAATGTATAAACTACTCAAAAAAACCAAGAAGAAACAAAACAAATGACCCACTCAACAGATGGACGCACAGAGCTGAACAGGATTCACAAGTGAAGAATTAGAGATGGCTGAGAATATCTTAAGAAGTGTCAACATCATTAACCCTTAAGGAATGCAAATCAAAAACACTTAATGATTCATCTTACTCCAATAACGGACTGACTATAGATCAGAAAACAAATGATACCAAGTGCTGGAGAGGTTGTGGGGAAAGGAACACTTTCATCACTGCTGGTGGGAATGCAACTCATACAGCCACTATGAAAGCGTTGGGAGAACCCTTGGACACTTGGAATGAACTTGTCACCAGACAGCCATACCACTCTGGGCTGTATCCCACACTCATCCCACCCAGCGCATACATGCACAGTCCAAGTTTATTCAGCTCTTTTCACAATAGAAGAAGCTGGAACCAAACCCAAATGCCCCTCAACTGGGAGTGGATAGAGAAAAATTGTGGTATCTACACATGGAGTTCTATGCAGCAGTAAAGAAGAATGCATGACATTGGGCTGGAGAGATGGCCTAGCGGTTAAGAGCGCCGGATCGCTCTTCACAGAGGACCCGGGTTTGATCCCCAGCACCCATATGGCGGTGAGAACCGTCTGAAACTCCAATTCCAGGAAAACTCCGTTCCAGGGGAATCCGACACCCTCTTCTGACCTCCCCTGGCATTGCACGACACGGGTGCACAAACCTTCATGGAGACATACCTTCATACACATACAGAAAATAATAAAAAATTTTTAAAAAGTTAAAAAAAAAAAGAAAGATGACATCATGAGCTTTGCAGGAAAATGGCTGGAGCTAGAGGACATCATGCTGAGTGAAGTAACACAGTCCCAGAAAAACAAACGACAAATGGTATCCCTCATCTGTGGATGCTAGTGCCAATTACCTAGTTGTAAGTATTTCTTGTGCATGGCCCCTTGAGATTTTGTCCAAGTAGTTGGGAGTGATGCATAATGGAAACAACAACAACAACAACAACAACAACAGAAAGGACTGCATCAAAGAACTGACTGAAACAGTGAACTTCTGCTCAAAACAGTCAACTTCCACATGGAGAATTTTGAGAAAGTCTGAGAAAGAGATGAAAAGCATGTATGGCAGAATGCATGAGCTCTGGTGGGGTGGGGGGGTAGGGTGGGGGACACAGGTCTAAATTTGATTAGTAACATAATCTTGTACAAAAAATATAATAATATTAATAATAATAAGATCTTGCTCAAACAGGTACAAGCTAGGGGTCTCTTGTTCCCCCTATATCCAAATTTTTCTCATTTTTTTTTATCTTCCTCTAGAGCATCTTTATAGTCCTGTCTTCATGAGCAGTTGTGGAGAAAGGTGCTTGTCAGATTTAGCCACTTTTATCACTACAGGACCTGAATTTTCCTGTACTTCATCTTCTTTATTAGTGACCATCAAGAAGGTAGAGCCTATTTGCAGTAGTTGTTCCTATCTATGTGGCTTTTTAATACACTATGATCTTAATGAATTTTTTCCTTAACTTAATTTTACTTTTTGTCTGGTTAATTGTTCCTGTCTGTGAAAAACCCACCATTCATAAAATTTTTGGAGTAATTATTTGTATTATGGAAGTCAGCCAATATCTAATGACTATAAATTGAGGACAGTCTTGATTCCCTGGTGAGTTAAACTACTAAAATTATTTTAAATGTTCCCTTTTACAGAATTTGTAGGTAAGTATAATAGTCACAGGTTGAATTTCTCTTTTAAAATTTTTATTTATTATTTTTTATTTTATGTGTATGTGTATGAGTGTATTGCTACATTTGTGTAAGTGCGCATGTGTCCTGCAATGCCTGCAGAGGTCAGAAGAAAGTGTTGTGTCCCCTGGAACTGGAATTACAGACAGTTGTTAGCTGCCATGTGGTACCTGGGAATCAAACCCAGGTCTTCGGCAAGAGTGGTCATTGCTCTTAACCACTGAGCCATCTCTCCAGCCCCAAATTCCTCTTTTATTTATTTTTATTTTTTTAAAGATTTTTAAAATTTTATTTATTTTTTTGCCGGGCATGGTGGCGCACGCCTTTAATCTTAGCACTTGGGAGGCAGAGGCAGGCGGATCTTCGTGAGTTCAAGGCCAGCTTGGTCTACAGAGCGAGTTCCAGGACAGCTGGGGCTACAGGGAGACCCTGTCTGGAAAAGACCAAAAAAATTTTTTTTATTTAATTTTAATTTTATTTATTTTTTTATGAGTATGAATGTACTGTCTGCATGTAGGTTTGTGCACCCATGTCATGCAATGCCGTGGAGGTTAGAAGAGGGTGTCAGATTCCCCTGGAACTGGAGTAAAGATGGTTCTCAGCCACCATGTGGTTGCTGGGGATCGAACCTGGGTCCTCTGCAAGAGCAGTTGGCACTCTCAACTGCTGGGCCATCTCTCCAGCCCCCAAATTCCTCTTTTAATGAAGGCAGTTACTCTGACTCTCTGCATCCAAAGGGAAAAACACCCCACACATTATAATATATCACATGCAATCTTGTATTTAAGACTCAATTTAGAGAACTTGGAACACAGAAAATAGTAACACCTAAATAAATCTGGAGACAAGACAAAGTGCTTGTGTTCTTTAACCTAGCCATGCCATTTTAACAGGAAAATGAGTTCAAATCAGAATGATGACATAGAAACAAAACAAACGACAGTAAAGGAGTTTCTAGGTGGTCAAAAGATATTCTATTTGAGCCGGGCATGGTGGCGCACGCCTTTAATCCTAGGACTTAGGAGGCAGAGGCAGGCGGATCTTTGTGAGTTCAAGGCCACCCTGGTCTACAGAGTGAGTTCCAGGTCAGCTGGGGCTACAGGGAGACCCTGTCTCGAAAAGACCAAAAAAAAAAAAGATATTCTATTTGAAAGAAAGACAGGCTTGAAGAGGCAGGGCAGAGAAACCCAGTATTATCAAACCAGCAAGCTGCAGATCCAGATACACTACTTCTAAGTATCCCCAACCCCCCCCCCCCCCCGTGTAAAGAGCGCTCCAAGAAAGACAGAGCCAGGCAGAGGAAGTTCATGAGGTTCTATGAGACTCAATGCTTTTGGAAGCACTCCTGTTTACTCTTGATAAGCTCATATAGCTTATTTTAATTTGGTTCTAAAGAGCTAAATCTTTCAATCAAAGCGGTCATTAATTTTTTTGTCCAAGATTCCTTGGGATACCAAGGAAAATATTTCTGAATAACATTGAAATGTTCGTTAATTTATTTTAATGACACTTTACTTCCAATTCCTCTAAGTAAATTTATTAATGCGCAGGAGCACAAGATTCAGGAGATAAAGTGAAAGCAGGAAGGCGAGAGTGAAAGTGAAGATCCCGAGCACATGTCTTTGCGGTTTGGGGCCTAATAAAGCGACTAAAGAATTATTAAAGCATGCCCGTGCAACTATCAAGAAAGCCTTGAACTTATTGTTGTATCACTTACCTTCACATACGGCTGAGAACAGCCAACGCTTCCCTCTTTCCTCTGAACTTCTCCAGGTGTGGATCCCGGGCTTGATGTTCTGGCTTAAGCCATCAAGGAAAGTCTTGTGCTTGATGTCGTCCAACTTCTGACTGA
The DNA here is from genome assembly GCA_009823505.1 of Rhizomys pruinosus. NCBI lineage: Eukaryota > Metazoa > Chordata > Mammalia > Rodentia > Spalacidae > Rhizomys > Rhizomys pruinosus. Next base: position 498,381 of record VZQC01012138.1, read on the forward strand.
GACATTCCATGTTTCCATCTTTCCTCATAACTTTCCTGGGCAACGATCTGTGATTTTGGAGTAGAGAGTCACTTCCTCATGGTGGAAGAAACAATGTAGGCTTTATAGGCCACAGGACAGCTGTACCTGAATAAGGAAAGAGCTGGACTCTTAGCATTTAATGTCAAGAGGGAATCCGATCTCTGAGGCACCTGATTCTCCAGATGTTCCCTGGAACTGTGCTCTCGAGATGAGTTTCAGTCACACTTTTATTTCCAACATCAATTGGGGAAGTAGAAGTTAGGATTCATCCTTATCTTATTATAGAATCGTGTCCTTTGATAACAAGACCCAAAAATCACACACACACACACACACACACACACACACACACACACGCACGCACGCGCTTTCAATGAGAAAGACAGTTTACTTGCAGTGATCGGACATGCTGATCAATCACACCCACATTCATTCACTATGTATGTATTTCCTGAGAGATTAATCTCATATATCCTGGTCACAAGAAGAGCCCATGGCTAAGTGACCTTGTTTACATTATAAACAGTAACTTTTTCGTTGCACTATTAAGCAACAGTTTTTAGGCCAGATTATGTCCATATTGTAGACCAGGCTGGCCTTGAACTCACAAAGATCCACCTACCTCTGCCTCCGGAGTGCTAGGATTAAAGGCATATGCCAATACACCCTGCGATTATGTCCATATTGTAAATGTCATTACTACAAGTTGACACACTTCAAAACAGGAGTGATATGGCTTTAGTAGCAGAAGCACCTCCCTGGGCTATTCCAGAAAACAATAAGTTGGTGAAGAGGATTTCTGTTCTGGAGCACAGGGATAGATTTGGAAAGGATTCAACTAAGCCTCCATTTTAGATACTTTAAAAAATTCATGTTGTTAACCTCATAGCTGATATAATTCAAAAGTAGTATGATGGCATGTATATGTCCTAAAATAATCCACAGTGTCAGAGTCCTCAACAATCCTTCAGGTAGAGTTACAGGGTTTTACTGGTGTTCTTTGCAAGGTGCTGCAATTCTTTCTGAACATGTAGGTATAGAAGGTGACAGGCGAAGTTTGATATTGCTGAGACCAGAAGATTTTATTTTAATCTGGCATTTCTTGGAGTTAATAATTACTGCTGTGTACCTCCTCACAAAACTTTCCCCTTTCCTTTGTAGAAATATATCAACCTTTGAGTTACTTTTGGCCTCAGAGATGGAAAGTATATTTAAAATTGTCACGTTGATGACACTGATGCTTAGTATTAAAGAAAAAAGAATGTGAAAATTCTACATAAAGAAGTGAAAAGAACTGGGTATGTTGTCTCTCACCTATAATCATAGCACTTGGATGGTGGAGACAAGGAACTGTGTTTATGACCAACCTAGGCTACACAGTGATATAATGTCTTAATAAACAAAGTGTTGGTGGTCTGTCACTTAGGAGTTGAAAGTTTGCCAGGTTCTTGGTTTGATCTCTAGTACCCTACACAACAATAGAAACTAAGAATATATTTTAAGATATTTCTAGCTGTATATTTTGAAAAGACAGTCATTTTGGGGAGGAATAGAAAAAAACAAAGTCTCTTTTACCAAGCTTTCTTTGACTCAGATTCATCATAAAGACTTAGACTGATATGACCTCAAAGAATTAAAGAATGGAGGTTATGCTACATACAGTGGTATTTAACTGAGTTCTTTAAAACTGTGCTCGATTGAAAGCACACATCTAATTAAATGTTAACAAATATCTATTGTCTGTAGTCACAGACAATAATGAGTCAGCTGTTCAAATGACCTCTTGCTTCAGTGGCCAGGGGCAGGAATGAAGTTCTGTTCAGCTTTGTTGTAACCTAAACATTGGTGACATCATTCAGTGGAAATAGAACTTGGAAAAATCTGAGAAACAAAGCTGTAGTCCTCTCTGCTTGACTGCATGAGAATCCAATGCATCCAAAGAAAGGGGAACGGGGTGTGATTATTTCTTCATATATATTTAACACCTTTATGTCCATGCGCACACATACACAGCAAAACATTTTATTGATGTTTCCTAACAAGTATCAGATTCATAATGTTTTATGGACTCCCCAGAGAGGGTTGATCTTAAATTGTGGAGCCATGTTCTACCTTGTAGGTATTATCTTTAGGTATTACCACATATGTACTTAATCAGACCCAGAAACACATAACACTGATTCTATACTGAGAGAAAGCCTTTGGCTAAAAAAAGATACCTTCTTTTTTTTTTTTTTGTCTTGACCTCACTGACTGAAAACGCTGAAAGGGAGTGTGTCCTGCATGGGTGTGTTTGTGATGTTGGAGATCATGAGGACAGCATCACTGTTGCTATGGAAACCAGCACTGCGCCAGTCATCACACAAAGGACAAAATGAAAACTGAGGAGTGGAAGAGCAATGTGATGAAGCGGTGCCAGGGATGACAATGAGAGCTACTGTGTATCAGTCCTGCATTGAGCAGAACCAGCAGGAAGTAGACCTGGCACCTGAAAGCCTGAAAATCCTGAAGGAAACGTGGGAAACACTTGGGTGTGTAGAAAGAAGTAATAGCTGTTCTACTTTTGAAAGTTAGGCTTTTGTCTGAAGTAAATACTTCTAGCTCATTGCTGTTATGACTATTTTTGAATCCTGAAGTCTATCTTCCAAAACAAAATAGGAAAAACACTGAAGTTTCCTGAGAAACTTTATGCATTTCATTCCCGAGTTTTAGAATTTTGAACAAGTCACTTGACCTAATTTTAAAATAGGGGGGAAATAACACCTGTTTCACAATTGTTGGGTTAGTGTCACATTTAAACTCTGTCCATTGAGCGTTTCTGTTTGGAAGAAAATAGCAAATGAGATCTGGGAATATAAATCATTCGTTTTCACATTTGAGAATGAAAAGAAGGAGAGAAGATTTTGCCCTGCCTTCTTCCTAATAAGTGGAAAACAGTTTGATTTTGTTTTAGTTCTGTGGGTTGAGGCAGAATAAACTTATCACATACACATAATTTATATAAATAGATAATAATTTGCAAAATGAATGAGCAAAATGCTATAAAAAATGCTGCATTTGATCTTTAATAAGATCTTGATAGCTTTAATAGTATTCAGTCATTTGCCAATCTGGACAGATTACCAGTGTCAAATTTTATTTTATTCACCTTTTAATGCCATGAATATAAAAGGTAACATTTTAATAAAATTTGACCTATTTTCTATAGTGATTTACCTGCAAATATCCTACTGTAATAGACAAAGTGTTGTGCTATTTAGACACCTCTTCAAGGGACACTTGCTCCATCTCCTGATCTTTATCCCAGAGCAGGTTTCTTTTGCAGCTGGTAATGGAGACGAGGAAGGCTATATGATGTGAGATGACACTGAAGTCCTGTGAGGTTGACTGACCTCTTGTGATGTTGACCGAACCCCTGTGGGATTGAATGACCTCCTGTGGGGTTGACTGAACTCCTGTGATGTTGACTGACCACACACCTCTGCCCTCCGGGGATTGACTGAACTCCTATCGGGTAACTGACCCCCATGTGGGTTGATCACCTCTGCAGTGATAGGGCTTTCACTGCAGTTCAGTTTCTCCAAATGTTGATCCCATATCCTTGCCCGTGAGTTCAGGACCAATTACTTCTTAATAAACACCATGTGTGTCCGATTCCCTTTAAATGTCTGACGTTTGAAGAACAGGACTGGCTTCCTGTACTTACTTCTTTTGCAAGTTGATGCTCATGTAGATAAATTGTTTTCCATTTGAAATATGCATAAAGTTTAAAAATCAGTTTTACTGTATACATGACATCAATTTCTTTAAAACTTTGTAAAAGGAGAAATTTTTATAAAAAATTGTTTATGCACAGATGTTTGAGACAATGCCTATATAAGACTTATGAAGGCCCTTAAAAAAAAATCCCATAAAACACACTCACTTAAATGAAAAAAATTAGAACCCAGAGGGTTATGTTAAAGGCTAGAGCACATGGTGAACCTGCTGATCCTTAGGCCTTATGTGTTCAGAGACATTTTTTTTCTATCTCTGTCTACTCTTTCCTCCTCCATTCCCTTAAGCGAATTTTCTTCCTCACATCCCTAAAGCCCAGCAAGTGATTAGGAGTGTTGTGGTAGGGGGGGAAGGGGGTGCCTGTCACTCTAGTCATTCTATTAGTGTGTAGCTGTGCTTCAAACTTTCCAAATTAGAGAATACTTTGTGAATCCAGTGACACTAAGAAGTTCTCCAAGATGAAGTCAGTATTAGCCAGGCTTCCCCCGTGTGTCCAGGAGGCTCTAAAAGACTGTCTTCACATGCAAGGCTTCCCAGCCACATTTCCCTCCCTCAGAGCACAAGGGCATTCAGTACTTCTTGGGCAGTAGATTGACTGAAGTGCCCATTTTAGCTGTTGCAGTGTGGAAGGCAATTTATTTACTGTTAAATGTGCTGCACAGCAGATGACCTGGACTTATTTTCTTTTTGCCTACTCTCTTAGCAAATATTTAAATAGTTGAGATTTCTTTGTTTTATTTCTCCTAATGTTTTAACATTTTTATAACTTGAGCATGTACAAATGCTCTCAAATAAACCTATTAAACGTTTGCCAAATAAATGTTTTCTTTTCTTTTTTTTTCTTTATTTTATTTATTTTTGTATGTGTATAAATGTACTGTCTGCATGCAGGTCTGTGCACCCGTGTCGTGCAATGCCGCGGAGGTCAGAAGAGGGCGTCAGACTCCCCTGGAACTGGAGTTCTCCTGGAATTGGAGTTTCAGACGGTTCTCGGCCGCCATGTGGGTGCCGGGGATCGAACCCGGGTCTTCTGTAAGAGCGGTCGGCGCTCTTAACCGCTAGGCCATCTCTCCAGCCCCCAATATGTTTTCTTTTCATACATTAGGAAAGAGTGGTATGGAAGAATCTTTGAACCTTATAGTAACTCCATGAAATAGATTTCAGCCTTTCCATTCTCAGAGAGTAAATATTAGGTTCCATGATATTACATTTTTATAGTGCTTTGCCTGTGTTTTCTAAGTCCCTGGCATATTCTAGAAACTTTATGTGCCTTAATTATGTAGGTCTCACAGCAGCCTGGTTGTACTTGGTATACTTATTATTGTGGCCGTTTTACATTCGAGGAAATGAGAAACAGAGTCTCCCCTTGGCCACAGGATAGGTGAACGTTAAAACTGGGATTCAGGACCAACAAGACAGCTCAACAGGTAAAGCTTGACAATGTGAACTCAAGCTTCTTCTAGGTGGTCAAAGGAAAGAACCAACTCTGCAGGTTAGTCTGTCTGACCTCCGCATGCACACCAAGGTGCACATGTAAAATAAAGAAGTAAATGTAAAATAAACTGGGATTCAGCATAGATGGAGTGCTTCCCCATCTGAATTTACCAGGATTCAAGAGTTCCCCAGACATGAAGAGTTCAGAGCTCAAGCAAACAGAAGACTTGATCATCCTAGATCCATTCTGCTTATTCAAGGGTGCCCATGACTCCTGTCTCTAAGACAGAAGGTCGTGTTGGATCCTGGATGATCCTCATGAGGGGACTCTGACACCTGCACGCCTCTAGCATCATCATGTTTGTATTTTCACTTTTAAAGAGGGTCAAAAGTGGCCATGGTTTAACCGGCTTGTAATATGTTTGGATAGATGCTTACAGGCTAAGAAGACCCAAAACCTCATTTCTACATTAGTATATTTGTTATGATTCTCTTAAATTCAGCCTCCCTGAGGTATATATTATAATATCAACTCAGAGCAGGCATTATGTGCTAACACAGTGTTTGGACCAGTCAAGATGATAAATATGTCCATCACACTGAAAAGTTTGCTGGTACTTTGCCAGAACTAGTTCTAGGACATCAAATAGTTCTAGTAGTCTACTGTCTAGCATATTCCTGTTATTCCAAAACCACACTGTAAACTTTTTGAAACTTGGTGGGAGTATAGATCCCGCACACTGCAATTCTTCATCAGCTTCATCTAGTTTGCTTGTAGGCAGCTCATTTTTCTTTATATTTTGGTTTCTCTCAAAAGTTGATTCCTTTATCTCTGTAAGTTACTGTGGACTTATAAAGATTGATGCATTATTCTCCTTTCTCCTGTGGGCCACTTCTGTGTGAGGTCTTTCTCATGTGTGCTGTCAGACCTCCCCTCCCCATGTAAAAAGTAGATTGTAACCATTCAGCACCCACAGGTGTCTTTTGGCTGCCTCTTCTGCCACTTCTTATCTGGCTCCTTCACTCTGTGCTCTCGTTTCCTTTCTCCCCTCCCCCAGAAGCTCCTTCATCATTTTCAACTCTCTATGATACAGTGCCAATAAAACTGCCTTGGGATTGGAGACAATAGAAATTGATTTAGACTGGTTGTTGTCATGGCTACCTTCAGAGAGATGGTACTAATTGAGCTGAGTTTTGAGGAATGTGAATGATTTAGATGGTAATTTCAGGGGTTTGACTTCGTTCATTTAGATTTTGCAAGGAGATTATCGTCCAGGAACTAAAACATGGTAAATTAAGATTTAATTGAATGAATGACCTTAACCACAAGCCACTGGCCAACTTTACCTACCAAATTTTTTAATGTCTAGCATTTTAAGTTAGTGTTGGACAGACACATGGAGAGTCATAGGGATTAATTGTAGTAGGGTTTGTTTTACAACGTAAAGAGCATATTGTGTAGTATTTATCAAGTAAATAACCCTTGGCTAGCACTTGCTCAAATTCTTTGCGTATCAGCAATCTTTAGCTAGAAAGAGCTAACATCTGTGTAGTGAGGATAACAGACAATAAAAGATGAATAAAGTAGCTAGTGTGGTGCCTGAGAGCTGGTATCAGTCTTCTCTAAAGCAGTGCTGTTCTGTTCCTGGACGGAAACAGCTTGAGAAGATACTAACTCTGCTCCTTCTCACATTCTGCTGAAATATGCATACATGGAATAGAAGGAGGTAGCTGATGATCTGAGTCAGAAATGAGCAATTAGCTTTAAACCATTCTCACTCTTTCCCTCTACAGTAACATCTTCTTTGTTATTTATATAGGTGTTCTCCCCTGTGCCTCAGTACTAAATGTTTAGGTTAAAAGATATTTTAACTTTCTAAAGGATATTTCTTTATTTAAAGTGATATATTAAAACCTGAATCTTCAAGTCCTTTTCCAAATTCTATACTGCACTAGCCAGTTTGGCTAAGTCTGAAAAAAACTTATTAAATATATTGATACATTAGATGTTAGGCTGAGGTAGACAGGGAGCTTATGGTTCTGTATATTGTCTACACAAAAGTAACTAGCGGGAGTGTCTCATTGCTCAACACACTTGGCATTTGTATTCCAACACACTGTGCTTGGTAAATACCATTATGTGTATCTTCTGATGGTAATGTCTCCAGAATAAAACAATAGAGACAAAACTGGTTTTATTTTATCCTTCACCTGTAATTCATCCAGTTTTCTTATTTTGATATATTATAGCTGGCATTGTAGGTAGTATTTGTTACTGTCAGTGATTTAAATTATTATTCTAGAATACAGTGTGTATTAGTCACTTTTCTGTTGCTGTGATAAACCACCATAACAAAGGGAACTTATAAAAGGAAGAGTTTATTTGAGCTTACAATTGATGATTCCAGGGAATCAGAGTCCATTGTGGTGGGAGGCATGGTGGCCAAGACTGGAACAGAAAGCTGAGGTTCACATCTCACAATGAGTACAGAAAGTCAAGAGAGAGACTGGAGACTGGCAAGTCTTGTTAAACTCACTAAGCCCACCCCCAATGATGTACTTCCTCCAGCATGGCCACACCTTCTAAGATCTCACAGAACAGTGCCACCAACTGGAGACAAAATGTCTGAATACTTAAAGCCTATAGGGGACACTCTCATTCAAACCACCACACAGTGCTTTTCAAGCCACCAGATCAACAATATGACATAGATGGGGGGGGGTTGCTAAAGAGATGGCTCAGTGGTTAAGCACACTGGCCACTCTTACAGAAGACCTGGGTTCAATTCCCAGCACCTACATAGCATCTAACAACCATCCATAACTCCAGTTCCAGGGGATCTGAGGCCTTCTTCTGACTTCCCAGGCATTGTGTGACATGGGGAAGCTTACACACATCCAGGCCCTACACTCATACACATAAAATAAAAATAATATACGAAATATTTTAAAAAAATAAATAACCAAGGAAAATAAGCAGCATTTTTATTTTTAATTGTTAATAAAATGTGTTTCTTTTACAAGTGTGTTATAGTGGTTGTGTTGTGAATGAAGGACAGAAGGAAAGAGAGATAGAGAGTAAGAAGAGAAAGGAATAAGTCTATGAAACAACAGAGTCTTGTAATATTGGCTGCATAGAAGATGGAGGATCTTGTCTAATAATCAATGAATATATTTGTAATATAGGCATGTGAAAGCAAGAAAATGCTCTCTGTAGGTAAATATATATTCACACTTATGTAGAGATCGATATAGTTTTGAATTCCATCTTTATTATTGTGTTAGACAATAAATAATTACTAGTACAGCATAATCCTTGAAACCTATGAATAGGACACTTAATGTGGTGGTTTGAATGAGAGTGTCCCCCATAGGCTTTAAGTATTCAGACGTTTCATCCCCAGTTGGTGGCACTGTTCTGGGAGGTCTTAGAAGGTGTGACCATGGAAGTACATCATTGGGAGTGGGCTTAGTGAGTTTAACAAGCCTTGCTAGTCTCCAGTCTCTCTCTCTTGACTTCCTGTGCTCATTGAGAGATGTGAACTGCTTTCTGCTCCTGCCCCAGCCGCCACGCCTCCCGCCACAATGGACTCTAATTCCCTGGAACCGTCAATCTTAAGGTCAAATAAACTCTTCCTTTTATAAGTTTTCCTTGGTCGTGGCGTTTTATCACAGCAACAGAAAAGTGACTAATACACTTTACTTGTAGGTATGATTTAGAATATTGCGCTGGAGAGATGGCTCAGCAGTTAAGAGCATTGACTGCTCTTGCAGAGGACCTGGGTTCAATTCCCAATACCCACATGGCAGCTAAGAACTGCCTTTAAGCTGGGTGTGGTGGCACATGCCTTTAATCTTAGCACCCAGGAGGCAGAGGCAGGCTGATCTCTGAGTTCAAGGCCAGCCTGTCGACAGAGTGAGTTCCAGGCCAGCTGGAGCTATAGAGAGACCCTGTCTTAGAGAGACTCTGTCTCAAAAAGACAAAAGAAAGAAAGAAAAAAAAAAAGAAAGAAAGAAATCCTAGCACTCCTGACGTACAGGTAGGCGGATCTCTGTGAATTCAAGGCCAGCCTGGTCTACAGAGGGAATTCCAGGCCAGCCGGGGCTACAGGGAGATCCTGTCATAAAAAAAAGAATATGGACCTTGAGATGGGCAAATCTTCCTAGATAATCCTAATATGCCCAGTCTAATCACAGGAATATTTAATGGAGAATCTTGCATGGATGTGATCAGAGAGTAATTTCCCTATAGAATATACAATATTGGTTTTTTTTTGTTTTTTTTTTTTTTGGTGTTTTTTGAGACAAGGTCTCCCTGTAGCCCCAGCTGGCCTGGAACTTCCTCTGTAGACCAGGCTGACTTTGAACTCACAGAGATCCACCTGCCTCTGCTTCCCGAGTGCTGGGATTAAAGGTGTACGCCACCCCACCCACCCAATATTGGTGGATTTAAAGATGGAAGAAAGTAGTCATGAATCATGAAACTGTATCAGAAGGTTCTCAAGATGAAAGAAGGAAGATATGTAATTTGTGGGAAAAATGGATTCACTAAAAATAACCATGTTAAGGGAATTAAGCCAGTCTCAGAATGATGTGTATCTCTTTTTTTCTCATTTGTGGTTCTAAGTTTTATACAGTCTCATGAAATCACATTATATATATATATATATATATATATGAATGTAAGAAACAAGGTGAATTAGGTGAATCGGGAGGAGGCTAAGTGATAATAGGAAGAGTAATGAAGAGGGAAGGAATAAAGGGGAGATAGTTGACATATACTATGTACCTCTAAGAATGTTTGATTAAAAGAAATAAACTATCTAGCCAGCATCTCTACAGAATTGGGAAAAACCTTTGCCAATTATATATCAGACAGGATTAATAACCAGAATCTCTAGAGAACAATGAGAAGCACCTGCAGCATCCATTCAGTATATGGGCTAGTAAGCCAAATAGTTCTCAGAAGAAGAAATCAAGTGGTCAATTAATACTTAGAAAATTATTCAACACCTTTAGAGCCTTAGCTATTGGGGAAATACAGGTTAAAAATTTTCAAGATTCTATCTGATTCTGGTCAGTATCTCATTCCAGTCAGAATAGCTGTCATCAAGAAAACAAATGCCAGTGAATGCTGGTAGGGATGTGAGGGTAAAGGAACCTTTACTCATTATAATGGATATGTAAACTGGTACAACCACTGTGGAAATCAACCTGGAGGTTGCTCAGACTACCACAGCTCCTTGGTATATACCTAAAGGACCGAGTCAACATACCACAGAGATACCTGAACATCTGTGTTTATTGCTTCACTCTTCACAATAGGAAAGTAATGGAAGGAGTCTATGTGTCTATCAACAGATTAATGGATAAATAAAAATATATATATGTGTATATATATATATATACACACACAAACTATAATTTTATTTGATCTTAAAGAAAAATAAAAATCATGTTTTCAGGAAAATGGCTGGAATGAAAATCATTAGGTTAAGTAAAATAAGCCTCAATTAGAAAAAACAAGTACCTCTTCTCTTATATGTAGAACCTAGATCAAAATTAAACATGGATGTTTGTATATAGGTCATGGAAGTAGAAATGAGATAATGGGAGGGAAAAGAAAAGATCTTAAGAGAAGGGAAATAGAAGTTATAGAATATAAATGAAGGAAGGACTTCAATGAATATACATGAAAGAAAGGAAAGTAGTGAGAAGCAGTCAGGGAAGATGGGGGACGGCAGGGAGGGAGGGTAAAAAGTAGAACCAAGTATAATGACACAGGTATCTGAAAATGCCCTAATGAAACCTGCTATTCTGTATACTAACTTTAGAAGTTGCTAACAGGGGCTGGAGAGATGTCTCCTTGGTTAAGAACACTGCTGCTCTCACAGAGGACCTGAGTTCAGTTCCTAGTATGTAACTCACAAACAGCCTGTAACTCCAGCTCCAGGAGAATCTAATGCCTCTGACGTCACAGGCACCAGCATGCACATGGACTACCCCCACCAGATATCTGTGCATACAAAAATTAAAAATAAATCTTAAAATTGATAATCATGAAATAGACAGCAGATAGATAAGCAGCAACTGATAAATACATAAAACTGGAAAAGACTGACAACAACACTGCCCATAGACTCCATGGAAAACACAGCTCTGGTTTTTGTTTGTTTGTTTGCCAAGTGAAACCTTTGTCAGATTTTTGATCTCCAGGCCTTGAGATCATTTGTTATGGTATCAATCAAATCGATGATAGAACCATGAACACATTTCATGAGACATCAAGGAAATAAATATATTTTTGTTTTTCTGAATTTATGTGTATTCATCACTTGAGTAATCTGTAATAATATATATTTAAACTACCTTCTACCCGCACCCATTTCACAGTGGTGTGAGCTCACTGGGAACTCTTCTTATTCATTGGATGACTGTGGAGTGCTTGGAATTTGCCAAAGGCTGGAGATGCTGTGAAGAATAGCAGACACATTTCCAACTCTTACTGCACTGTCACTGGGTTAGTCATGACTCACTCTGCCAGATTTCCCCCTTTTGGGTTGCACATTCAGTAAGGACAAGGACTCTTCCCTTCCTTTGTTTCCACTCCAGCATGTCTGTGACATAAACAAAATTTCAGGAATGGAAACTTCTTCAAAGCTAATGTGTACATAATACTAATGTTTTAATGTTTCTGCATATACCGTAGAATTGGGAGAAAGCTCTTTTTCTTTGGATTTCTCACATTATTTTGAAGATACCTCTTAACAGTGGAACCCTGGAGAATTGAAAACAATTTCTGGCCAAGATGCCAGGGAGCAAGGAATAAACCCAAATAGAATGGCAAGTCTAGCCACATGTTTGGACTTCAGAAACAGTTTTAAGTAAGTTGTTCTGTGAAAAATTGAAGCATAATGACAGATCTGCCAAGACTGATTCTTTGTCTACTGTAGCATGCTTCATAAATGTCAACAGCTAGTGTTTGATGCAGAAGGGACCACAGCCAGCAAATTAGAACTGCAGTTTTCAGTCTGGCTTCATTTGTCACTGGGCTTGGAAGCTTCAGGATTAATATTGTATGGCTAATGGGCATATTTTCTCTCCAAAATTTTTCATGACTGACTCTTTATGCATTATGCAAAAATGACAAGAAGAGTATGCAGGACCTCAGACTCAAGGAGTTTTCACTTTCAATAAAAATTATCCCCATATTTCAAATATATGAGAACTAGATTTTTAAAAGAAAATTTAAAAGATATGGCATTCGACAATGTTTCTTCCACGAAGTGACTACCAAGTTCTCAGAATGTGGCTAGTTCAAATTTAGTGTAATACATATATAAGGAACATACTAGATTTTGAAAATTTATCACATAGGGGAAAAGGTCTGAAAATATTTAATGATAAATTTTATATTAATAAATGTTAAAATGGGAATTTCCTGAATATATTTGCCTACATAAAATCATGTATTATTAAAATAAATTTCTTTATTTGTTTTTGTTGTTTAATATAACCACTGGAAAATTTATAATTACATACTTGTTTTTATTTCTGCTGGGCTGCAGAGGTTCCTAGATGACTGAATCAGTTATGCAATTGTAGGAGCATACAGGAAATTATGGAGGGATATTTACTGAAAGTTTACATTGTGTTGGTGAAGCCATGCCTTCTTGGTCCCTCTTTTGAGTGGGGCTGCAGACATGGCATTTTTCTTTTAAACAGAGAATAATATGCAAAGAAGATATAAGAGAAAGACAAAAACATTACTGGCTACCATACAGAGAAATAAACAAAATTGATACTGAGGAGTGGGCAGCAGAGTCTGTCAGCCATAACTAGGTTCTTTGTCCTTTTTTATCAGGAATATCTAGAACCTGTCCCTTGAAAATGAGACAGAGCCTTTTTACTCCCAGATAAAGATGGCATATGGTCTCTCACAAGTAATATGAATCTTCAAGGATACGAGAATAACAGACTCTAACTGTATCTAAGTAAATAAGGAAAACTGGATAGGGTTGATTAAATAGTGTGACTTTATATTGTATTTGTATTAGATAATGACTAGTATTATTTGGAATTATAGAATTTGTCATTTTATGATAAAACTGTTCTTGCATCAGGGGCAAGTGGTTGTATCAGAATGACATTTTCTGGATGTGAGTTCACACTAGACTTTTACTACTTTTATCTCCAGATTTAGGGGAGCTGATGTCTTCTTCTTGTCTCTGTGGGTGCCCCCAAATGCTCAGCACACATTCACACACATAAATAAAAAATAAAATAAATCTGTTAAAAATGAATTGAGACTTCCTACTTTCATAAATAACAGGCTGTAGACGGAAAGACTGTATGAAAAATAGGTGTGGGTGTGGGAGTCGGTTCATAATTTTCTACCTCTTGTAGATGATGCTCTTGGGAGGAAATTTGGAAAGCTGGTCTTATTACCATTTGATTTTCTGAATCTTCTTATTTCACATAAGCTAATACACAAAAGGAAAACACGAACTGGGTGCTTGCAAAAAAAAAAAAAAAAAGAAGAGTGTTTCAATATCCTTTTACTGCTTAGGAGCATCTGCTTTAGTTCTTAATTAGCTCTAGGTTGAGAGGGACATAATTGTGAGGTTCATATGGAAGTAATTTAAAAGCGATCATGCTTAGTTCTCCAAATGGGCCATTGCTTGTTTTAGGCTGAGAGGTGGGAGATTGCTTATTTATCTAATTTTGCAAAATGTCGAATACTTTGGCTTTTAGCACTTGGTAACTGCTAATATTGTATGTCCTGAGATGTGGGACAGGGATAATTTTGTCCAAGCTTACAAATCCAAATACTATAAAATCTTCATTAAAATAAAGAGATTCTCTGGATTTCCTTTTCAAAATGCAATTTTGTGCTTTATGGATGCCAATCATGGAAATTTTATTAGCAAAGATGTCTTACCTAAAAGCATCATTCCATCAGCATCTTATAGGGCTCCCTGGAGATAACTTTGAAATAGTTTGGAGGTTCTAGAGAGTTCTCTTTCAAGAATTAGACTTGCTCTGCATGACTTGAGGAGAATTAAAAAGAAGTGATGTTAAGAAGGAAGTTTCAGGTTTCCCACAGAGCCTCTAACAAAGAGAGATAATGTTGAAATTGGTGGCTCCTGGATGCCTTGCTCACCATGACATGAAGGGCTAGGCAGAGAAGTGACTAGAGTCTATAATGTATGCTTAGAAGGGGTTTCAACTCTCTGCAGAAAATAGGTATCGTATTATGAAAACAAATCTTCAACATTAAGATGCTATGTGGCCAATAACCAGTTGATTAACCTCACCAGGTTTATTCAGCAACAGAATGTTTTAGGACCTATTCAATTATCAGTCACAGTTCCAAATGACATAGTTAGGCATTTACTTAAAGCTGCTTGTGTTATAATCTTGTACTATAATTTGTAAATGTATACTATGATTCATTGTGCTCTCTTTAAAATCCCTTCCCCAGTTCAGTGAGGAACATGTCCCTCAGCAGGGATCCTCCTATTCCAGAGAAGCCTTTGCTCAGACATGAAAAGAAACGCCATTCTGTATCCCAGAAGCTGACTGCTCTGTTGATGTAGCTTGTCTCTATTTGACCTTATTAAAACATTGATCAAGTGAGGTGCTGGGAAGGCAAGGTGGAACTGCCTTGACCCTGGGGGGCTCACCACCTGCCCTGAAAGTCCCAGCTTGAGCTCCAGACAGGCACTCAGACCTAGTGAGGAGCCAGGAAGGGGCTCACCACCCACCCTGGAAGTCCCAGCTTGGGCCCCAGACTGGCGACCTGACTCAGTGAGGTGCCAGAAAGGCAAGGCAGAACTGCCTTGACCCTTGGGGGGCCTACCAAAAGTAGCAACACAATTCTCCCCCCATCAACCTGGTGGAGCTGTGTTGCAGAGGACCTAACAGGCACAGCATTAGTGATTATCGTCTGTGCAGCCAACGTTGAAGTGCCAGAATCCAAAGAAACAAATAAACAGACAAATCCACATGCCAAAGACACAAAGAAAAAACAACATGGGAAAAGCTCATAATAAATCCACACTGAACTCTACCAACCCTACAGAAGATCCCTACAATGAGATCTCTAGAGGGAGATAATGACAAATGGTAGAAAGAACTAAGGGGAGAGACTGAAAACCTCAAGAAGGACCTAGAGGAAGATAATGACAAACGTTGGAAAGAACTAAAGGGAGAAAATGACAAACTCCAGAAGGAAGTGGAAATGCTGAAAAGATCCCAGGCTGAAATGAAAAAAGGAAATGACTAATGAACCAAGGAGCTACAAGATGAGTGACAGGCTCCAGGGGGGAGTGGAAAATCTAAATAAATCACAGGATGAAACAAAAAAGGAAATTGAACAGTCATCCAATCACCAGGAAAGGATGGGAAAATAGCCTCAGAAGCAGAATGGAAGAAGCAGAAAAAAGAATATCAGACCTGCAGGATAACATGGAGCAACTAGAAAGCTCAAGTAAAGATTATGAAAAATTTAAACACAAGAGTGGAACAACCAGGAAATGTGGGACACTATGAAAAGATCAAACCTCCACATCATAGGGATAGAAGAAGAAGAATCCCAAGACAACACTATTGACCAGATCTTCAACAGGATAATAGAAGAAAATTTCCCCAAACTGAAAAAGACAATCCCATACAGATACAAGAAGCACATAGAACACCAAATAGGACCATAAAAGAAACTCCCCACACCATATAATTGTTAAAACACTAGATGCTCAAAACAAAGACAAAATACTGAAAGCCATAAAAGAAAAGCAATAAGTTACATGTAAGGGGAAACCCATCAGAATTACAGCTGACTTCTCAGTCCAAACTATGAAGGCTAGAAGAACATGGACCAAAGTATTCTCTGTGCTAAATGACTTTAGATGCCAACCCAGACTACTATATCCAGCAAAAAATGTTAGTTATAGTTCAAAGAGAAAGAAAAATCTTTCACAACATGAACAAGATGAAAGAATATATGTCTAAGAAACTAACACTTCAGAAAATCCTTGAAGCAGTCCAAAGAACAGAGGAAAGGAACAACTATCCCTAAGCAATTAAAGAAAGAAATCAACAAAAGCATGACAGAGTAAATACAAACTTAGACCAAGAATGCAAACAAAAATAAGGGGAAAATCAAAAATCAATTGTATTTGTGATGAAAGGGGAAACATCACAACAGACAAAGTAAAGATCCAGACAACCATACAGGAATATTTCAAAAACTAATACCCACTTAATTTGAAAACCTAAGAGAAATGGATGAATAGTTGAAATCCTGGGAACCAACAAAGCTTAACCAAGAAGAGACTGACAGTTTAAATAGACCTATAATATTTGAGGAAATTGATGATGTAATAAAAAAACCTCCCAACAACAACAACAACAACAAAAAACCCGGGCCCAGATGCATTCTGTAAAAACATCTAAAGATGTCCTACAACCATTACTACTCAATCTGTTCAGAAGGATACAAACAGAGGGAATTCTCCCAAATTCCTTCTACGAAGCCAGCATCACCCTAATACCAAAATCAGACAAAGATACAACCAAAAAAGAAAACTATAGACCCATCTCATTAATGAACATAGATGCAAAAATTCTCAACGAAATACTTGCAAATCGTATACAGACCCACATCAAAAAGATCATCCATCATGTCCACGTTGGATTCATACCAGAGATACAGAGATAGTTCAACATACGTAAATTAATAAATATCATAAAACACATAAATGGACTGAAAGACAAAAACCACATGATAATCTCAATTGATGCAGAAAAAGCTTTCGACAAGATCCAGCATCCCTTCATGTGTCAAGTCCTAGAGGGAATTGGACTGAAGGGAACATTCCTCAACATGATCAAAGCCATATATACCAAACCCACTGCCAACATCATCTTAAATGGAGAAAAATTGAAACCATTTCCCTTAAAGGTGGGAACCCAGCAAGGCTGCCCCTTATCACCACTCCTCCTTAACACAGTGCTTGAAAT
This sequence comes from Rhizomys pruinosus, assembly GCA_009823505.1. Taxonomy (NCBI): domain Eukaryota; kingdom Metazoa; phylum Chordata; class Mammalia; order Rodentia; family Spalacidae; genus Rhizomys; species Rhizomys pruinosus. Next base: position 515,637 of record VZQC01012138.1, read on the forward strand.
GCTTGCTAGGGCAATAAGACAAGAGAAGGAAATTGAAGGAGTACTAATCAGAAAAGAAGAAGTTAAGTTATCCCTTTTTGCAGATGATATGATAGTTTACCTAAGAGATGCTAAAAACTCCACCAGAAAACTTCTAGAAATGATTATTAAGAGTTTCAGTAAAGTGGTGGGATACAAAATTAACCTGGAAAAATCAGTAGCCTTTCTTTACACCAACAATAAACAAGTGGAGAAGGAATATAAGAAGACCTTCCCTCTCACAATAGCCTCCAAAATAATAAAATACCTGGGTACAAACCTAACCAAAGAAACCAACGATCTCTACAACAAAAATTTTAAACCACTGAAGGAGATTAAAAATGACATCAAAAGATGGAAAGATCTCCCATGCACATGGATTGGTAAAATTAATATAGTAAAAAATGTCCATTTTACCCAAATCAATATACAGATTGAATGCAACCCCAATAAAAATCCCCATGATCTTCTTCACAGACTTGGAAAAAATCCTAAAGTCATATGGAAAAACAGACCCTGAATAGCAAAAGCAACACTGAGTGAAAAATGCAATACAGGAGGGGATTGCTCTACCAGACTTCAAGCTATATTACAGGGCCATAGTCATACAGCCAGCCTGGCACTGGCACAAAAACAGACCCATTTTTTTTTTTTTTTGGTATTTTTGAGGCAGGGTCTTCCTTTTAGTACCAGTTGTCCTGGAGCTCACTCTGTAGACCAGGCTAGCCTTGAACTCACAGAGATCCACCTACCTCTACCTCCTGAGTGCTGGGATTAAAGACGATTCCACCACGCCCGGCTATAATGTAAATATTTTTTTAACTTTTTTTTTCATATGTGTATGAATGAATGTATCGTCTGCATGTAGGATGGTGCACCCGTGTCACGCAATGCTGCGGAAGTCAGAAGAGGGTGTCGGATTCCCCTGGAACTGGAGTTAAAGACGGTTTTCAGCCACCATGTGGGTGCTGGGGATCGAACCCAGGTCCTCTGCAAGAGCAGTCGGAGCTCTTAACCACTAGGCTATCTCTCCAGCCCCCTATAATGTAAATATTTTAACGGGCTCTAGAATCGATCCACTTTCTGACTCTGTAATTACTGTATATGAGTGGAAAGTATGTATTCATATTTTAGAGTAATATAAAATTAAAAGAGGAAATGTGAATTCCTAAACATAAATAAAAGACTGAGAGAAAGATGCAGGACAGTTATGGCATAATGCATAATCTGGGGTGGGATGGGGGGAAGGGAAAGGGGAATATGTCTAAACCGAACTGAGAAATGATGTCTGAAATACACAGAACATCAATAAAAGCATTATTTTTAAAAAATTGATCAGTTAACACACCTTATCAAATTCATTTACACGTAGGTGCTTCAGGTAGATTTCATTCATTTTGTATCCTAGCAGTTTTGAGCAGAGATAGAAAATTTAAAACCTTCAGAAAATTGTCAAAAATCGTCTATTTTTTAGTAGAAATGACAAAATGTTATTTCAAGAAGAGAAAGTGGACAATATTTCTTTGGGTGGTTCTAAGCTCTGACAAGCCTCTGGCATTGCCTGAAGTCTAGAAAAATATTTATTAGCTTCCAGACCCCAAACTCAGGGATTCTGATGCAAGTGGCCCAAAGGAAATGTTGAATTCTGGTATTTTTTTTGACAGTTCCTCAGGCAATTCTAACAAGAAGCTAAGTTGGGGAATACTAGTTTTCTCTAACATGGTTTTAAGTTTGTAGCATATTCTCAAAAGCTCTTAGTTTTAGCAACACATTTGAGAGAACTAGAAGACTGAAAACCGATAGGGTATTGGACAATGAATCTTCCTCATTCAGATTCTGTGGTTGATTAACCTCCATGCTCCCGCCACCGTAAGAAACAGCAGGAGCTCAGCTCTTTCACCGGTGCAGCCTGAGGATGGTTGCAGTGTCTACAAAGCAACCCAAATGTTGCCATGAAGACCAGGGTGGCATTGTGAAGATGCTGGCTGTGCCTTCCCACAGACCCAGCATCAAGATGCTGGCAGGCTTTCCAAATCTGTGTTCTTTCTAATACTGCAACAAGTTGTACACTCTTTAAACATTAATTCCATGATGCACCTACCCTGACCTTCAATGGACCTGACATTTTACTCATTCATTACTGGATACAGTACATTACTGGTGGCACAGTCACTGTCTTCCACATGACTATTAAATAATCATTTAAAAATTATAAAATCATTGGGGCTGAAGAAATGGCTTAGCGGTTAAGAGCACCAATTGCTCTTGCAGAGGACCCGGGTTTGATTCCCAGCACCCACATGGTGGCTAAAAACCGTCTTTAACTCCAGCTCCAGGGGAATCCCACACCCTCTTCTGACCTCTGCAGCACTGCATGACATGGTGCACCTACCTGCATGCAGACAGTACACTCATACACATTGAAAAAATAAATCAATAAATAAAAATTATAAAATCATGACTGTAACAAATCAAAGAAGTAAAGCAAAGAGATATAAAGTAACATGTACTGCTGGCAGATAGGGCTGACAGGGTAAAGAAAGGGTTTCATCCAAGTCCAGCTTAGTGAACCAATGTACTGGAGTTAACCACAGAAGCTTACTTAGAGGAACATGGGTGACTCAAGGACAGGTGCATCACTGAAAAAAAAAGTCTCATGGCTAGCAGCCAGCATGGAGGATGAAAGATTCCCCCAGTGAAGAGTCCTAAATATTCCTATCTATTCCTATATTCTTCCCATATTCTCTAACCCCCCCCAACACACACACACACACACACACACACACACACACACACACACCTGGGGCAGGAGGGAATGGAATCTCAGGTTAAAGTTTGATGACCCCTTTCTGTGAGAACTGTTAACAGCCTTATTACTACTACCTTAGACCTACTTGTCTCTGTTACTGTCTGCTTATTGATTGCAGACCAAGGTATGTTCTAGGTCATCTGCACACAAAAGCACAACTCTCATCAGGGATTAGAGATACTTTATTCTGGAGCCAAATCTTAGTGGCCATGGTCTGAGAAGAGGGATTCTTGACATTTTTATAGCAACAGAACAGAGAAGGGCATAAATCAAAACACTTTTCAAATATACTGGTGGCGACATTGGAGCGGTGGGTTATAGCAAAATGAGGAGAATTCTGCTCGAGGCCTTAGATACTATCTGACAGCAATCTTAGCCCTTGCATTAGAGGAAGATAGGGTTTCCTTAAGTTAAAACATTCCAATGGATTTTATTTAATCTGTTAGAAGATGTTAGGTCAGACACAAACATGGGTAAGGAATGGCTATTTAGGAGCTAAAGATGGCGGAACATAAATTGTAATTAATCTCTGGACTTGCAACATTACAGACTATCTGTGATCACTGAAGTTCTTATCAGTTAATAAGCCTTGCACAAGGTTCAGTTTGAAGATGCAAGTTTTTTTCTGGGAACTTTTGCAGTCACAGTCACCACAGTAACTTTTCTTCATGAGGATATAAGTTTATGCCATCCCCAGAGAAAATAACTCCACTCCACTACTAGAAAAGTTTTCCATTACAGAGAAGGATGAGGAAGACTTACCCAAGTCCAGAAAGATGGTCCTTATATAGGTTAGTAAAGATGTCCTTACAATAAGGTGCCGCTCAGTTGACAAAATATAGTTATGCAATTTGTAAAAATTTAGCTGTGTACAAAAGAAGAGGTCATGTGCCAAAAGAACTCAATTTGGAATCTAGTAAATATAATGATCTAAAGTGACCCCTTTGTGAACCTTGGCAGTGGTTAGCTCAGTGAAAATTTGGTTCTTGATTTTGATGAACTCCTAATTGGTAAGGGAAGATACTTTTATAAATGACCTTGGAGTCTGAGTGCTATAAAAATTTTCATGAATAGTTACATTTATATAAATGGCTTCCATTGTTTCTGTATCGTCTTGAATTATTACTGGGTTATAAAATGCAATGTTTAGGGTCTGAAGAGAAGACTCACTGGTGAAGAGCACTGGCTGCTCTTGCTGAGGACCTGGGTTTTGTTCCCAGCACCCACATGACAGCTAACAACTATAACTCCAGTTCTAAGGAATATGACACCCTCTTCTGAACTCCACAGGCATTGCATGACACAGGCACATTTACATATATGCAGGCAATATACTTATACACATAAAATAAAAATAAAAAATTAAGACACAATGTTTAAGATGATTAAAATAATATGTTGAGTTTGTTTAAATAATATGTGGAGTTTGTTTAATCCAGATCAAATCATATTCTATTATTGCTTTGTGATTTCTCCAATGGAAGAAATTATTTTTCTCTTGGTGAACTTAGAATTATTTATGAGACTGTGGACCTGTTCAGATCCTTAAATAACATTGCAATGCCGTCTACAACTGAAGGAAAGGCAGAGAGTACTTTTATGTGTTATATGTATTAGGATCTCAAGAAATGTTTATTAAAATATGGTTGGGCATGGCGGCATACACCTTTAACCCCAGCACTCCAGAGGCAGAGGCAGGTAGATCTCTGTGAGAGTGAACCCAGCCCAGTCTACATAGTGAGTTCCAGGTCAACTAGGGCTACAGGGAGACTCTGTCTCAAAAAAATTAAAATAAAATAAAATAAATGAGGGAAAAGAATAAAATAATCAATTGAGTAGCTGCATGAGTGAATGTCTGGGGGTATGTAAAAATTCTTATCTCATAGAGAAGTTGTTACAGATTACACAAATATTAAAGCCATGAGGTTCCGCCTTGAAGTGTTATAAGTTAAATATGTATACAAAGTACCAGAAGTGTCTTGCTTCCTTGTGGGATAGACATTGAACATCTTACTGCAAACTACTGCACCAGAGCAAGGTGCAGAGCCTTGAGGAAATGATAAGTCTATATCCTGGGAATTTTGTAAACAATGACATTTTGATGAATGAGAGACTAAGACTTTAATGTTCAAAGTATTTGAATGACGGGCTGACTTATTAAAATCTGGGAGTGCAAAGCATATAATCTGCAACTTCTGCCTAAGTTTTCTAGCTTTCTATTTACTACTTGCTTTCGGACAGGACCTTGCTATGTCACTTAGTCAAGTCTTCAAACTGGCCTTCCTCCCATCCTGCTCTCCCCAAACTTGACAATTACAGGCTTGTGCACCTGACTTCAGGCTTTAAAAAAAAAAAAAAAAAAAAGAGTCCAGGAGCATCTGGAGCGTTTCCTGCACAATGGCCATGACCTTACATTTCCTCAGAAACACTTTCTCGCTACTACTTAGTATTCTGGTTGCTTTCCTAAACTCATAAAACATGGAGTCCTGGGAGATACTAAGTTGTTGGCCGACAGGCAACACTCAAGTTTAAGAAAAATAAGGAGTTGCCCTCTAGGTGCTGAGCAAGTCTGATCACCTCTCTGGTAGTTCTCGTGGGGGAACTACCACTTTTCTTTCTCTTCTTTCTTAGCATTCTTCCCTTGGGTTCTATCATATTAGCTAGAGATCCTGCCCGAGGAATCAGAGGCTGGGCAGGAATCAGAGGCCGGGCAGCTCCAGCTGTACTTTTCTAAAATAATATTATGAGAAATTACTTTATTTCTATCTTTTCAAATCTTACAAAAATTGAGCTTATACCCAGAGTAGAACAATTCAAACCAATTCAAAACAGCATTGAGTAAAGCAAATTTTCTTTTTTCATTTCAAAATGTTTCTTAAATTCTAAAATAGGAAAATTTGAAAGATATTAAAACAAAGTGAACGACTCTAGAGGCCCAAATCAGAAACTTTTATAGAAGATACTCTTACCTAATGCAATCCCTAAGAACACTGATGCTTACTGCAAGTCCTCTGAAATGAAGTTGTCCTTCACTATTCAGTGAGTAAGGTTCTAGTTAGCTTTCTGTTGCTGTAAAAGCACCACGAGGAGGAAAGGGTTTATTTACATCATCCAGGGCACCAAACACAGGAACCTGGAAAGAACCGAAGCAAAGACCAGGGAAGAAAGCTGCTTCCTGGCTTGCTCCCCTGGCTTGTTGGGCTGCAGTTCCTCTATAACCCAGGCTCACCTGCCCAGGATAGCTTAGTAGGCTGGGCCCTCCTACATCAATTAGCACTTCAAAGAGATGGCCACAGGCCAATCTGAGCAAGGAAGTTCTTCACTTGAGGTGCCCTGTACCCAGGTGCCCCTAGGTTTGTGTCAAGTTGCCATCTGACTAACAGTGACTGACTCCCGACACTGAAAATGACAACGCACTGTGAGTAATCAGAATTCGCAATGGGCTGTTGAGTTACTCAAAGCTGAGTCAGTGTTTTACTCCTGAGAGTAATGAATAACCTGTGAACAAAAAAGTGAGACCCAATTAAACAGAATTAGGTTTTCATGTGCTACTTATTCCATTGAGGCTCCACTTCAAACTTCCCCAGGTTTTGTCAGGGAACCAGTAAAAACAAAACTCACCCCACATGGTACAAATGAGATGCTACTGATGAAACCACTTACAGAGGCACGGTTAGTGTGAAGGGACAGAACAGTGACTGACAGGATTAACCTGGGGGGACAGAGCATTGGTAGATGAGACACAAGAAAGCAGCCACAGTGGGAGTCCTGGCTCTGAAGAGACGCAAAGGAAAACATGATTACTGTGAATGAGCTGAAGCTGAGGAGACGAGCCACCCTGCAGAGCTGTGGAAATGAAGGTCGACTGCTCACAAGATCAAGCAAGAAGGAAGACAGGACGAAATGAAGTCAGGCTGGAGCAAGCTCAGAGCCCAGGGTTAGAATGCCAAGGCCTGCTTCTCTTCTGCCCTTCAGTTTACTGCTGGAGGTTAATGTTACTGAAACTCAAATGGCAGCCAAGTGGTATTCACTCTTAGACTATCTATTGGCTGCGTTCTCATTGGTTCATTTCCTCTTGTGTTATCATTTACTTGGACTGTGAGATCTTTCTTATACAGACATGGAATCATGCAGTTACAGCATGTTATTGGTTTCTTGGACTCTGCCCTTTGCTCACGTATTTTTATTAGGATGTTACACCATACCCATATGTTTTGATGTGCCCCAACTCCTAGCTACAAGTAGCAAAACACACTGTGGTCCTGGAGAAATGGCTCAGCCAGTCAAGGCACTTGCTGTCAAGCTCAAAGACACGAGTTCCACTTCCAGGACTTACTGAGTTCTGAAAGTTGTCCTCTGACTTCCACATGTGACTGTGACATATGCCCATCTACACTAACATACTCTCTCTCTCTCTCTCTCTCTCTCTCTCTCTCACACACACACACATGATAATAAACAAATATTGTAAAAACAGTCTAAAATAACATTCTGGGATTTTTTTAGAGTTTCTTCTAGAAACTGTATGTGTGCTCCTTGCATTTGACAGCGATGTCATACAAATTTGGGGAGAAGGTGAACACTTTGGTTACTTTTAAATAATATGGAATTAGCTGATCATTTTATTTTTAATATCTAAATTGTTTTCATTGACTGCTTTAGATTATCTGTAGAACTTCTTTCAATGTTTTCAGCTAAGGTTCAGCATTAGGTTAGATAATCTATGATTAATGTTCTCCAATACTTTGTTGTTTATGGTAAGGAGATAAATCCCGGCCCTTTTCCAATCCTCCATTACCTAACTATACCTTTCCAATTAGCTAATCTATATATTAACCAAACACATTAGAGTTGTGGAGGCATAGTGGACTCAGAAACGGATATGTACTAACACACTGAATTATCTTTCTTTTTGTCAAATGCTTTCTCTGCAGAAGTGTGTTTTCATCTTGTTTTCTACTACATAATTGTCTAAATTTGCTCTTGTGTCATTGATTATAGGAAAAGAAAAAGCTTGCCCTGCAGTGTTATAAATTTGTTGAGTCGTATTTATTATCCAAATTTCATGTTTCCAAAGATAAAAATTATCTTTCAACATAAGTAGAAAATGATTGGAAGTCTTTCTGTTGCACAAACAAAGCTGATTTTGGCTTTGAATATAATTACACACTTTGACACTGGCTTTGTTAAAATGATAATGAAGATGTGATATATCAACATTCAGAAACATGTAAATGAAAATGCAAAGTTGAATTTGTATATTCTGCAGAAGTACCATTTGACTTTGTTCGTTATGGGTAAGGCATTAGCAGGTTTATGTCCACTTCTGACTTTCAATATTTTTTATCTTTGAGCTCTTATTCGCTCTCCTCATCCCTTCTACTGGAGGTGCAACTCATGAAGCCCAGTGTGTAGGAGTGTGGGGGTTTCAGTTCCAAAGGTTAATTAGGAGTCTTGGCCCAGACGCTTCACTAGCTGTATGGTTTTAAGACATGCTGCTCATTGTAGTGTGGAACAGAGGAAATAACAGAAATTTCACAAGATTATTCTCACTATATAGCAGGAAATTTTATTTATTGTTTATTTATTTACTCGTTGCTCTTTTTTTTTTTTTTTTTTGTATTTTTGAGACGGGGTCTCCCTTTAGTCCCAGCTTTCCTGGAGCTCGCTCTCTAGACCAGGCTGGCCTTGAACTCATAGAGATCCATCTGCCTCTGCCTCCCGAGTGCTAGAATCAAAGTTGTGCACCACCACGCCCGGCACTAAAGACGATTCTTAGTCACCATGTGGGTGATGGGAATCGAACTTGGGTCCTCTGCAACAGCAGTCAGTGCTCTTAACCACTGAGCCATCTCTCCAGCCCCTCATTGCTTTTTTTGATTGAGTGTACAATGTATGATACATTTTAGCTGCCATTCTTATTTTTCAACTTAAAAAACAATGCTAGGGCAGGTGTGAGGTGTAGAAGGAAAGTCAGTGCCTTGAGAACTAGCTACAATTGTTCTTTTCTTTTTTTTTTCTTTTTGCCCCGCCCCTACAATTGTTCTTATTCACTGAAAAGTCAGGGGTGAGACACAACATGGACAGCTACGACCAGAGGAGCAGCACAGGCCAGAAATGCCGCTCAACACTGGCGAAGCTTCCTCGGGGATGCAGGGCGGAGCCTTCAATCCAATCAGAGGGTAGCTGGTTACTCCTATACCATTCACACTACTTTTGCATTAGTGAGCATAATTTGCTCAACTGGCTGTTGCTGTAGCCCTCAAGGTTCACAACTAGGCAAGAATAATGATGATTTTTCTCCCCCAGCAACGGGCACAGCACCTTCCAGCACTATGAAAGTCAGCAACTGGGGACGAAGCTTCCAGGTCAGCCCCCAAAAATGTAATGAAAAGATACATTGGATATCAAAGACACAGCAGTGGGAATTTCTCTTGATTTCTGTTTGATGTCTCCAGGTTTGATGACTTATTGCTATACTCATAGATTAAAGCATCTCTCAGCCTTCATCAGAGAAACTTCATCTTGCAGTAGAAGGTGATTATCACAGAGACCCATAACTGGTCACTTGGCAGAGAATATGAGAGTTCAGGGAGCTCAGCCCCAAAAGAGATATTGGTATTCCACCTTCTCCTCAAGATTCAGGGATCACAAACAAATGGGAAGAGCCAGAGGTGACAGGACGACGAGGAAACTGGTTTCTAGACAGCAGGTAGTTACACGAATAAGCTCATAACAACTGTGACAGTATGCACAGGACCTACTCAAGCTCAAGAGGAACAAAGTCCCAACATGGACTGGGGAAAGGTGGCCGGGAGCCACGAACCCCTGGTAAGGATCTATTGGTATATGGCAGCTGCTAGGATAGTGTCTGATTTCTTTTTTTTTTAACTTTAAAAAAATTTTTATTGACGCTTTGTGCATTTCATACAAAATTTCAAATAAAATCTAGACCTGCTCCCTGCCCCCCACCCCACCAGAGCTCATGCATTCAGCCAAACATGTTTTTCATCTTTTTCTCAGTCTCTCTCAAAATTCTCGATGCAGAAGTTTACTGTTTCAAGCAGAAGCTTGCCATTTCAGTCAGTTCTTTGACCCAGTCTTTCTGTTGTTGTTGTTGTTATTCCTTCCAATATGCATCACTCCACATGCCACATATATCATAGGTTTTAGCATCTTCAGCTTGTGATTTTTTTTCTTTATTAGGCTGAAAGATGTCATGTTTGAAGTCTCCTCCTTGGCAAGCCCAGACCACCATCAGTTCTGTCCTTGTGCTCCACACTGGTGTTTAGGGACCTTCTCAAGGTCACCAAATGAGGTCCAGTAAGCACCTCATCTTGGCTTGATCTTCCTGTACTGGTCTCCATTATACAGCCTGGGTAATCCAACAATGGCAGTATATAATCTGAAGAAGTGGAAACCCCATTAGTAGCTCAGTCCACAAGTTGGATGTCTCAGCAGTCCCCATCTGGCACAGAAGGTTTGGAGGCTATTTGGAGAGACATGAGTCTTCAGTCCATATTGGAAGGTTGAAAAGCTGTGGCTCATGTCTTTGAAGGATGGCAAAAGCAGTGGCAGCCTCAGGGTAGCTGTACTTGCCAGTAAGACAGGCAAAACAACTCTGCTCTTTTTTTTCCCTTTAGTCTTTTTATTAAGATCTCAGGTTTTATACCTGAAGTACAATTTCTCAGGCCTTACTGATTATTTCTGGTTATACTTTCCTTTTGGATGTTTAAGGCCACACAGTTAGCTCAGATTAACCAAGGTTTTTTGTTTTCTCAAGATCAGTTGAGGATCTGATCCTCAAGGGTCACTCAGGTTTGTTTTCGGGGAGGGAGCCCCTGGCTCCTTTGGCTTTTAATTTACCAGTTCCATCCACTCAAGGACAAAGTTAGGTCTTGCTAGACCAGGCTTCCCTTTCTGAAGCATGAACAGACTTTCCTCTTTATAGACTGGACACTGGCTGAAGTCCCATTAGAGGATCTCCAAGACCTCCCTGCACAGGAAGACTGGTGACTCACATTTGCAGGACATTTCAAGAGATGCCCCCATGCATAGTCCCCTGGGACTTAGTTGACCTCTGAGGGCAAGGAACAAAGTTATCCCTTAAGACCCTGAGCCAAATTGGTATGGGCATTAAGTATGGTTGTTAAACATCCAGAAAGGTTAAGTTACACCAGCCTGATACTTTTTTGTGTGTGGTCATCTACCACCCCTAGCTCTTTTTTAAAAATTTTTATTTATTTTTTTGTGTATGAATGTACTGTCTGCATGTAGGTTTGTGCACCTGTGTCGTGCAATGCCACGGAGGTCAGAAGGGGTCATCTAATTACCCTGGAACTGGAGTTCTCCTGGAATTGGAGTTACAGACAGTTCTCAGCCACCATGTAGGTGCTGAGGATCGAACCCCAGTCCTCTGCCAGAGCAGTCAGCGCTCCCAACCGCTAGGCCATCTCTCTACCACACCAGCCCGATACTTTTAACTACTGCATAATATTTTAGAAAAGACTTGGACAAAAGCTGAAGCAGCCTTGTATAAGAAATACTAAGAAGCACTCCCATAAAGTAAATACTGTGGTTAAATATAATGTCGTGACATACTAGTTTTTTTCCTCATTCTTTTGATCTTATATTATTCTGAAATATGCATTCATACCCTCCACCCATATTCCAAATATTCCTAAGTCAGAAAATAAATGGTAGCTTAGTTCTAGAACCTGTTCAATCTCTTTGTATTTGTTGAGGTTTTTTGTGTGTCCCAGTAAGTGGTCGATTTTCGAGAATGTTCTGTGGGGTGCTGAGTAGAAAGTGTATTCTCCGGTATTTGGGTGGAATATTCCATAGATGTTTGTGAGATCCATTTGGTGTATCATATCATTCAGCTCAGATTTCTCTCTGTTTATTCTTTGTCCAGTTGACCTGTCCAAAGGGCTCAGTGGGGTATTGAAGTCCCCTACTGTGAGTGCTGGGGTTAATCTGTGCCTTGAGGTCCCCAAAGTGTCTGATTTCTTTAAGATGTGACCCTTGCTCAACAGCAATCTAGGGCAAGTTCCAAACCAAAGAGTAGTCTGGAAAGATATAATGGAGTCAGTAGGGGAAAAAAAAAGAGAAGGAGTTCACACAGGTGACTTCAGAAGTGCCAGTCCTTGATGGGTTGAAACAGTCGTGGGGGTGGGAAAAGATGGAGATCAAAAACTGCCACCATGGGCTGGGCGTGGCAGCACATACCTGCAATACTAGCCCTCTGGAGGCAGAGGCAGAGGGGTGTGTGGCAAGCTGGAGGCCACTGTGGTCTCTAAGGCAAGATGAGACCCTGTCTGAAACCACAAGAAGAAGTACCAGCTATTATCACCTGGAGAAAAGTAGCCCAAGACACAGGAGAGGTTGAAAGGAAGGATGGCTTGGGCCCAGCGGTGGAGGCTAGCCCAGACAACATTCTCTGATGCCAGCTCAAAAGCAAAAAAACCCACAAGACAAAGAAACAAATGAATGAACCGAAACCTCCAGGCACAGTGGCACAGGGCTGTAATGTGAGATTGAGACAGGAGAACAGAGACACTGAGTCCTATGTGGCCTACAGGAGACCCTGATTCAGATGTGGGACCAAGTGTGCCAGCAGAGGCCTTTAATCCAATCACTCCTGCAGGCGAAGGGAAGCAGAGCTCTAGGAGATGGAGGCCCCTGGTCTACATAGCAAGCTGCAGGCCACTTGGGGCTCCAGTGTCCAAAACCACAAAATTAACAGGAAAAATTTAAAAACACAGAAGCAAAAGCTTTTCATTATTTTTTTATTAATTAATTAATTTATTTATTTATTTATTTATTGAGAGAGAGGTTGTCCCTCTAATCCCACCTATCCTGGGACTCACTCTGTAGACCAGTTCAAGTGGCCTTGAACTCACAGATATCTGCCTGCCTCTGCCTCCCAAGTGCTGGGATTAAAGGCGTGTGCCACCACGCCCTGCTCCATTATTATTTCTAAAGAGGCTTGATCTCAGATTTTTAGGCTAAAAGTAATTTTGCTGAAATTGACAGCTGTCAAAGAGTTGAAATATGCACATTCCAGCTATTGAGTACTTCTAAAAATCAAGGCCATGAGCATATACTTAGCAACTCATGTCACAAGAGCAAAGCAAAGTCTTTGGGTTCTGACCTAGGAGCTGACTTGATAGCATTCAGTCTGCATCTTCACCCCTCAAATCAAGAATGAGCATAGTAAAATCTTGCACAAGGACGCTGGGGATGAAGACAAAAAAGTGCAGTTCCTCTACACTGTGAGATTTCTAAAAGTGACCTCCAGGATGTCCAGATGCCTTTGCTAAGGTAATTAAATCAGGCTCTGCAACCCAGGGCCTGAGAGACCCCACCCCCCCAAGGGGGTGGGCAGCTTAAACCACTCTTGACGCCCCGCCCACTTTCTGCCAAGGGCTTTAAAAGCACTCTCCAGCAGCCTAGGAATCTGTGGGACTCTCCCAGTCAGCTGGATCTGAGCTCCTGCCTGGTCTACACACCAGTGGCCGACCCTCTACATTCCAATCTCATTCCCGCAACCACCATTCTTCTGTCCAACTCCGTGAATCTGAAGGCGATTCTTAAGGACCTGAAGCTCTCACCACTGAATATCTAGTTCAGCAAGAAAATGAACTCCTTCCCCAAAACTGTGGAGGAGCTTGAAGAGTTTCTGCGGGTTTTCTCTGAGCCAGGTAACAACGACTTACAAGCCCCAGCTGAGCCAGAACAACAACCCTTCCCACCTGGGACTGCCCTGGTGGAGGCCAGTGGGTGTGAAGCAGCCCAGAGCCAGGCGATGCCTTCCAGGAGGCCCCCTGAGATGACGTCGGGATGTTCTAGCATCCCTGGGACAGGCCTCACCCAGAACTCAGCAACAACTGCTCCTGGCGAAGCTATTGACTTGCTCCTTCCAGAGCCAAGTGAGACTGTTGCTGGGAACCTGAACATTGTGGATCCTGCTGAGGTAAATCCCTCGGCTGACTCTCAGGTGACAGATGTCATTGATGGCCTGAAGACATCATTCCCTGACAGCCAGACCTTCCCAGTCACTGCAAGTGAGGTGACAGTCTCCAATCAAGGCAGCCGGATGAAGACCCCAATTCCTGTCTATGCAGAACAGCAGACAACTCTGAAGGATGGCCATGCAGTGACCTTCTGGTGACCCCGGCCCAACTGAAACCAGTCCAGTTACTTCCACGAGTGATCAGACCTCATTCTGGGTCAGAAGATGACAATAGTGGTGACCAGACCCTATACTGGAATCAGCTCTCAAGCTCCAATGGCCAAATATTACAGATGTCATATGACAACCTTCTGTGGAGACCAGACCTGTATGGGGGTCAGATGACAATAACCGAATGGAGACCGACCCTGTGTGGGGGTCAGATGACAACAAACAGACCTGAGAGACCAGACGCCTGTAAGGAGGGTCAGATGACAAGAACCCCGTGGGAGCCAGACCCTGTATGGAGGTCAGAATGACAACCAATGGAGACCAAACCCTGTGGGGTCGATGACACAACAAATGGAGACCAGACCCTGTGTGGGGGTCAGATGACAACCTCCAGTGGACACCAGACCCTGTATGGGGGTCAGATGACAACAACCAATGGAGACCAGATCCACTATGGCCATCAGATGACAACCCCCAGTGGAGACCAGACCCTCCAGGGCCATCAGATGAATGCACCCACTGAGGATCAGACAGGCTATGACCATGAGATTACAAACCTCAATGGAGACCAGACAAGCTATGGTCATCATATGACAACTTCCAGTGGAGACCAGAGCCTTTCTTCCCAGATGATGTCCCTTGCTAGTAATGCGACCCCTCATGGGGATGAAGGCCAGTATCCTTCAAGTTCCATTTCATCTGAAGGACAAAGTCCAGAATGCGTCTTGAATCCCCGTCCCAGCCAAGGCCAATTCCCTAAAAAGAAGTCAAAATCGAAGACCCAGAAGAAGCCTGAATTCCCTAAGGATCATTCCATTGTGAAGTCCTATGTCTGCTCCTATGAGAACTGTGGGAAGTCTTACAGAAGGTCTTTCCACCTCAAAGTTCACATGAGGATACACACTGGGGAGAAGCCATATGTTTGCAAGGAGCCTGGATGCACGTGGACATTTTCCCGCTCAGATGAGTTCCAACGACACATGGCAAAGCACAGTGGAAATCGGCCCTACAAGTGTACCAAGTGTGACTGGAACTTTGCAAGATTGGCTTACTTAAAGCAGCATGAAAAAATGCACATGGAATGTTCATCCAGTGGTGGAACTTGAGGGTGCGTGAGGAAATCTATTTCCAACTAAATTTTATCTTCCTTCCCTGAACTTTGTCAAAATGTAGTAGATGCTCAATGTTATTTGTAATTTTTAAAAATAGAAATGATAAATAAAAATGTGATGTCTATCATAAATGTTAAGGAAAGATTACTTTTCAATGTGAATTATTTTAATTTGACACACCTTGAGGTGACTCAACTGAAGCATTTTTTTCCATTGGAGTAGCCTGTGGCTATGTCTGTGAGGTATTTATTCTCTTGATGAGTGACCTGGGCTCACTGTGGGCAGTGCCACCCCTGGAAGGTAGGCCTGAGTTATATAAGAAAGCAGGCTGGGCACAGGCCTGTTAGCTGGTAAGCAGCATTCCTTCCTAGTTCTGTCCTTGAGTCAGACCCGGATTTCCCTCAGTGTTGGATTGTGACCTGGGAGTGGTAAGATGAAATTAAACCATTTTCTCTCAGCAAGTTACTGTTGCTCAGTATTTTATCACAGCAACAGAAAGCTAACTATAACGTTATTGGTTTTAATTTGCACTTGTAGTTTATAATACAATAAATTAAGCTCACGTTTACCCAACACATTTTTCTGATGTGAATTTTGTCAGCCTTTTTATGTTCATAAATTGATTCCAGTTATTTTGGCACTCAAAGTACTGTACATGCATGAATGATTTCTATTAAGTGAAACGTGTGTAGATGAAAAATAGGTAGAGATCATATTGCTCAAGAATATATCATGTATACACAGATGATGCCTACATAGGTTTGAATTGATAAAGCAGGGTATTAGATGCCAAAATTGCCTATGACTTTACAGGATTTGATTTTAAAGTTCCCTTTCCAGGACATGTTAGAGCTTATATCTTGAAGTTATTCCTTATTCCAAGTCTGGGAAAATTGAACCATCAATCCTCACACAATATTGTAATAAGAAAATCCACAACACCTCCTCTATGCCACATATTATTCTGAATACTTAGTTACTCATTGTTACTAATCTCAGTTTACAAGTAAAGTATTGAGATAATAAATAACCTGCTGGAAGATGAAGGAATGGGCCAAGATTCCTACATAAAAATGATTTAATTACCTCCCTTTTATTAACTAATGTTTAGCACAGATGACTAATGTTCAGCAGGTGGCTAACTCAAAATAAACTAGGTAAGTTTGTTGGTTGGTTGGTTTTAAGATAGGATCTCCCTGTAGCCCCAGCTGGCCTCTGTCTCCCTATGTAGACCAAGCTGGCCTCCATCTCACAGAGATTTGCCTGCCTCTACCTCTGGAGTGCTGGGATTAAAGGCTTGCAGCACTATGCCTGGGCCTGGCAGCATGTCATCTTTTTAATAGTCTTTTTAATTCCTTTGCTGTATTAATTTTTTTTCACTTTTGTGACAATTTGTACTTGGTATATGACTGTCATCATGCCTACCCCACTGCTTTCCCTTATCTTCTTCCCCCTCCTTCTCACCCCTCTCCACTCAGAGTCTCCTTCAGCCTTCCTGTCATCTGTATGCGTATCCTGTGCCAGTGGCCACAGCTGCTGCTGTTCACGGCTTCCCCATCCCTGTCACATCCAGAAGATGGCATTTTGTAGCACTCTTCCCTATGGCCTTTGCCCATTTGGGCTGTTTGGGCTTCAGATTTTGCTGTTGCATTATTTAAGTTCCTTATGCATTTTGAACATTAACTCTTTTTATCAGACTTCTGGTTTGTGAATATTCTCTCCCATTCCACAGGCTGTTTCTTCACTTTGTTCATTATTTATGGTGAAGAGATTTTGTATTTTGGGGCCATTCCATTTCTCTCTCTCTCTCTATCTCTCCCCCACCCCCCAGTTTCTACTATGCTGCTCTGGCTCGGACTTCCAGAACTATATTAAAAAGAATTGGTGGTAACAATGGACATCTTATTTGTAATCTTTTGCGCCGACCGCTCTTACAGAGGACCCGGGTTCGATCCCCAGCACCCACATGGCGGCTGAGAACCGTCTGAAGCTCCAATTCCAGGAGAACTCCAGTTCCAGGGGAATCTGAGACCCTCTTCTGACCTCCGCGGCGTTGCACGACACGGGTGCACAGACTTGCATGCAGACAGTACATTCATATACATACAGAAATAAATAAAATTAATAAAAAAAACAAACAAACAAACAAAAACTTTTATTTAGGGGCTGGAGAGATGGCTTAGCACTTAAGAGCACTGGCTGCTCTTGCAGAGGACCTGGGTTTACTTTTCAACGCCCACAGAGCAACTCACAACAGCCTGTAATTCCAGTTCCAGGGAATCAGATACTGTCTTCTGGCCTCCTTGACTGTTACACACACAGGTGCACTTAATACATGCAGGAAAAACACTCATACACATGAAATAAAAATACAAATTTGTAAAAAAATTAATATTTATACATGCAAATAAGTTGTTTGAATCAATCCACCCCCATTCCATCCTCTCCAGTCCCTTCCCTATCCTTCCCACCACCAATTTTCTCTATCAACTTAATGCATTCTTTTTCTTTCTTTTTTTTTTAAAGACCCACTGACTTCCATTTAGTGCTGGCTGCCTTATGTGTGTGTGTGTGTGTGTGTGTGTGTGTGTGTGTGTGTACACCAATCTACTGAAGCATGGCTAATCTCTCGGGGCCCCCATTTCTGAAGAAAACTGACTCTCTTCCCCCCAGTAGCCATCAATTTACCACAGCTTCTCAGATATGAGGGGCATCTCATGGGCCTCTCCCCCCATGCTGGGATTTGGGTTGGATCCATCTTGTTCGGGTCTTGTGCCATTGAGTCCCAGCCACTGTGAGTTCACATGTGAAACTGCTGTCATGTCTGGAAATAATGTCTCACTGCAGAGGTCTACTTTGTCTCTCACAGTCTTTTCCTCCCCTCTTCAGAGAGGATCCCTGAGCCTTGAGGGGAGGAGGCATGGTGTAGCTATCTCAAGAGCATGCCATATTTGTAAGGTTATGGTGCACCCCCCCCCCCAGAATGAAAGGCCACGAGGTCTAAGTTCTTCGGAGCAAAGTGTAATTCAGGGTAGCCAGGGCTAGGCTCAGGGAAGAGAGAGAGCCAAGCACAGAATGGCATCTGGCTTGGGAATTTAAGGGATAAGGTGGGAGTGGGATTCAGTGAGAGTGGGGTGGGTCAGAATCTGGAATCTGGCTTCCTAAGGGCGAGGCAGAAGATTCCTGAGTAATAGGTGGTGGCCTGCTTTAGCATAGCCAAAGGCTAGCCTGGTAGAGCAGGTTCTTGGACCTCCAGTCTTAGGTGTCTCTGCATTCCAATGGGCTTCTGGATCTCACAACCTGACATTTCAGCCTTTTGTTTCTATAGGAAAAAGGGTGGAGTTCTGTCTTCTGTAGCTGCTTCAGAGCTGATCAGGGGGCGAAGTCCTGGGGGAACAGCTGTCAGGCTGGAGGGTTAGAATCCAGTTTCCCATTTTGGCTGCTTGGGGTGCTCTGCCCAGTGGGTTTGGTCCAGATCGATAGTGGCCAGTACTTAGTGGATGTTTTCTCTGCAACTGAAAGGACAAGCTGGTTGAGTCTTACATGAGTATACCAGTGCAGGGACCAACAGGGGGCTACAGGGTGCATTAGCAATTGGAGGGTCCCGGTCTAGGGAATGCAGAGGAAAAAGGATGTGTACCCTGGTTTGAGAAGTTGGAAAATAAGTTTTATGTACACAGAGCTCTAGAATGAGGGCAGCTTTAATACACGGGGCTCCAGAATGAGAGCCATACCAGAGAATATAAGGTGGTATTTTCTGGCATGGCCATTAGATCTGTCTCTATCTCTGAGATATTTTCTAACATGACACAGTAGAGTCCTAACTTGGCACAGTAGGTCTCTCACTCTATTCTCTGTGATAACTTATTTCATTTTCTCTTCTTTGATTACAGTTTCCTGTTGGGGTGTTTAAAACCACACAGTTAGCTCAGTATAATGAAGTTAGTTTTAGGTGTTAAGGTCAGTTGAGGTTCTGCTTAGGGGTCACTAGGTTTTGGCCCTGGCTCCTTTGGCTCTTTCACCAGTTCCATCTATGTGAGGACAAGGTCAGGCCTTGCTTGACCAGAGTTCCCTTTGAAGCATGAGGAGTCTCTCCTCTATATGGTCTTTCTCTCCTTTGACTGGACACTGGCTGAATGAAGTCCTTTTAAGTGAATCTCCAAGACTTCCCTGGCTCGGGATAACTGGTGACTCCCTGCCACAGGACATGCACAAAGTTCTCGGATGCAGGACCCTAGGACCCAAGTCGACCTCAGAGGAGGGGCCAAAATTTGTCCCATCAAATCCCTCTTGCCAAATAGATTGGAGCTCTAAGTGTGGTTGCTAAACCTCCAAGAGGATTTTTTTGAATTGATTTGGTACATTAATTACCATCAACTCCTAAGTAAAGCTTTGAAACATTGACTTAAGCACTGTTAATAATTCTTAATTGCTGTGGCAAAAATATTCTATAATAATAAGCTCATGGTAGGAGCTGAGTAGGCTGCAGCACAAGGCTAGGAAAGGATGCTATTTACTGTTTCTGTGTTGCGGGCTCATTTCAGCCTATTGTATATACAATATAGAAATACTCTGGCCCAAGAATTGGCATTGCCCAAATGAGCACAGGCCAGTCCAATGCTATTGGTCAATTATTGAATTTTCTCTAGCTCAGGTGTATCTAGTTGACTATTAAACCTTGCAGTAAGTTCTACAATTTGTTCTTTAAAGTCTTCATGACGTCATTTAGGTACTCAACAGTACAATGATTTTAAACCATGACAAGGCAAAAAAAGCTTTGTTAACAAACATAGCCCATGAAACAACCGAACAATAATAAAGAGCTAAAAAACAGTACTTCTAGCTCTAATGAAGGCTGTGTCACTTCGTCACTTGTCCCCAGATTTTTAAATTATAGCTTTGAAAAGGAAAAGGAAGGGAGGGCATTGTCACATACCAGCAGCAGGCAGATAAATACTTAGGGCTCACCCAAATTAGGTTACATTCGACTGTCCATGTAGTCACCGGACAGTAAAACCTAAATTTCTCTTACAAATTTAAAAAAGTAACAGTGAAAGGGCTACTTAAAGATATACAAAACAATTTTAGTATGTACTGGGTAAATCTATATATGTCTGTTTTATTTGAGTCTGTAACTAGGTATGTATTACCTGGTAGGTGGAACACAATTTTTTGTATATGCCATAATTACATTATAGAATTTTAAAAGTAAACAGTACATCATGCATACACTCTTAAATAAGGTTTAATAAATATATTTGGCTGATGACACTTTGTTAAGGTTGTGCTAAGCAAAGGCAATGCATTAATCATGACAATCTAATACTTATCACACTTGACCCACCATTCCGAGTTTTTTGACGACACCACCTTTACTTTTTAAGATTATAATTGTCTCAAGTGATGACTTTGATTGGTTTTTTTTTTTTTTTTATTATTCGTATGTAGAATTATGTTGACCTGCAGTTGCACCGTGAAATCGCGAGTAGAATGGTCGTTCCCTGGGCTGAGTAACCCTGGTTGAGAATTATTTAACGCTCAGCACATGTGGGTCTGTGCTGCTGGATTTGAACCCGTGTCGCTGCAAGAGCGGATGCTTTGCACCTTTGCTTTAGGCTATGATCTCTATGAAATCACTTTAACATGTTATGCGAAAACAGAATTTTATATTTATTACTTAATAGTATATATTATATATATATTACCACCTATAGTTAATTAATAATAAAGACTGACAATAGCAAAGTGTACTTAGGCTGTTTTCATTGGAGGGGAGGGATATTGCAGGGGAAGCCATGTGCACTGTCCAACTGCCAGAGTATGAATGAATCCAGGGATTTTTTAAAAGTGTCTCTGGTCAGAAGGACAGATTACATAGCACAGGAGGAAAAAAAAGTCTGCTAGTGAACCCGTAAGGGTCAAAAATCAGGTCTCAAGACGTCTGGAAACAAGAAAAAAACTGGAAAAGAAAATTTTTAGTTGTAATACCTGTGGAAAA
Source organism: Rhizomys pruinosus (assembly GCA_009823505.1). NCBI lineage: Eukaryota > Metazoa > Chordata > Mammalia > Rodentia > Spalacidae > Rhizomys > Rhizomys pruinosus. Next base: position 536,759 of record VZQC01012138.1, read on the forward strand.
ATAATTTGGACAGAGAAGAAATAAAACCTTCAGATAAACAGTGTAGAAAACTAGGAACCCGGGTTCAAATCAGGCCTTTGAAAAAAAATTTAAGAGGCATGCCAAAAGTAAACTTATTTAATTTTTTGTTTGTGCGCAACATAGAATAAAACAAGTTTGAAAGTGGCCACATTGTTTTGACAAAAAAACACAGAACATGGACACGTGACAGTATACAAAGACACATATGAAGAAACGGTTACGGAAAAAACGTTTCTAACACACAGACAGTTTGGACAGACACCTATGACCCTAACTGTATACTGATTAACTCTGGAGAGTGGGAAAATCCCCTCTTTTTAATCTAAAGTTGCCTTCCATTGTTTCTAGGGCTGTGACATAATGATTATCAGTTTACAATGAATCACTTAGAGTTTAAGACTATTTGCTTAGGTGGTAGATAGACTGTATGCCCTACTGTGCTTTGCAGCACAGGCCTGTTCTTGTACACCTGCGAAGGTATGGTGGACTGGGTAGAGCAGAAATCTGGTGGCTTGTGCATATTACCTGCTATTTTAATGAGAATTATTTAGCTTAGTGGAAAAATCGAAACGATCTCAGCCAGTGAAAGATTTACTCCCTGAGGGGAAATGCTGGATGTCTAGTAAGACGAGGGTGTGGTCGCCAGACCTTCTTAATCTCAGATAGAGGGCTTCTCAAAAGATCCCAGAAAGTCAATAGTTTATTGCCTGAGGCAAGAACTGGGTGCAGGTTGGGCAAAGGGGTGCGTCAACACACCTTCTTAATCTCAGCACAGGGGCTTGTATCCCAAGAGACACAAATGGATTTCTGAATAAAGATTGGGTTTAAAAGGAAAAACAATGAAATGGAGAATTTGCAAAATCTGAAATAATCCCTTAAAATTTAGGCAAAAGTTTTTGTAAACAAAACATATAAAAAAACCAAAGCCCTGATTGTACAAAAGTAAGAATGAAAATTTTGATTGTTATTAGAATATGTTGTAGTTATAAAGTCTGGATGTGAATTTAGGCTTTTTGTCATGTGGGCTAAACAGGGAGATATGTCAGACCAAAGCCTCAAATGGCAGGCTGAGAAGTGGGTGTGGATTAGCACAGTTGCCAAAGAATAGTCTGCAGCATGTCATGTTTGAATGTGGGCGGGAAGGAAAAAGCCGCACAGTGGTGCATGGCAATCTGGGGCAGAAACTCGCATGGTGGAGATGGTTGATGCGTGCAGTGAGGCCAGCGGAGAAGATACAGTATAAAGAAAGAAAATAGATCGCAGAGGGCAGAGAAAGAGAGGGAGATGGGAGAGGAAAAAAGAAATAGTGAAAGTCTTTTTAGTCTCAGGAAGGAGAGGAGAGAGAGGGGGTACTAGAGTGAAAGGGCAAAGAATGCTGTACATACAAGCATTCTGAACCATTTACCAAGAGCGCTGGCAGAAGTCTCTCAAAGCTGCAAAATTCAGAGATCTAGGGTACATCTCAGGCCAGGCAACATTAGTTACTTATTGATATCCTGGCCCAGGATAGTGAGCAGAGTCTCTCACTAAGTTCTTTGGATGACGTTGAGTTCTTTTAAAGAGTGTAGGAGACACTCAAGGGGGAGGCTGAGCGGTCTCTTCTTTAGAGTGTGAGGCTCCCATTTTAGGATCAGAGAGATGAAGGAAGAGGGGAGAGGAAAAGAGAAGGGACGATGAGAGAGAGAGAATAGAGTCTGTAGGAAGGAAATAGTCTTTTTAGTCTCAGAGCACCCACCCGAGTGCTAAGGTGCATCTGCCCTGGTTCTAAGTGGGCGCTCAGAGACCCCAGGTCCCTGTGACCAGTGTGGGAGTCTCTGAAATCGGGGCCTGCAGGTATGTGAAGTCGGCGTCCCAACAGTCACAGAAGAGGCCAAAATTCAGGTCCAGAGTCTGTCCTCAGCGTCCTGGTAATAGACAGCAAACTGGACAGGGAAAATCAGAGGGAATCCCTGATTTTGCCAGCACTCAGGGATCCAAAAACAGAAATGGAATGGGAGACTAAAAAGAATGGAAAAAGAGGATCGGAGGGAAGGCAGATGGAAAGCAGTAGTTAGAACAGGAAGAGTCGAGGCAGAGGGGCAGCTAGAGGGAGCAGAACATACACAGGGTTACACAGAAGGTAGGGTGGGAGATGGAATCTCCCCTCACTCAGGTGCCTGGCCGGCCGCCCGCCTGCCTGCGAGGCGACTTAGGAAGTCTTACCATGAGGGCCACACGTATAAACCCCGTGCTCGGTCATCAGGTGTGTGATGAGTGCCCGATGAGGTGAAACGACTTCGGCGGAACCACGGGTTAGGGCCCAGATTCTGTAGCCCGAGAGCTGTGGAACCATAACACGCACTCTTAACTCTCACGCACAGTCACACGGGAATAGAGTAGGGTAGGATAAGGAGAAGAGAGAAGGTACCTTTGGCCGAATGCTGGTGGGTGCTGTTGTAGCCTGTGCTCAGTATCCGGGTTACCGGCTACCCCGAAGCTGCTTCAAGGGGCGGGGGTGGCAGGGAAAAATGGCGATCTGTGTCACCAGCACCAGAATGTAAGGTTATGGTGTGCTCCCCCCAGAATGAAAGGCCACGAGGTCTAAGTTCTTCGGAGCAAAGTTTAATTCAGGGTAGCCGGGGCTAGGCTCAGGGGAGAGGTAGAGCCAAGCCCAGAATGGCATCTGGCTCGGGAATTTAAGGGATAAGGTGGGAGTGGGGTGGGTCAGAATCTGGAATCTGGCTTCCAAAGGGTGAGGCGGAAGATTCCTGAGTAATAGGTGGTGGCCTGCTTTAGCATAGCCAAAGGCTAGCCTGGTAGAGCAGGTTCTTGGACCTCCGGTCTTAGGTGTCTCTGCATTCCAATGGGCTTCTGGATCTCACAACCTGACAATATTCTCTTATTCTCCACTGGTTGATGGGTTGCCAGCATCTGTATTCAGCAGCAGTTGCTTCAAAAAAGCTTCTCTAAAGACGGTTGAGAAATGCACTTACTGTTGGGTATAAGTGTAAGAACTTAGGGGACAGTTTGTTACTATATCCATTTGGCAGTGTAATGGACATAGTACCTAGAGCCTATGTCCTTTCTAGCCTCTGGTTAAGATTTCACCTTTTACCAGTACAAATGAGTCTCCAGGTATGGTCTTCACTGTATTAAATTCCTGCTACACCTAATCTGTTTAGGGGTTTATCTTGAAATGGTGTTGGATTCTGTCTAATGTCCATTTTTTTGCATCCATGGAGAGATTAGTATGAATGTATATTTTATTTTGTTAATGAGGTGTGTAACATTTATTGAACCATCCTCAGATTCTTAAATATATCATTTGATCATGAGGAAAAAGTCTATATCTATGTATTATTTATTATTTTCATTTTATGTATATAAGTGTTGTACCTGCATGTGTTGTGCAGTAACCAAAAACGTCATAAGAGAGCATCAGATCCCCTGGAAATGGAGTTCTTGACAGTTGTTAGCTGCCATGTGGGTGCTAGGATTTGAGCCATGGTCCTCTGTAGGAGCAGTTAGTGTCCTTATCTGCTGAGCCATCTATCCAACCCCGAGGAATGATTCTTTAAATGTGTTTGTGAATTCAGTTTGCTAATATTTTGTGGGTTTTAGAATCTATAGTCTTCAAAAATATTGGTTTATATTTTTATATTTTTCTTACACTATTTTTGTCTTGTTTTGGCAAGAATAATGTAGGTGCCTAAAATTAGTTTAGAAGCCAGCTGTAGTGGCATCCAACACTTACAAGGCAGAGGCAAGCAGATCTGTGTAAGATCGAGGTCATCCTGTTCTCCATAGTGAGTTCTAGTTCAGCTGGGGCCATGAGAGTCTGTCTAAAGAGGAATACTATAAATAAATAAATAAATAAATAAATAAATAAATAAATAAATAAATAAATAAATAAAATTGGTTTAGAAGCTACCTTCCAGTTCAATTGTTTTAGAGGACTTTGAAAGAATTCATATTAGCTCTTCCTTTAATGTTTGGCAGAATTCAACACTGAAGCTGACTAGTTCTGGGTGTTTTGTTTGTTTGTTTCTTGTATTTCATTTTTGATGTAGTCTTTCGGGAGCCTCCAGCTGTTTTGGAACTTGGTATGTAGACAAGGCTGGCTTTGAACTCAATCTACCTGCCTCTATCTCCCATATGCTGGGATTAAAAAAAAAACGTGAGCTACCACACCTGGCTTTAGGGTTTGTATTAGTCACTTTTCTGTTGCTGTGATAAAACCACCAGGACCAAGGGAACTTATAAAAGGAAGAGTTTATTTAAGCTTATGATTGATGGTTCCAGGGAATTAGAGTCTTTTGTGGTGGGAGGCATGGTGCCAGGGCTGGAGCACGCGGAGCAGCAAAGCTATGTTCACAATGAGCACAGAAAGTCAAGGGAGTGAGAAGAGAGAGATGGAGAGAGAGAAGAGAGAGAAGAGAGGACGAGAGAAGAGGAGAGAGAGGAGAGATGAGATGGAAGAGAGAGAGAGACTGGAGACCAAAACTTGTTAAACTCACTGCCTGCCCCCAGTGACATACTTCCTCCAGCATGGCCACACTTGTAAGACCTTCCAGAACAGTTGCCACCAACTGGGAACAAAATATCCTGAATACTTAACAGCCTATGTGGGGGACACTCTCATTCAAACACCACAATTTCCCTCCCTTGCCCCCACAGGCTCCTGCCCATATAAAATGCGAAAACTGCATTAGTCCAACCTTAAAAGTCCATAGTCTGTCCCAGTCTCAATTCTACGCAACATTCTATAGTCAGGGCTGGAAAGATGGCCTAGTGGTTAAGAGCACCGACTGCTCTTGCAGAGACCTGTGGGTTTTGATCCCCAGCACCCACATGGTGATTGAGAAACCATCTTTGTCCAGTTCCAGGGGAATCTGACATCCTCTTCTGACCTCTGAAGCATTAGCATGACATGGGTACCACAAATCCTGCGATGCTAGACAGTACATTCTATAACATAAAAAAAAAATTTTTTTAATCTATAAAAAAAAAATCTTTTTTTGGGGGGGTCTTTTCAAGACAGGATCCTGTAGCCCCAGCTGTCTTAGACTCCTCTGTAGACCAGGATTGGCCTTGAATCACTAAAAATCCTCCGGCCTCTGCCTCTGAGTACTAGAATTAAAGGCGGGCCACCACCACACCGGCACAATCTCTTAACTGTAAGCTCCTGTAAAATCAAAAAGACAAAATACAACTCCCAAATACAGAGGAACCAATACACATTCTCCAAAAGAGGAATAAGGCATAGTGAGGAAATACTGGACCAAAATAAGACTGAAAACAGCAGGGCAAACAACAATTCCAGTAGCTCCATGGCACTCTGGGTTTACTTCCAAAGGGCTTAGAATGGCTCAGCTCTTCCAGCTTTGCTTGCAAATACATCTCTTTCTCAGGCTGGTACCACTCCCTGTATGCAGCTCTCCTTGGCCAATATCTCAAAGCTCTGGCATCTCGAATGTCTTCTTGGGGTCTCCACTGCCAACCGGCTTCACATTCACAGCTTCACAAATTGCCTATCAGGGCCTTTTTATCAGGGTGTTCCTTTGCTGCACTCTGCCTCCGTGGCTCTCTGAAACCATGGAGGAGGAACTGATGACCCCTTCACTCTTGCAAATTATGCTTCTCAAAGCCAGCACCACGTGAATAAACTGCCGAGTTTGGCTGCAAGTTTGGGATGGACCCTGGCTATTCAACAATTTGCAACTTTTTCTGCCTGACTTGTTGGAGCAGAAAACCCTTTCAGTATTTCCTTTCAAAATTTGGAGGATTAGCTGGGTGTGGTCTTCCTGAAGGTACTATTGCTGTTGTTTACTTGAAGCCTCTCCTTAATCACTTTAATCTCACTTTTCTTTTTCTTGTAAAATTAGCTAGCCTCTCCTAATCACTTTTAATCTCACTTTTTCATTGTTTTCTGTAAATAGTAGGCCTTTCCTTAATCACTTAATCTCCTGTATCAAAGGGCACTCTCCTTCACTTGCCTTTGGTCCCACCTTTAATCTTCCTAGTGCTACTTTTCAGATCCAAACTGTACATTCTGCACTTCTTTTTTTCTTTTTATTATTATTTTTTAATATATATTTTGTACAAAGATTATCAAATCTAGACCTGTGTTCCCCACCCCATCTCCCCCCACCCCACCAGAGCTCATGTATTCTGCCAACTAACATCTTTCATCTGTTTCTCAGTCTTTCTCGATATCTCCATGTGAAAGTTGACTGTTTTGAGCAGAAGTTCACTGTTTAGATAGTGTTTCACTTAGTATGCATCCATGGCTGGCCTGCAATTCACTATGCAGATTGGCCTGCCCCTGCCTTCTGAGTGCTAGAATTAAGGGCATGAGACTCTGTCCCCAGCTATTTATCCTTTTTAAAGAATATTTTCAATGAGTACAGAGTTTTTTGTCAGAAATAGAAATTTTTTTCTCTCATCACTTTGAAAATATATTGATTGTCAGGTGTGGCAATGCACGTCTTTAATCCCTGCACTCAGGAGGTAGAGACAGGCCAGATCTTGTTGAGTTCAAAGGCCAGCTCTTAGTGAGTCCAAGCTGCAGGTTATCAGGAGATGTCTCAAAAAGGCAATAAAAAAAATAAAATAAAAAAAAAAGCATATTTACCTTTTTTTAGTTGTCTGCCATTTTTTTTTTTTTTTTATTTATTATTATTCTAATATTACTTTATATATGTGGTTTGCTGGTGGGGGGGGCTATGTGCAAAAGACAAATGATACTTTTGGTGGAAGTGCCTCTTCCCACTCATAATCCTACTCACAGGCATGCAGTTCAGCGCTGGAAATATGCCAGGTGCACTCAGTAACAGTGGCTGCGGCTGCCAACCCAGAATTGTTACTGTATCTATATTATACATTTTCCCAGGAGAAAAAATATCTGTTGGGATTTTTAGTTGGGATATATGCCTATTCTTCTTACTATATATAGTCCCCTGTAACTAAACACAAAGGAAAAAAAGATATCTACGGGAGGGTGGAGGAACAGATTGCAACAGCTAGGAACAAAAAAAAGACTCTATGTCCAGTATGCAGAATTGCAGAGGAGAATGCAGAGGGCTGGAAGCTGGAAGTGTTTGGAAGGCGGTGAAGGGAGATACAGATTAATACGCCATTTGACAATAGCCCCAAGTGCTGGCTGCTTTAAGTTTATCTTCAGGAAGAAAGTCTAATTTTTGGGCCCATGTATTAGTCAGGTTCTCTAAAAAAACAGAATCAACAGAATGCTGAAGTCCTATCTCTCTCCTGTCGCTCCTGTGCTCGCATAGAAGAAACTCGGCTTTTGTCTCCACAGCCCCGGCCACCAATGCCTCCCACCACAATGGGTCTTCTGATTTTCCCTGGGAAAAGTCCAATCGAGCCAAAAAAAACAACAAAAAAAAAAATATAATAAATAAATAAATAAAGATAAATAAATTCTCATACCTGCCGGTATGGATTCCAGGAGATCTGGCCATCTTCAGCTCAACTGGATCCAAAGAGTTGATCACAGCAGCAAGCAGAACTCACCAGATGAGAGAGAGATACGCAGCAGAAAGGGACCAGCTCTTTCTGCCCTGGCACCATCAGAGGTAAGCCACATTTAGTTCGGGTGACCTGGCTTGAGATAATCACAGATACAGAGAATAGTCTCTCATTGACCAAACAGTTCAATGACAACCAGGATTAACAGGATTAACATTACAGCCTACCTGTTGGTCGGGAAGCTGTATATTTAGGGCTTTGAAATGATGAACAAATTCAAATTTCCATAAGACACAGTATATATACCAATGTTGATCAGCAAACTTGTTGAGAGACAGGAAGAAAAAGTTACATGGAAACAGACATTTAGAGGCATTCACATGAAAGAGATTTCTTTGTACTTGGTTTTAAATAAATGATTAATTCAAAGTTTCTATACCTTGGTGGAGGTTACTTGATAGTAGTCCAAAAATTTTTTCAAACATATTTTTCATACTAGGTAACATTCATAGAAAGTTAGGAAATAGTCTTTCCTTTTGATTCTATGAGTACATCATTTTATAATTATAATATCTATTGAAAAATATGATACAGATATGAATATATCCTGATGAAGTATATTATTTGTACAATGTGTGATTTCTCAAAAGGAAAGTTGGAAGACACGCATCATCACGAAAGAAATCACTTTAGCATACAGAATTATTTTCTGAGATTCTACACTGCTCTGTTTGGAGAGGAAAGGGGATCCTGGCTGAGCTCTGATAGCCCCCCACCCCAGGCACTCGAATAGAGTCACAGCATGGTTCTTAGAGGCTTAGAGCTTCTATGGGAAGAGCAGAAGGCACAGACAACTCCAGTAAGTGTGCCGAACTGACCTTGGTGAAGAAATTTAGGGTCCAAATGTCAGGCGGGTTTCCATGGACAGGGCCGGACCTTGTAAAAGTCAGGGAATTATGGGGATGGCTGGGCAGAGCCAGGGGGACCAGCCATAGACTTGGAGCTGTCGACGGGTCAGAGGTCACACAGGTGACTCAGATAGGGACCAGTCTCTGATCGGGGTGAACCACAGTCATGGGTGGTGGGAAAAGACGGGAGCAAAAAACTGCCCCATGGGCTGGGCATGGCACACATGGCCTGCAATACTAGCCCTCCTGGAGGCAGAGGCAGAGGGGTGTGTGGCAAGCGGGAGGCCACTTTGGTCTAAGGCAAGATGCAGACTCCTGTCTGAACCACAAGGAAGTACCAGCTATTATCACCTGGAGAAGTAGCCCAAGACACAGGAGGTTTGGAAAGGACGGATGGCTTGGGCCAGTGGTGGTGAGGCTAGCCCAGACAAAACATTCTCTGATGCCAGCTCAGCCTAGGACGTTTAAGAGAGAGGTTAAGAGTGCCTAACGCTCTTGCGGAGACCCAGGTTTCGATCCCAGCACACCCACATGGGGGCTGAGAACACATCTTTAATCTCCAGGTTCCGCAGGGGAATCCGACCACCCTCTTCTGACTTCCTCAGCTTCATGGACGTGGGTGCGCAACGTCATGCAGATCAGTACATTTATACACATAAAAAAAATAAAATATTTTAAAAAGAACAACCCACAAACAAAGAAACAAATGACAGGAACTGAAACCTCCAGCAACAGGGGCACGGGGCTGTAATGTTGAGGTTGAGACAGGGGAGAACCTAGACACTGAGTCCTATGTGGCCCTAACAGGAGACTTGACTCAGAAATCAAATCAATCATGGGGCCAGGCCAGGCAGCACAGGGCCTTTAATCCATTATCCTGCAGAGAAGGGAAGAGAGCTGACTAGGAGCATGGACGGTCCTGTCTACATGGCCACTCAGCTGTGAGCGATCCAAAAGATGTAATACAAAAAAACAACAAAATTTAAAACACAGAAGCAAAAGTTTTCATTATTCTTTCTTTTTTGTATTTTAATTTTTATTTTTTATTTATTTATTTTTTGTTTGAGAGAGAGAGAGAGAGAGATGAGAGAGAGAGAGAGGAGAGAGAGGAGAGGATCTCCCTCTTAATCCGCAGCTGTCCTGGAGCATCTCTGCTAGACCAGATTGGCCTTGAGCTCACAGATATCGCGCTCTGCTCCCCCCCAAGTGGGCATTAAAGGCGTGTGCCTCCCACACCCTGCTCCATTATTATTTTATGAAGTGGCTTGATCCTCGAGATTGTTAGGCTAAAAGTAATTTTGCTGAATTGACAGCTGTCAAAGAGCTGAAATATGCACATTCCAGCTATTGAGTACTTCTAAAAATCAAGGCCATGAGCTATACTTAGCAACTCATGTCACAAGAGCAAAGCAAAGCATTTGGGTTCTGACCTAGGAGGTGACTTGACAGCATTCACTCTCTGAATCTTCACCCCTCAAATCAAGAATGAGCATAGTAAAATCTTGCACATAGGATGCTGGGGATGAAGACAACAAAGTGCAGTCCCTTTACACTGTGGGACTTTCTAGAGAGTGACCTCCACGATGTCCAAATGCCTTTGCTAGGAGATTAAGTCAGGCTCTGCAACACAGGGCCTCAGAGACCCCGCCCCCAAAGGGCGTGGCCAGCTTCATTCAATCTTGACGCCCCGCCCACTTCCTGCCAGGGGCTTTAAAAGCACTCTCCAGCAGCCCAGGAATCTGTGGGACTCTCCCAGTCAGCTGGATCTGAGCTCCTGCCTGTTCAANTACACACACACTTTTATCCACACATTCCTTTAGAGATTTTTATACGAAACACCTTTAGGACACATTATTTTTAAAAACATGAAGCTTCTGATTCATTGTGCTGCCCAAGGCTAAGATGCACATCTTGCACTTTGGTTTTTTTTTTTTTTTTTTTTTTTTTTTTTATTATTTCTCTAGTGTACGAATTGTATTGTCTGCATGGGGTCTGTGCACCCGTGTCGTTGCAATGCCGCGGAGGTCAGAAGTAGGGTGTCGGATTCCCCTGAGCTGGAGTTCTCCTGGAGTTTGAGTTCAAGACGGTTCTCAGCCCGCCATGTGGGTGCTTGGATCGAACCCAGGGGGGTCCCTCCACGAGCGGTCGCGCTCTTACACCGCTAGGCTATGATCTCATTGAAATACTTTAACATGTGATTGAATACATGAATTTTTATATATTATATATATATATCTTATATATCTCCACACGTCCACCCCCAACCCTCTGTCCCCCACTGAGTATTCATGTCCCGCACCCCCCCCCCCCTTCCCCCCCCCCCCCCCCTATCCTATATTTGTATACACCACTCTCTTCCTCCCCTCCCCCCCCCCCCCCCCCCCCCCCCCCCCCCCCCCCCCCCCCCCCCCCCCTCCTCTCTCCACACGCTGTGATCGTTGTGGTGACTTTCCACCGTCGCGCACCCCCCCCACGCCCCCGCACCTCAGCCTCCTCCTTGTTCCCCTCTCCCCGCGGGCTTTCAGCTCGCCCGAAATCCCTTTCTCGCCTCCGTAGGGGAAGCCATGTGACCCTTGTCCAATGCCAGAGTATGAATGAATCCAGGGATTTTTTTAAAAGTTGTCTCTGGTCAGAAGGACAGTTACATAGCACAGGAGGAAAAAAAAGTCTGCTAGTGGAACCGCAGTAGTGTCAAAATGCATGGTTCTCAAAGACGTCGGAAGAAACAAGAAAAAAAACTGGAAAAAGCAAAAATTTTTAGCGCTTGTAATACCTGTGGAAAAATAATTTTGGACAGAGAAGAAATAAAACCTTCAGATACAACGTGTAGAAAACTTAGGAACCCGGGTTTCAAATCGGCCTTTGAAAAAAAAATTTAAGAGGGCATGCCAAAAGTAAACTTCATTTAAGTTTTTTTTGTGCGCAATCATAGAAAAAAAACAAGTTTGATAAGTGGCCACTATTGTTTTGACAAAAAAACACAGAACATGGACACGTGACAGTTACAAAGACACATGAAGAAAGGTTACGAAACCGTTCTAACACCACAGACAGTTTGGATCAGACACCTATGACTAACTGTATACTGTTAACTCTGGAGAGTGGGAAAATCCCCTTTTTATCTAAAGTTGCCTCCTTGTTCTAGGGCTGTAGGAACATTAATGATTTCACAACCAGAATCACTTAGAGTTTAAGACTTTGCTTAGGTGGTAGAATAGACTGTATGCCCTACTGTGCTTTGCAGCACAGCCGTTCTTGTACACCTGCGAAGTATGGTGGACTGGGTAGAGCAGGAAATCTGGTGGCTTGTGCATATTACCTGCTATTTAATAGAAAAATTTAGCTTAGTGGAAAAATCAACGATCCTCAGCCAGTGAAAGATTTACTCCCTGAGGGGAATGCTGGATGTTAGGTAGACCGAGGGTGTGGTCAGCCGACCTTTTAATCTCAGATAGAGGCTTCTCACAAAGATCCCAGACAAGTCAAAGTTTATCCTGAGGAAAGACTGGATGCAGTTGGGCAAGGGGTGGTCAACACACCTTCTTAATCTCAGACACAGGGGCTTGTATCCCAAAGAGAAAAAATTGGATTTCTGAATAAAGATTGGGGTTTAAAAAGGAAAAAAAACAATGAAATGGAGAATTCAAAATCTGAAATAATCCCTTAAAATTTAGGCAAAATTTTTGTAAACAAACAATATAAAACAAAACCAAAGCCTGATTTGTACAAAGTAAAGAATGAAAAATTTATTGTATATTCAGAATGGATGTTGTAGGTTAAAAGTCTGGATGTGAATTAGGCTTTTTTTGTCATGTGGGCCTAAACAGGGAGTATGTCAGACAAAGCCTCAAGTATGGCAGGCTGAGAGTGGGTGTGGATTAGCACAGTTGCCAAAGAATCAGTCTGCAGCATGTTGTTTGAATGCTGGGCGGGAAGGAAAAAGCCGCACGTGGTGCATGGCAATCTGGGGCAGCAGAAACTCGCATGGTGGAGATGGTTGTGCGTGCAGTGAGGCCCGCGGAGAAAGAACCAGTTAAAAGAAAGAAATAAGATGCAGGCAGAGGGGCAGAGAAAGAGAGGGAGATGGGAGAGGAAAAAGATATAGTGAAAGTCTTTTGTTAGTCTCAGAAGGAGGAGAGAGAGAGAGGGGACTAGAGTGAAGGGCAAAGAATGCCTGTACATACAAGCATTCTGACATTTACCAAGAGCGCTGGCAGAAGACTCTCAAACTGCCTGAAAATTCAGAGATCTAGAGGTACGCCTCTCAGGCCAGGCAACATGTGTTATTATTGATTATCCTGGCCAGGATAGTAGAGCAGAGTCTCTCACTAGTTCTTTGGAGACGTTGAGTTCTTTAAAGAGTGTAGGAGACACTGCAAGGGTGTGAGGCTGAGCTGGCCTCTCTTTAGAGTGTGAGGCTCCCATTATTAGGATCAGAGAGATGAAGGAGAGGGGAGAGGAAGAGAGGGACTGACTGAGAGAGAGAAGATAGGTCTGTAGGAAAGGAAATCATTCTTTTTAGTCTCAGCACGCCACCCGAGTGCTAAGGTGCATCTGCCCTGGTTCTTAGTGGGCGCTCAGAGACCCCAGGTCCCTGTGACCAGTGTGGGAGTCTCAGAAATCGGGGCCTGCAGGTATTGAAGTCGGCGTCCCAACAATCACAGAGGAGGCCAAGAATTCAGGTCAGAGTCTGTCCTCCAGCGTCTGGTAATAGACAGCAAACTGACCAGGGAAATCAGAGGGGAATCCCTGATTTATGCCAGCACTCAGGGATCCAAAACAGAAAGGAAGGGGAGACCTAAAAAATGGAGAAAAAGTGGATCGGAGGGAAGGCAGATGGAAAGCAGTATGTTAGAACAGGAAGTAGTCGAGGCAGAGGGGCAGCTAGAGGGAGCAGAACATACACAGAGGTTACACAGAAGGTAGGGATGAGAGATGGAATCTCCCTCACTCAGGTGCCGGCACGGCCGCCCGCCTGCCTCGAGGCGACTGAGAGTACAAGGTTTATTTCTCTTCTCCTTCTTCCTCTTCGACCACACGGATATAACCCCGTGCTCGGTCATTCAAGTGTGATGAGTGTCCAATGAGGTGAAACGACTTCTGTGCGGAACCACGGGTTAGGGCCCAGATTCTGGTAGCCCGAGAGCTGTGGAACCAAACACGCACTCTTAACTTTCACAGCACAGTCACACGGAATAGAGTTGGGTAGGATAAGGGAAGAGCAAGGTTACCTTTGCCGAAATGCTGTTGGGTGCTGTTGTAGCCTGTGCTCAGTATCCGGGTTACCGGCTACCCCGAAGCTGCTTCAAGGGGCGGGGGTGGCAGGGAAAAATGGCGATCTGTGTCACCAGCACCAGGAATGTAAGGTTATGGTGTGTCCCCCCAGAATGAAAGGCCACGAGGTCTGAGTTCTTCGCGAGCAAGTTTAAATTCAGGGTAGCCAGAAGTAATCAGCTAGGCTCAGGGGGAAGATAGAGCCAAGCCACAGAATGGGATCTGCTTGGAATTTAAGGGATAAGGTGAGAGTGGGGTGGGTCGTGAATTCATGTCAGAATCTGGAATCTGGCTTCTGAGGGCGAGGTCGGAAGATATCCTGAGTAATAGGGTGGCCTGCTTTAGCATAACCAAAGGCTGCTGGAGAGCAGTTTTTGGACCTCCGGTCTTAGTGTCTCTTCATCATTCCAATGGTTTTCTGTATCTAACCACAACCTGACAATATTCTCTTATTCTCCACTGGTTGATGGGTTGCCAGCATCTGTTTCAGCAGCAGTTGCTTCAAAAAAGCTTCTCTAAAGACGGTTGAGAAATGCACTTACTGTTGGGTATAAGTGTAAGAACTTAGGGGGACAGTTTTTGTTTACTATATCCATTTGGCAGTGTAATGGACATAGTACCTAGAGCCTATGTCCTTTCTAGCCTCTGGTTAAGATTTCACCTTTTACCAGTACAAATGAGTCTCCAGGTATGGTCTTCACTGTATTAAATTCCTGCTACACCTAATCTGTTTAGGGGTTTATCTTGAAATGGTGTTGGATTCTGTCTAATGTCCATTTTTTTGCATCCATGGACGAATTAGTAATGATGTATATTTTATTTTGTTAATGGGGTGTGTGTAACATTTATTGAACCATCCTCAGATTCTTAAATATATCATTTGATCATGAGAAAATGGAAAAAGTCTATATCCTATGTATTATTTATTATTTTTCATTTTTAATGTATATAAGTAATTTACCTGCATGTGTTGACACTGCAGCTAACCAAAAGGCACGATCATAAGAGAGCATCAGATCCCTGGAAATGGAGTTCTTGACAGTTGTTAGCTGCAGTGTGGGTGCTAGGATTTGAGCCATGGTCCTCTGTAGGAGCAGTTCAGTGTCGCTTATCTTGCTGCGGGCCATCTATCCAACCCGAGGAATGATTCTTTAAATGTGTTTGTGAATTCAGTTTGCTAATCTTTTGTGGGTTTTAGAACTATAGTCTTCAAACACATATGGTTTATATTTTTAGTGATTTTTCTTACACTATTTTTGTCTTGTTTTGGCAAGAATAATGTAGGTGCCTAAATTAGTTTAAAGCCAGCTGTGGTGGCATCCACACTTACAAGGCAGAGGAAGCAGATCTGTGTAAGATCGAGGTCATCCTGTTCTCCATAGTGATTCTAGTTCAAGCTGGGGCATGAGAGTCTGTCTAAAGAGGAGATACTATAATATAATAATAAATAAATAAAGACAATAAATTAAAAAATAAATAAAATTGGTTTTAGAAGCTATCCCTTCAGTTCAAGTGCTTTTAGAGACGACTTAACGAATCTCATATTAGCTCTTCCTATGGTTTGGCAGAATTCAACACTGAAGCTGGACTAGTTTCTGGGTGTTTTGTTCTGTTTGTTTCCTTGTATTTCCATTTTTTGATGTAAGTCTTTCGGGAAGCCTCCAGCGTTACTGGAACTGGTATAAGTAGTCACAGGTGGCTTTTGAACATCCAGAGATCTACATGCCTCTATCTCCCATATGCTGGGATTTAAAAAAAAACGTTGAGCTACCACACCTGGTTTAGGGTTGTATTAGTACTTTTTGTTGCTTTTGTAGATAGAAACCCCAGGACCAAGGCGACACTTATAAAAGGACAGTAGTTTATTAGCTTTTTATGATTGATGGTTCAGGGAATTAGAGTCTTTTGTGGTGGGAGGCATGGTGCCAGGGCTGGAGCAGAAAGCTACTGTACAATGAGCACAGGGAGTCAAAGGTTGGATGAGAGGACAGAGCGTAGGGAGAGAGCGCGTATCAGGTCGACGGGGACGGAAGGGATGATGGGGTGGGATGAGAGGAGAGGAGGGGAGGAGAGGAGATGGAGAGAGGGAGGGAGAGTGAGAGAGTGAGAGAGAGAGAGAGAGAGAGACTGAGACCACAAGGACTTTGTTAAACTCACTAGGCTGGCCCCATGATCATATCTTCCTCCATGAATGGCCACACCTTCCTAAGACCTTACACAGAACAGTTTACCCCCCAACTGGGAATAAAATATCTGAATCTTAAAGCCTATGTGGGACATCTCTCATTCTAACACCACAGTTCCCTCCTCTTTGCTCCCCTACTAGGCTCCTGCCTATTACAAGATGAAAATGCATAGTACAACCTTAATAAGCTCCATAGTCCTTTACGCAGTCTCAATTCTACGCAACATTCTATAGCTCAGGCTGGAAAGATGGCCTAGTGGTTAAGAGTCACCCGACTGCTCTTGCAGAGGACCTGGGTTTGATCCCCCACCCACATGGTGACTGAACCATCTTTGGCTCCAGTTCTAGGGAATCTGACATCCTCTCTGAGCCTCTGACAGCATTGCATGCCATGGGTACCAAACCTGCATGCAGACAGTACGATTTCATACACATAAAAAAAAAAATTTTTAAGTCATAAAAAAAATAGCAAATTCTTTTTTTGGGGTGGGGGTTCTTTTCAAGACAGGATCTCCCTGCTCGCCCCAGCTGTCTTAGAACTCACTTCGTTAGAACAGGATGGCCTTTGAACTTCATAAAGTCTACCTGCTCTCTGTCTCCTGAGAGTACTAAGGATAAAAGGCGTGGCACCACCACACCCGGCCTAACAATCTCTTAATGTTTAAGCTTTAAAAAATAAAATAGACTGCAAATTAACATACATTCCAAAACACTGGAACTGGAATACACTTTCATTCCAAAGGGAGGAATTAGAGTGTCTATAGTAGGTAAATACTGGCCAAAACAAGGATGAAAAACCAGCAGGGCAAATACCCAATTCCAGTAGTCCATGTGCAGCTTGGGATATTTACTTTCCAAAGGAGCTTAGATGGCTCGCTCTTCCAGCCTTTGCTTGCAAACATATCTCTTTCTTTCAGGCTGTGTACCATCCCTGTATGCAGGCTCTCTTTGGCAAATGTCTTACAGCTCTGGCATCTCGAATGTCTTCTGAGGTCTCCACTGCCAACCAGCTCTAGCATTCACAGCTTTCCACAATGGCCTATCAGGGGTTCTCGTTCTTTATTCAGGGATGTCCTTGCTGCACTTTGCCTTCCGTGGCTCTCTGAAACATGTGAGGAGGAACTGTGACCCCTTCACTCTTGCAAATTCCTTGGCCTATAAAGACCACACCACGTGAATTTTGAAACACTGCCGAGTTATGGCGCAAGTTTGGGATGGACTCTGGCCATTACACATTTGCAACATTGTTTGCGCCTGGACTGGTTGGAGCAGAAAAACCTTTCAGTATGTCTCCTTTCAAAACTGGAGGATCTAGCTGTGTGTGGTCTTAGCCCTGAAAGGTACTATTGCTGTATAATCTCCTTACTTTCAATTTTTGTTACTCATCATACCCTTAAATCTGGAGCCTCCTTAATTCACTTTTTCATTTTTCTGATAGCTGGCCTTCCTTTTTACTTTTCTGTATTTAATAGTTACCCTCCTGTAATTCCTTCATATCTCCTTATCAAAGGTGAGACTTCTCCTTCACTTGCCTTAGTCCCACCTTTATATCTTCTTTTCTTTTCCTTTTACAGTGCACTTTTCAGATCCAAATGTACATTCTGCACTTTCTTTTTTCTTTTTATTTTATTATTGTTTTAATCTTTATTTTTGTACAAGATCTAGATTCAATCAAATCTAGACCTGTGTTCCCCACCTATCCCCCCACCCACAAGAGCTCATGTTTCGTGCCAACCATACTTTCATCTCTTTCTCATCGTTCTCGATATTCTCCATGCAGAATTGAATGTTTTGAGCAGGAGTTTTTTATTTTTATTATTTTTTTTTTAGCAGGGTTCCATGGCTGCCTGCAATTCACTATGCAGATTGGCCTGCCCCTGCCTTCTCTGTTAGAATTGCTAGAATTAAGGGCATGAGACTCTGTCCCCAGCTATTTATCCTTTTTAAAGAATATTTTCAAGAGTACAGAGTTTTTTGTCAGAAATAGAAATTTTTTCTCTCATCACTTTGAAAATATATTGATTGTCAGGTGTGGCAAGTGCACGTCTTAATCCCGCACTCGGAGGGGAAGGTACGAGAATCAGGCAGATCTTGTGGAGTAAGGCCAGCCTGGTTCTGCTAGCGACGCTACCAGGGAGATTCTGTCTCAAAAAGGCAAAAAAAAAAAAAAAAAAAAAGCATATTTACCCTCTTGCTTTTTAGTTGTCTGCCATGATATTTATCAGGTACCTTCTTATATTTCATTTATATATGTGTTTGCTTGTGGGGGGGGCTATGTGCAAAAGAAAATGAATTCTTTGGTGGGCAAGTGCCTCTTCCCACTCATAATCCTACTCACAGGCATGCAGTTCAGCGCTGGAAATATGCCAGGTGCACTCAGTAACAGTGGCTGCGGCTGCCAACCCAGAATTGTTACTGTATCTATATATACATTTTTCCTACAGGAGAAAAATATCTGTTGGGATTTTTAGTTGGGATATATGCCTATTCTTCTTACTATATATAGTCTGTAACAACACAAAGGAAAGAATCTGAGGGTGGAGGAGACAGATTTGCAAGCTAAGGAACAAAAAAGACTATGTCAGTATGCAGAATTGCAGAGGAGAATGCAGAGGGCTGGAAGCTGGAAGTGTTTGGAAGGCGGTGAAGGGAGATACAGATTAATACGCCATTTGACAATAGCCCCAAGTGCTGGCTGCTTTAAGTTTATCTTCAGGGAGAAAGTCTAAATTTTTGGCCCATGTATTAGTCAAGGTTCTCTAAAGAACCAGAATCAACAGAATGCTGAAGTCCACCCTCTCTTGACTTCCTGTGCTCCTTGTAAGATGTGAACCTCGGCTTTCTGCCCCAGCCCCGGCCACCATGCCTCCCACCACAATGGTCTCTGATTCCCTGGAACAGTCAATCGTGAGCTCAAATTAACCCTTCCTTTTATAAGTTAAATAAATAAATAAATAAATAAATAAATAAATGCTGAAGGCCTGATGGATTCCAGGAGATCTGGCCATCTTCAGTCTAAACTGGGATCCAAAGAGTTGATCACAGCAGCAAGAGGAACTCACCAATGAGAGAGAAGATAAGCAGCAAAAGAGAGACCAGCTCCTTTCTGCCCTGGCTACCATCAGAAGGTAACGTCCACATTTAGTTCGGGTCACCTGGCTTGAGATAATCCAATCAGAGAATATCTTTCTCATCCAAAATCCAGTCAAGTTGACACCCAGGATTAACAGGATTAACCATTACAGCCTACCTGTCTGTCGGGAAGCTGTATATTTAGGGCTTGAAAAATGTGAACAAATTCAAATTTCCATAAGAACAATTGTCACAAAAATGTTGATCAGCAAACTTGTTGAGAGACAGGAAGAAAAAGTTACCATGGAAACAGACATTTAGAGGCATTCACATGAAGAGATTTCTTTGTACTTGGTTTTAAATAAATGATTAATTCAAAGTTTCTATACCTTGGTGGAGGTTACTTGATAGTAGTCCAAAAATTTTTTCAAACATATTTTTCATACTAGGTAACATTCATAGAAAGTTAGGAAATAGTCTTTCCTTTTGATTCTATGAGTACATCATTTTATAATTATAATATCTATTGAAAAATATGATACAGATATGAATATGTCCTGATGAAGTCATTAATTGTACAGTTGATGTATGATTTCTACAAAAGGAAAGATGGAAGACAGAATCACAAAGAAATCACTTACATACAATTATTTTCTGAGATTCCACACTGCTCTGTTTGGAGAGGAAAGGGGATCCTGGCTGAGCTCTGATAGCCCCCCACCCCAGGCACTCGAATAGAGTCACAGCATGGTTCTTAGAGGCTTAGAGCTTCTATGGGAAGAGCAGAAGGCACAGACAACTCCAGTAAGTGTGCCGAACTGACCTTGGTGAAGAAATTTAGGGTCCAAATGTCAGGCGGGTTTCCATGGACAGGGCAGGACCTTGTAAAGTCAGGGATTATGGGGATGGCTGGGCAGAGGCAGGGGGAGCCAGGCATAGACTTGGAGCTGTATGACAGGGCTCAGAGGTCACACAGGTGACTCCAGAAGGACCAGTCTCTGATAGGGTGAAACAGTCATGGGGGTGGGAAAAGACGGAGAGCAAAAACTGCCACCATGGGCTGGGCATGGCAGCACATGCCTGCAATACTAGCCCTCTGGAGGCAAAGGCAGAGGGGTGTGTGGCAAGTGCTACCCACACCACACACACACCCACCTACCCACATACACACACACAACCCTGTATGGGCAAGTGACAGCCCACATGGGACCGCAAGGACTTATGTGTAATGAACAGCTCCAGGACACAGACCCGCATCAAGTCAGATGACAACCCCATGGACACCAGAGCCTGTATGTGTGTCAGATGACAGCGTCGCATTGGGACACCAGACCCTGTGCATGCAGATTCAGATGACAACCTCCTCATGTGATACCAACCATGGTGGGCAGAGATGACACAACCAATAGACTACCAGACCCGCATGGGGGTCAGATACAGCCTCCATTGGTACACCAGACCCTGATGGGTCAGACGGGACAAACCTCCAGTGGACACCCACCCTATGTCAACACAACCTCCAGTGGACACCAGACTCCTGATGTCAGAATGACGCCCTCCAGTGGACACCAGACCCTATGTCAGCTGACAACCTCCTAGGTGGGACACCAATCCAGGTTTGGTCAGATGGACACCCTCCGGACCACCAGAACCAAGTTTGGGGTTCAATGACAACTCCATGAGCACAGACCTTTCTGGAGTTCAATGACAACAACCTCAAGGGAGCCAGATCCAATGGCCATCAGATGACAACCCAGTGGACGACCATACCCTCCACGGCCATCAGTAAAGGCACCCACTGGGATGTCAACGGCATGAACCCATTGCACTAGATTACAACAAACCTCAAGTGAGACCAAACAAGCTTCTATGGGTCATCATAGTACAACTTCCAGTGTAGGAACCAGACCTTCCCCAGGATATTGTCCCTTGCAAGAATGCGACCCCTCATTGTAAGGCCAGTATCCTTCAAGTTCTTTCATCTAAGGACAAAGTCCAGAATGCGGTCTTGAATCCACCCTGTCCCAGCCAAGTCCAAATTCCCTAAAAAGAAGTCAAAATCGAAGACCCGGAAGAAACCTGAATTCCCTAAGAATCATTCCATTGTGAAGTCCTATCTTGCTCCTATGAGAACTTGGGAAGTCTTCCAGAATGTTTCCACCTCAAAGTTCCCATGAGAACACACTGGGGAGAAGCCATATGTTTGCAAGGAGCCTGGATGCACGTGGAACTTCCCCCTCAGAGTGAGCTCAAACAACACATGCAAAGCACAGTGGAAATCGGCCCTACAAGTGTACCAAGTGTGACTGGAATCTTTGCAAGATTGCTTACTAAAGCCGCATGAGAAAATGCACATGGAATGTTCATCCCAGTGAACTTGACGGTGGCATGAGTAACATCTATTCCCTACTAAATTTTATCTTCCTTCCTGACTTGTCAAAATGCAGTAGATGCTCAATTGTGTTTGTAATTTTAAAAAGAAATAATAAAATAAAAATAGATATAATATAATCATATGTAAAGAAAGATTGACTTTTCAAGGTGAATTATTTTAATTTGACACACAACTGAAGCATTGTTATCATTGGGATCTGTCCATTCCTCGTGGCCATGTATGTTGGTTATTGACTGCTTATGCTCACTGTCAGTGGCACTTCATGGCAGGTAAGCTGGAGTTATTTTATTTATTTGTCTTTTGAGACAGGTTCCCTGAACCTCTTTTCCTGGGAANCGGGAGGCCACTTTGGTCTAAGGCAAGATGAGACCCTGTCTGAAACCACAAGGAAAGTACCGCTATTATCACCTGGAGAAAGTAGCCCAAGACACAGGAGAGTTTGAAAGGAAGGATGGCTTGGCCCAGTTGGTGGAGGCTAGCCCAGGACAAAATTCTCTGATGCCAGCTCAAGCCTAGGACCAGTTTAAGAAGAGAGGTAAGAGTGCTAACTGCTCTTGCGGAGTACCCAGTTCGATCCCAGCAGATCCCACATGGGCGGCTGAGAACAATCTTTAACTCCAGGCTTCCAGGGGAATCCGTACAACCCTCTTCTGACTTCTCAGCATTGTCATGGACATGGGTGCGCAACGTCATGCAGAAGTACATTTCATACACAATAAAAAAAAATAAAAATATTTAAAAAGAACAACCCACAAACAACAGAAACAAATGAGGAACTGAAACCTCCAGCACAGGGGGCACGGGGCTGTAATGTTGAGGTTGAGACAGGGAGAACCTAGACACTGAGTCCTATGGGGCCCTAACAGGAGAACTTGACTCAGAAAATCAAATCAATCATGGGGCCAGGCCAGGCAGACAGGCCTTTAATCCATTATCCTGCAGAGAAGGGAAGAGAGCTCGACAGGAGATGGACGGGTCCTGTCTACATGGCAGAGCTAAAAAAGACCATTCAATAAAAAACAAAAACAAAAATTTAAAACACAGAAGCAAAAGTTTTCATTATTCTTTCTTCTTTGTATTTTAATTTTTATTTTTTTATTTTATTTTTTTGTTTTGAGAGAGAGAGAGAGAGAGATGAGAGAGAGAGAGAGGAGGAAGGAAGGAATCTCCCTCTCTAATCCGCAGCTGTCTGGAGTCTCTCTTAGACACAGATTGGCCTTGATACTCACAGATATCCTGCGCTCTGCTCTCCCAAGCTGGGATTAAAGGCGTGTGCCTCCCACACCCTGCTCCATTATTATTTTAAAGTGGCTTGATCCTCGAATTTTTAGGCTAAAAGTAATTTTGCTGAATTGACAGCTGTCAAAGAGCTGAAATATGCACATTCCAGCTATTGAGTACTTCTAAAAATCAAGGCCATGAGCGTATACTTAGCAACTCATGTCACAAGAGCAAAGCAAAGCCTTTGGGTTCTGACCTAGGAGGTGACTTGACAGCATTCACTCTCTGAATCTTCACCCCTCAAATCAAGAATGAGCATAGTAAAATCTTGCACAAGGACACTGGGGATGAAGACAAAAAAGTTCAGTCCCTCTACACTGTGGGATTTCTAAGAGTGACCTCCAGGATGTCCAGATGCCTTTGCTAAGGAAATTAAGTCAGGCTCTGCAACACAGGGCCTCAGAGACCCCGCCCCCCAAAGGGCGTGGCCAGCTTCATTCAATCTTGACGCCCCGCCCACTTCCTGCCAGGGGCTTTAAAAGCACTCTCCAGCAGCCCAGGAATCTGTGGGACTCTCCCAGTCAGCTGGATCTGAGCTCCTGCCTGGTCTACACACCAGTGGCCGACCCTCTACATTCCAATCTCATTCCGGATCTCATTCCCCGGCTACCACCATTCTTCTTGTCCAACTCCGTGATCTGAAGGGATCTTAGGACCTGAAGCTCTCGCCACTGAATATCTAGTTCAGCAAGAAGATGAACTCCTTCCCCAGAACTGTGGAGGAGCTTGAAGAGTTTCTGCGGGTTTTCTCTGAGCCAGGTAACAACGATTTACAAGCCCCAGCTGAGCCAGAACAACAACCCTTCCCACCTGGGACTGCCCTGGTGGAGGCCAGTGGGTGTGAAGCAGCCCAGAGCCAGGCGATGCCTTCCAGGAGGCCCCCTGAGATGACTGTCGGGATGTTCTAGCATCCCTGGGACAGTCCTCACCCAGAACTCAGCAACAACTGCTCTCCGGTGAAGCTATTGATCTTGCCGCTTCCAGAGCCAAGTGAGACTGTTGCTGGGAAGCCTGAAATTGTGGATCCTGCTGAGGTAAATCCCTCGGACTTGACTCTCAGGTGACAGTGTCATTGATGGCCTGAAGACATCATTCCACGACAGCCAGACCTTCACCAGTCACTGCAAGTGGCCGCACAGTTCTCCCATCATGGCAGCCGGATGAAGACCCCAATTCCTTGTATATGCAGAACAGCAGAAACAGTCTGAAGGATGGCCCGTTGCCCCCCCAGATTGATACTTCCCTTCTGGGAGAGCGGTTAGACGCGAAAGCTATTAAAGTAAGGAGGCAGAGGCAGAAGAGAGGTTGCAACAGGTAAGTGACTAGATATATGTATGTAGAGAGCCGAAGAGTCAGCGAGAGAGAAAATAACGACGTAGGAAGAGAAGGAGAAGGGGAGGGATCAGTGGAAGTATCAGAGCGCGCAGATTTGCGTAGAGCTTGATCCGAACTACACTGAGAATCCGAGGGATATGAAAGTTTTAAGAGCTTCGAATGATTCCAGAAAAGTCTGTTAGAACAGAGGGTATAAGCAGCTAAGATGGTACTTCACACAGTGTTCAGACCTCATTCTGGGTTCAGAAGATGACAGTTCAGTGCGTGAACCAGCCCCTACTGGAATCAGCTCCCCCAAGCTCCAATGGCCCAGAACAGCAGCCAGAATAATCTACAGAACGTCATTATGACAAACCTTCTGCTGGAGACCAGCTCCCTGTATGGCGGGTCAGATGACAGGCAACCACTGGAGACCTGACCCCTGTGTGGGGGTCAGGATTGGACAACAAACCAGTGGAGACCCCAGACCCTTATCGGGGGTTCAGATGACAAAAACCAATTGAGACCAGATCCTGTATGGGGATTAGATGACAACCAATGGAGACCAGACCCTGCTTGGGAGTAAGATGACAAAACAACAATGGAGACCAGACCCTGTTTGGGGGTCAGATGACACCCTCCAGTGGACACCAGACCATGCTTGGGGGTCAGATGACAACAACCAATGGGGACCAGACCCTGTATGTGGATAAGAGGACACCCTCCAGTGGAGGACAGAACCTGCATGGGGGTCAGATGATGGCCTCCAGTGGACACCAGACTCTGTATGGGGGTCAGATGACGCCCTCCAGTGGACACCAGACCCTGTATGGGGGTCAGATGACAACAACCAATGGACACCAGACCATGTATGGTGATTAGATGACAACCTCCCGTGGGGAGACCCGACCCTGTATGGGGGTCAGATGACAGCCTCCAGTGGACACAAGACCCTGTATGGGGGTCAGATGACTACAGCCAAAGGAGACCAGACCCTGTATGGGGGTCAGATGACTACAGCCAATCCAGACCAGACCCTGTATGTGGGTCAGAGGACAACCTCCAGTGGACAACAGACCCTGCATCAGAGTCAGATGACAACCTCCAGTGGACACCAGACCCTGCATCAGAGTCAGATGACAACCTCCAGTGGACACCAGACCCTGTATGGGGGTCAGAATACCCCCATCCGTGGACCAACCAGACCCTGTATGGGGGTTAGATGACAACCTCCAGTGGAAACCAGACCCTTTTTTGGGTATGGGGGTCAGATGACATCCTCCAGTGGACACCAGACCTTGCATGGGGGTCAGATGACATCCTCCAGTGGACACCAGACCATGCTTGGGGGTCAGATGACGCGCCAGTGGACACCAGACCCTGCATCAGAGTCAGATGACAACCTCCAGTGGACACCAGGCCCTGTATGTGGGTCAGATGACAGCCTGCATTGGACACCAGACCCTGCATCAGAGTCAGATGACAACCTCCAGTGGATACCAGACCATGTGTGGGGGTCAGATGACAACAACCAATGGAGACCAGACCCTGTATGTGGGTCAGATGACAGCCTCCGGTGGACACCAGACCCTGTATGGGGGTCAGACGACAACCTCCAGTGGACACCAGACCCTGTATGGGGGTCAGACGACAACCTCCAGTGGACACCAGACCCTGTATGGGGGTCAGATGACGCCCTCCAGTGGACACCAGACCCTGTATGGGGGTCAGCTGACATACCTCCTAAGGGTGGGGACACCAACCACGGTTTGGGGGTTCAGATGGACACCCCTCCAGTGGACCCCAGAACCAAGTTTGGGGGTTAGATGACAACCTCCAGTGGAGGCCAGACCTTTCATGGGGGTCAGATGACAACAACTCTAGGGACCAGATCCACAATGGCCACAGATGACAACCCCAGTGGAACCATACCTCCAGCGGCCATCAGACTAAGCACCACACTGGGATGTCAGACGGCTATGAACCCACGATTATACAAACCTCAAGTGAGACAAACAGCTTCTTGGTCATCATATGGTACAACTTCCAGTGGTAGACCAGCCTCTCCCAGCGTGATGTCCCCTTGAGAATGACGACCCTATGGTTAAGCCCAGTTCCTTCCAATTCATTTCATCTACGGACAAGTCCAAATGCGGTCTTGAATTCACCTCGTCCCACCAGGCCAATTCCCTAAAAAGAAGTCACAAATCGAAGGACCCGAAGAACCTGAATTCCCTAAGAGATCATTCCATTGTGAAGTCCTATCTGTCCTATGAGGAACTTGGTGAAGTCTTACCAGAATCGTTTCCACTCAGAGTTCCCATGATGAAGCACCACTGGGGAGAAGGCCATATGTTTGCAAGGAGCCTGGATGCACGTGGACATTATTCCCGTCTCAGTGAGCTCAAAGAACACATGACAAAGCACAGTGGAAATCGGCCCTACAAGTGTCACCAAGTGGGTGATGGAAACTGCAAGATTGGTGTACTAAACACGCCGCTGATGAAAACTGCACATGGAATGTTCATCCAGGGGGTGGACTTGACGGCTTCATGTAGGATAACTCGTAGTCCCTACTAAGTTTATCTTCTCCTTCCTGAACTTGTCAAAATGCAGGTATATGCTCAATTGGTGGTAATTTGTAAAATAAAAATAAAATAAAATATTGTCTCTATTAGACCAGGCTGGCCTTGAACTCACAAAGATCCGCCTGCCTCTGCCTCCCAAGTGCTAGGATTAAAGGTGTGTGCCACCATGCCTGTCTAAGCCTGAGTTATATAAGAAAGCAGGCTGGGCACAGGCCTGGTAGCCAATAAGCAGCATTCTTTCCTAGTTCTGTCCTTGAGTCAGACCCGGATTTCCCTCAGTGTTGGATTGTGACCTGGAAGTGGTAAGATGAAATTAAACCATTTTCTCTTAGCAAGTTACTTTTGTTCAGTATTTTATCACAGCAACAGAAAGCTAACTATAACGTTATTGGTTTTAATTTGCACTTGTAGTTTATAATACAATAAATTGGGCTCACATTCACCCAACACATTTTTCTGAAGGCAGAGGCAAGCAGGTCTGCACAATATCGAGGTTATCCTGTTCTCCATAGTGAGTTCTCAGTCAGCTGGGGCCATGAGAGTCTCTAAAAATAATATAAATACAATTAGTTTAGAGGCTACCTTGTAGTTCAAATGTTTTAGAGGACTTTGGAAAGAATTCATATTAGCTCTTCCTTTAATGTTTGGCAGAATTCAGCAGTGAAGCTAACTAGTTCTGAGGGTTTTTTGTTTGTTTCTTGTTTTTCGTTTTTGATATGGTCTTTCTGTAGCCTCCAGCTGTGCTGGAACTTGGTATGTAGACAAGACTGGCTTTGAACTCAAAGATCTATCTGCCTCTATCTCCTGTGTGCTGGAACTTGGTATGTAGACAAGGCTGGCTCTGAACTCAGAGATCCACCTGCCTCTATCTCCTGTGCTGGAACATGGTATGTAGATAAGGCTGGCTTTGAACTCAGAGATCCACCTGCCTCTATTTCCTGTGTGCTGGGACTAAAAAGTGAGCTGCCACACCTGGCTTTGGGTTTTTTTTGTTTGTTTGTTTTGATGGAAGAATTTTTATTATTGATTCAGTCTCTTTATTTGTTAATGGTTGCTTTTTCTGAAAAAGGGTCTCCCTGTAGATCCACATGATTCTGCATCCCAAGTTCTGGGATTAATGGCCTGCACCACTACACTTGGCAGATTTCCCATTTCTTGATAATTCAGTCTTGTTAAGTATTTGTGTTGAAGATTTCTGTTTTGTCAGGTTATCCACATGTGGGTAACTGATCCCAGCACTGCACTTCCTAGGAGCCTCTGTATTCCACTGGTTTCAGTGGCAATGTTTTCTCTCTCATTCTGGTCTTATTTATTTACTAGTTGGTCTTTTTCCTAGTTGGTCAATTTTAGCCTTTATTTTAAAAATATTAGTATTCACTGGGCATGGTAGTACATACCATTAATCCCTATACTGAGGAGACAGAAGGAGGCAGATCTCTGTGGTCTACATAGCAAGTTCCAGGCCAGCTTGGGCTACAGAGAGACTATATATAAATTTAGTAATGTATAGTAATCCATTATAAAATAATTATATATAATATTCTTAATTGAATTCTTAATTCTTGTCTCTCATTATTTCTAACATATTCTTTATCATTTCCTCCTAATTTTGAAGTCACTTTATTTTTCCCCTAGCATCTTGAGATATATGATTAATATGTTTTTTCTTCCTAGTTGAAATCGAATTTATTATTGAAAATAGAGGATAGGCTGACTAGAGCTCAGGGGATGAGCTGGCACTGAGGAGTGAGCAGGGAGAGTAGTTTGGTGCAATGGAGTTTAGCACAATTTGAATTGGGGGGTGGGGGCCTCTAGGGGGTCCCAATGGAGAATTGGGTATAAAGGTGAATAAGACTGATTAAAACATATAAAAAATTCAACAACAACAATAACAAAAACAGAGGCTTCACTGTGAGTGTGTTGCTTAGGTTTGGGCATCTCTCATACATATGTTCTCTGTGTGTGACCAGTTGTGGGACTCTATATTAGCCTCCATCTGTTACAAAAATAAGCTTTGATGAGCAACTACAATATACTCATTTATAAATATAAGGATTCATATTTAGCATCTGGTAAGAAATTTTATTTGTCAGCTGGGCATAGTGGCGCATGCCTTTAATCCCAACTCGGAGGCAGCAGCAGGTGGATCTTTGTGAGTTCAAGGCCAGCCTGGCCTACAGAGCGAGTTCCAGGACAGCTGGGGCTACTGGGAGACCCTGTCCAGAAAATTCCCCCCCCCCAAAAAACCCCAAATTTTGTTTGTCTGAGATATGACAGAGATAGGGTTTTCTCTAGAATCTATGACCTGTCCACCCATGTATTTGACTCTATTTACAATGTCACCCAGAAGTTCCCTCCCATTGAAAGAACTTTATGTCCATTAAGATAGCTGTTGATTACCCAATAGATAAAAGTGTACTACTGTGCCAATAGAGATATTTTTCTGTCCCAGTCACTGTGGTTATTGGGCTTTACAGCTGGATTGAACCATTGATTGATTTTCTCCTTTACCAGCACTCATAGTCTCCTCTAGAACTATGAGAGCTGGTCTTCAGGGAGGGGGCTTCCAAGTCAATTCCAGCACCATTGCTCCAAGTCCTGTGTCCAAACTACATCCTGTCTTCAGCAATAAGGTCTCACCTTCAAGTTCTGGGAGGTAATCAAGGGCTATGGCAATAGCCTGTGTTATTTGGGGGAATCTTTTGGCCTACACTGGTAGTAAAGAGAATACTAATACATCCTTTAACTCTCACCAGTGAAGGTTCCTCATATAACAGAGTGTGAGGCACACAGAAAACTACAAATAGCCATGTTTTAGAGAATAAGAGACTGCAGAGTAGGTGGCCCTGGATAGGACTCTTTTTTTTAAATCTTTTTTTAAAAATTTTATTTATTTTTGTATGTGTATGAATGTACTGTCTGCCTATAGGTTTGTGCACCCATGTTGTGCAATGCCGTGGAGGTCAGAAGAGGGTCTCGGATTCACCTGGAACTGGAGTTCTCCTGGAACTGGAGTTACAGACGGTTCTCAGCCACCATGTGGGTGCTGGGGATCAAACCCAGGTCCTCTGCAAGAGCAGTCGGTGCTCTTAACTGCTAGGCTATCTCTCCAGCCCCAGGACTCTTATATTAAAACTTTTTCATCCTTGGCTCAGGAACTATTTCTGAAGAGGGGAACAAAAGATTTTAAAAGCCAGGGTTGACTCCTGAACATAAAGAAACCGAAGGTTTCAGGCCTCTGGGAACTTGCAACAAAGGTGACAGCATGCACAAGACCCATGCTACCTCAATCAGACAAAAACCCAGCATGGAACTTTTCGTGCAATGAATCTCTTTGTATCTGTGTATAACTTTTGAATCAAAGTCCATTTTATCTGATTTAAGTATGGGCAACATTGTTCTCTTTCAGTTTCTATTTTCATGTAGTATCTTTTTCAGTTCCTTCGTTTTCAGTAATAAAGTGTTTCATAAACTCTTATACAGCTTAATTTGTATTGCTGTAAAAAATGTAGTTCCAGAGGAAAATAAAGACTTAGGCAGCAACTGGGATATTTTGGCAAAGAGTCTGGCCACAGTTTGCCCACAGCTTAAATGCTTGCCTGATGCTTAGTTGAAAAGCAATGGACTAATGTCTTTGGTGGAGGATCTTTCAAGACAGCCTAATGTAGAAATGGTGATGTGGCTATTAATGGTGAATATTGTGCAGATCTACAGTGAAAAAGAGCAGATGGGGCAGAAAGAAGTGCAGAATGTACAGTTTGGATCTGAAAAGTACACTAGGAAGATTAAAGTTGGGTCCAAGGCGTGTGAAGGAGAGGCTCCCTTTGATGAGGAGATTAAAGTGATTAAGGAGTGGCCTCGAGATTAAAATGTAAACAACAGAAACAGTACCTTCAGGGCAAGACCACACCCAGCTAAGCCTCTGAAAGGGTTTTCTGCTCCAATAAGTCCAGGGGCAGAGAAAAGTTGCAAATGTGGTTCTCTTCTGTCCACATCCTTACCAGTGTTTGTTTTATTTGTGAAGGAAGCTTCAGAAATTCTGTGCTAAGCACCAGGTGTAATAGGAAAGACCCTTTTGTTTGCTAAAAATTTAAAACACTCTAGCGTCAGATAAGAAAGACAGAATGTGCCTGTATCACATAGCGGTGACCCAAATGTTGGCTCTGAGCATACCTCAATGGAGATATGATTCTGCACTTGGTTTTCTATAAGTATCATTATTTGTTAGCTTCTTGTCATTTTTATTGTGAATTCAGACTATCACAGCAATGGGGTCTGAACAGTAAAGTCTTTGCCAATTTTGTTCAATGGACTATTTTTAGTTTCAACTCTAATTATCCAGCTTCCTCCTTTTCTCTTAATCTCCCAAATTGTCATTTAAATTGTGAGCCAGTGTCTATGCTCTTAGAATGGCTGGTTTTGTCAGCATGAATTAAATTTATTTCACGTGTTGTGTTTTCAAGGTATATTACATGTTCTATTGCTAGTAGCATGATAGTTTAGGCTAGTAATACTTTAACACAAATTTCTGGTGCAACTAGAATAACTTTCTCAGAAAAAGAACACACAATGACATAGGAGCCTAGAAATGTCACCGGCTAGTCAAAGAGCTCCATTTAATTTTCAGAAATGCAACAAGTGAAATAGAATCCTAAAGCTTAACTCCCCAGGCCTGACTTACAGTGTGATGCATGATTTCTCAGGATACATATTGCAGAAACGCTTGGGAACGGACTGGGATTTTGTTGAAAACGAAGGTTGTTAAAGTTCCAAGTTGGTAAATACTAAGGAAATATACCACTTAAACTGTGCAATAAGTATTATAATTGAAAACTTCTTGGTATATTTTTCTATGTCTTTTAAATTTCTGTGAAGAGGGATTACACTTTGTATTTGGAAAAACTGCTTCATAATTTCATAAATTTTATTTCAGCAGCATTCAAATACCTCATTTAAATATTCCCATTCTTAATTCTGCTTTATAGCTCTAACAGCACTTCATTGTATGATACAAAACATTTTTTTCTCCTTGACATTTAGTGTCTTCAAATAATATCCAAGAGCCCATTAACTCTCTTTTTAGTTTCTGCTCAGTCAAGCTGTGCATAATTAACTCCTTTAATCTTTTTTCTGAATTACTCTCTGTTTTCCTAATCAGTTTGTGACACATTTTCTAAAGTTTCTTTCTTTTACTGGCATTTGTTAAGCTGTATTACATGTAGGGTTATAGGTATATGTGGTGGTTTGAATGAGTGTCCCCCATAAGCTCTAGGTATTCAGACATTTGTCTCCAGTTGGTGGTGCTGTTTCTGGAGGTCTTAGAAGGTGTGGCCATGCTGGGGGAAGTGTGTCACTGGGGGCGGGCTTAGTGAGCTTAACAAGCCTCGTGCTCTACAGTTGCTTCTCTCTGCTTCCTGTGCTCTTTGCGATATGTGACCCTCTGTTTGCTGCTCTGGATCCGGCC